>CAJQUW010004123.1:0-139060 GCA_907163375.1 Prostheceraeus crozeri | reverse complement strand
TAAAATTAGCATCACTATATTAAGAATATTCACAATTTAAAAATGAATCAGGTAAATATAAATAACTCTGCTGATTATCAACTTCAAAGATTAAATCTCCTCCAGTATTTACTCTACTGGAAGATCCGGGATTCATAGCAATTCTCATATAGTCATTCTTTTTTTGATTGTAACTGGTGAACGGGGGATCATCTAATCTAAATTTATTTTCGATAAGCGAAGACATTTTTATAAGAAATAATTTGACTTTTTGTTTTTCTCACAGATAGAAAAAAATTTTTATTAAATTTAATTTTAAAATTTTACTAAATATAATTTTAGAATTTTACTAAATATAATTTTAGAATTTTGCTAGACCAGCTCCGCTACAGCTTTGCTGGTTAGACCGAAGGTTGCTGCTCACGCCATTACCTCTTATTTCTTCAATTGTTTTTTCATTATGTTTACTATCAGACGGAGCTCCGCTCCTCAAGGTTTCCCCAACAGCTATGTTAGCAATTTTGTTTCTTTGTTTCATCTGAAAGTTTTTTTAATTTTTTTAGTTCTTCAGAATCATTCCTAAGTTTACGAATAGCTTCTAGTTGTTTTAATTCGTTTTGAGACTTGACAGCATTTGATATTGCACTAGCTGTACTACCTATAGCAGCTGCTCCTTTTGCGGCAGATGTAATCAAATCTTTATTATTTTTTATCAAGTTAACGATACTTCCAATACCAGAAAAGATGCCATCCCCTTCTTTTTGAACGGCACCTGCGGTGTTCCGATTGTTTCTCTATTATCATAATGATAAACAGGATTCATACGTGGTTCATGAGCAATTCTTTGATTTGAAGCAAAATGTTTAAGATTATGTTTATAAATTATAGGCATTTTTTAGGATTAAATTTGACTTTTGGGAAAAAATATTTACGATCGGCTAAAGCCTCTGAACAAAGTTCTATTGGTTAGTAACCTGAGGACCTTTGGTCCGATCGGCTAAAGCCTCGAGGAGCTTCGCTCCGATTGGTTAGTAACCTGAGGAGCTTTGGTCCGTTTAAGATTTACGTTTGTGAATGGACAACAACTTCGAGATAACTTTATTAATTGCCTGTTGCACTTTATCTATTGCGTCAAGCAGCGTGTGATATACTTTAATTTCTCTTCTATTAACTTGCATTTTCTGCTGATTAATCTTCAACGCCGTTTTAAGAGCATTTAACTTAATTTTAAGAACATCTAATTGTCTTTTAACAGCATCTAACTGTTCTTTATTTTCTTTAGAGTTTTCTTGTAAATTTTTCTTTAATTCATTTTCTAAATTGATTTTAAGAGTTTTCATTTTATCAACTTTTTGATTAAGTGAGTTTACTTCATTTATTATTCTATTCATCTTTTTCATTTGTTGAGTAATTTTAGAACTCAATTCATCAACACTTTTTTGGAATGTAGTTTGCAACTGCTTTAAATTTTTTTTAATTCTTTCAGGTAGATTTTCTATTTCATCTTCTAATTGTTCTTTTACATTAATTTTATCTGATGTTTATTTTTAATTACAGCAGATTTTAAATTTAAAGAAAGTAATATTAAAATTTTTGATTGTTCAGAAATCTTTTTAAAAAGTTTTGCTATATCTGCTTCTAGCTCTCTATCCTTTTTATCAAGTTTTAATAATTTTTCGTTTAATGATTTGTCATTAAGTTTAAGCAACTTCAATTCATTCATCAGTGGAACCAAAACATCGTTTATATATTTTTCTTTTAAATCATTGATTTGTGTATCAACATATTGTTTATTTGTTAACTCTGTATTTTGTTGCGGAAGAATAGAAAGATGCAATGGACCAGATAAAACGTCTCCAGTTTTCATGATATAATTTTCTATCTCTATTTCTAATTCACGATTATTCGGGATATATGCACCTCCACCAACATTTGGTAACATCATTTTTTAACAATAAAAAAATAAAATTTTTTCTAATAAAAATAAAAAAATAAAATTTTTTCTAATAAAAATAAAAAAATGGAAACCCCAAATTTAAAAAAATTATATTCGTCCGCATCATCCTGTTCTTCTTATTCGACGAGATCAACGGGATTTGAAAATAAATGTTTTGTTAATAATAATAATAATACTATTACAAATCCTTGCATAGATGCAAATATTTTATTTGAATTACAGGCGGAGATATTTAGGGAACAAACAAAAGGATTACCTTCCATAGAAACAAATTATTGCATTTTTCCAGGTGACCCATTCATTAAATTTATGGATATTGCAAGTAAATATAATGATGTTGCATATGTTGAACATAACAAAGAAAATATGGTAATTATTGCTCATAACAATGTATATGGTTTTATTAGGGCAGTTCTACCAATTAGTAATACTGATTGGATAGAAAATAAAATTATTAATTATATCAATATTAAAGAATTAGTTAAAAAATTAAAATCTTTTTCGAAAGAAAAAATTAGATTATTTGTTGACGATCAAAATCAATATAACATTCACATAGAGAGTAAAAAACATAATGAAGAATTATTATGTCAAGTTTATTATAGAGACACAATTTATAAACAAGAAACATTAGAAATGCCGCAAAGATATGATGATGATACGTATATAGGATTGTATTCCAATTTGAATATTAATTTATTGAAGTCTTATATTAACGGATTGGCACAGCAAGAAAAGATATATATGTGGACTACACCTTATACTATTAACAATGACCATAATCATAATAAACGAACCGAAGGTTCTAGGGCTTTGCCCGATCTTAAAGAATCTTATGATAATAATGATGATAATAATATAGATGATGATAATATAGATGATGATAATATAGATGATAATAATATAGATGATAATAATATAGATCATGATTCAGAAACATCTGAAAATGGTGTAAATGGTAAAAAAGATTATAAAAATATTAGTAATTATAAAAATTTATCTAAATTTCATTTTCTTACAATTGAAAATAATAATGATGGTATAGTTGAAGATACTGTTAGACAACTATGCGTCGGGTCTACAAAATTTAAATTAGGATTTACATCTAATCAATTTAAAATTTTATCATCTTTAATAAAAACTAAAAGTGATTCAGATTATAGTGGTGTTATTAAATTTTCCAAAAGAGATCAAAGACCAATATTTTTCTCTATTATATTATTATCAGATAAAAGATGTAATTTAGAATTAGATATTCCAATAAGAGAATGGTATCCTATCAGGGAATGGCATTCTTTACCAAAAAGTGTAATTTATGATGTTGAAGAAACAATTTATGATGATGATGAAGAATCAATAGTTAGTGAAAATAAATTTAAATTATCTTTTGATAAAACATTATATGATGAAACTTAATATGATAAACTTAATAGAAAATACCAAAATATTCGATAAATATATTTTCATATGTAATAAAATTTTTAGATGTAACAAGTTTTTAGATGTAATAAGTTTTTAGATGTAATAAGTTTATAGATGTAATAAATTTTTTAGATGTAATAAGTTTATAGATGTAATAAGTTTTTAGATGTAATAAGTTTATAGATGTAATAAGTTTTTAGATGGAATAAGTTTTTAGATGGAATAAGTTTTTAGATGTTATAAATTTTTTAGATGTTATAAAATTTTTAGATGTTATAAAATTTTTAGATGTAATAAAAAATTATTATTCCCACGTGTCATCATCATCACTTAAATTACTCTCACAGATGATTGTTTGAAATATTTCAGCTTGAATATCTTCTCCGTTATAAGGTAACATAATTTCATTTTCATCTGGTGCTTGACGTTTAAGAATATTTATTTGACCAGAAAATTTTTTTTCTTCAGTATTATTATTTTTATCAGGAATACTAATTCCAGTTTCTAAAGATCTTTTCCATGGTTTATTAACTGTAGTCGATAATGTTTTCCCCGAATATAATTTTAGAAAATCTTCTACTTTTACTTTATCTTGTGAATATCCTTTGAATGTTTTCTTTTCACTAAGTCTCCCTTGTTCATCTACAGTAATACAGTATTTTACTTTAGGTGCAATAAACATTGCAAAAATAATTCCACCATTTCCATAATCATTTTTCCCTTGACACAATTCTCCTCCAACATATCCAGCAGCGTCTAATTTATTAAAGAGCTCATTGGAAATATATATTGAATCAGTATCTGTATAATGAATGTATTTTTCTTTGAAACCATTAATTTCTAAAATAAAGTTATTCATGATTCTTCTAGAGTGAGAAAGAATGAAAGAACCTAAGTGTGATGGCATGAATGACGTCTTCCCATCTTTTACAATATTAGTTTTGAGAAATTCATCATCTTCCATTTCTACTTTCGCTAAATATTGTTCATCATTTAATTTTTCATAATCTTTTACTTCTTGAGTGAAATTTTTTCTCAATGTATTCTCATTCCATAAATGATATTTAGTGGTTATATCTTTTTGCACAGTTTTGCCATATAGCGAATTCATCAATAATTTAATTAACTCATCACCTACAGTATTTCCTTCTGTTTTATATCTTTTTCTCAAATTAAAAAGTTTTTCAATATAATTTCGAAATGGTGAAACTTGATAATTTTTTTCATAAATTATACCATCAGTAATATGTAAGATTTTTCCCCCACATCTAACAATTTCTTGTATGTCAACAGAAGTTAATACATCATAACATATACCATTTCTAAACCTGATTACTTTTACATGAGAATTATTATTTTGATTTTTAACTTTATCTTTAATAGGAACTGGTTGGAAAAACATATCATTCGGATATTGAAACACAACAGAGAATATTCCAGTTTTAGGTCTAAATGTTTGTGTATTAAATTTATATACTATTTCCCGCTCTTCTTCTTGACGAAATTTTCTAGCTGATTCAGCTTTAGGGTATTCTGAATTTTCATCATACATAGCTGATGGATATAAAGATGTTGCATCAAAAGCCATTAGAAATTCATTTTTTTGTTCAAGTAGTTGATTTGAAATTTTCTTACAAATTTCAGTTTTATCTCCTAAATCTCGATACTGTTTCATTAAATCTATTAAATTATTTCCAGGGGACAAAGCCCCACCAGCGTAGCGACCAAGGGACAAAGTCCCCCCAGCGCAGCGACCAGGTAAATACTGTTTTAATATTGGTAACAAGATGCTACAAAATGGCGATATGTATTTTCTTATATTTGCTGAAACTCTTCCACCTTTAACAGATTTTCTAATATAATTTCTAGCCCATAAATCTATATGAGAATGAATATTTATATTGTCATTTTGTACGCTTTTCATCCAACCGTTAAATGTTAAAGCAGAGGATGTCAAATTAGTAGTTATATCTTCACCAACTAAATCTTGCATAACATTATTATATTTGTAGATACAAAAAGCTAAAGAAAGAATATCGTTAACTAAATATGGTCTCCATTCATTTTCTTTTTCTTTATAATTTTCATGTGTTATGTCTCCAATTTCATAATTTAATTTACACACATTCGTAGGAATTTTAAAATTCTCACACCATTTAGAAAGACTTGTTTTTACATGTTGATAACTACATTTCATTATAATAGTTTGAAGTGCTAATTTACCTGAAGGTGAATCTTTTTTCATATTGTTTTTAAATCTAAAAGATTTTTGAATGTATCTACTAACACATTCAGTTGTATAAGGATTTTGTAATGAAGCAGTCAATATTCCTCTTGAAGTTTTAAGAGGCGGTTTAGATAATTTAAAATTAGCTTTTATCGGAAAATAGGAATCAAAACCTGATGAATTGTGAGCTATTAAAGTTACTCTAGAATAATTAAATTTTCCAAGAGTTTTAAAAAATTGATGGATCGGACATACGTCCTCTGGGTTTCCCCCGATCGAACATTCATCATCCTCAGTTCTCGTAAATATTTTCACACAATTTTGAAGTTTATTAAATTCTAATTCAGTTAAATTATTATACTCATTAATCTGTTTTTTAAGTTTTTTAATTTCATCTTCATCTTTTGATCGTTTAATTTTAATCATATCACTTAGCAAACGTGTTTCTAATTCTTTCAATCTTTGTTTCGGTAAACAACATATAAATTTATTAAAATTAATAGCTCCTACAGCGTAAGGAATAGGATGAGCTGTTGAACAGTTAGGATCGGGAAAAGTTTCGAGATCCCAAATATATGTTGAACCATAGTCAATTTTTTTCTTTGTTATGATTTTATATGGACGCGTTGTTAGATTTTCATCAGTAACTGTTTTATATATGGGTTTGAAATTATTTTCAATTTCTCTAATAGCTTTTAATTTATGAGATTTATTAATTAAACAATAGTGACCAATTGTTGAACCTGCGTGAAAATAATTGTAATAAACATAATTATGAAACGTTTCAATTCCTCTAGGATTTAAATGACGATTGGCAGGACTATAATATTGAACAAATTCTCCAAAATATTTATTGAATTGAGAAAATTTACAGTTTGACATTACTCCTGTTCTGGATGTGGCTTTCTCTTTATATAAAAAATTATTAAACATTTCTTTCATCATTTCTCCTTGTTCTTCATTAAAACCTCGTAAAACATTATAACATTTAATAAAACAAAAATCTTCAGAAGGAATATAACAATATTCACCGAAATATTCTTTGATTCTATATTTCATATTAATCCCTGCCCTCTATGCGATCTTTGTACTAACTTCATTCCAAAATCTTCATATTTAATATTACCTGTAAAAATCCATTCGTTAGCATCGGATTTCTCATCCAGATTCGAAAACCATGTTTCAAATGATTTTTTATTATAGAAGGTTACGTAAAAATTTTGAATTATATTTTCCTGATCTTTAACAACTTTTCCAAGTAAATTAATAATTTTACCATTTGCTAAAAGTTTCCGCATATCATTTACTACATTAATAAAAGATACATTTTCATATTTAATTTCATTTGGATTAAATAAATTACATAAATCATCACCAAGTTCATCCTTAATTCTATCATCAAAAAAGATATCAGTAATAGGGGTTTCTAATATTTCTTTTGTTCCACTTTTCTGTTTTTTAGTATTACGTCTAATACTACGCCTAGTACGTTTCTGTTTTTTAATACGTTTACTACGTTTACTATGTTTAATTTGCGCATCAAACTCAGCAATTTGTTTCTTGATTAATTCATCAATCCTAGACGTTTGTCCGAGAGACATTTCACGATTCATATTTTTTAAAAGAAAAAATGAATTTTTACATAGAACCTCGGTTCCGTTTTTGCATATACACAGGAATATGTAATTGATGTAATGTTTCTAATTCATGTGCTGTTAAATGTTCTTTCTTAACCAACCACCATAAATTATTATACGCCAAAAATACTCGGAAACTTCTTAAACAAAGTGGAAAGTCTTTTGTTTTAACACACGGTTTAATACCATGTTTTGTTTTATAATCTGTAACGAGCGCTACGTATTTATGATGATAATAAAATCTAACTTCTTTCTTCGAATTTACAGGATTTGTAGGATGACGATAATCTTTTAAAACTGGTACATGCTCTATCTTATAATCATTCAACATATTTTTTTTTATTTTTATTAACAAAAAATTTATAAGAAAAAATTGTTCGGTCACTCCGTTCGATCACTCCTCGAAAATATTTTCTATAACTCTTTCACTCCTCGAAAATATTTTCTATAACTCTTTCACTCCTCGAAAATATTTTCTATAACTCTTTCATGAATTTTTTTATCAATATTAATTGTGATAAATCCATAATCTTTTGACCAAGCATTGTTACACGATTGTTTAAATTCATCTTTATTTCTTACACATAAATCTCTTAACAAATCACTTAAGTTTCTTGCATTTATTTCAAATAGTATAAATATATTTGCATTCTTTCTAATAACACTTCCGTCTAATGAATACATACTTTGTGTTAAATAAAATACACTACAGTTATTATGTCTACCTCTTGTGAAATAATTTCTCTGAACTGACTGATTTCTATCATTAACACAATCATCAAAAATTACACAATGTTTCATTGTTTTATCTAGTTTACTAGGATCTTGCATATTACCACTATCATCTATTAATTGTATTTTTATATGCTTATTTTTATTAGATTCTACTAACTGATTATTTTTTGTTGCTTCTTCACACCACGAACTTATTTCTTCTTCATCTTCAGATTTTTCATATTCTTTGAATAATGAAGCAATTGCAGTTTTTTTAAGATTATTTTCAAATCCATATTTTAAAAATTGATAGACGGGTTGTTCTGCTGTTGTTGTATAAATTATAAGATTGTTATAATCCAAAAAATTTGGAGTCGTTAAAATTTTAAATAATAGATATGTTTTTCCACATCCTGATCTTCCACAAATAACTGACAAAACTTTATTAGATAAATTTGGATGATGATTAAATTTAAGTTTTTTTTTATTTAATGGAGGTAGTTCACTCATTTTTTAATAAAAAAATTTATTTTTATTTTTTTATTTTTTGTTTCTAAAGAAGAAGAAGAAAATTAAACTTCTCTAGCTTCGCGTGGGAGTTTATACCTCCCGAACCAAAAGATCTATCATAATCTCTTCACCTCCAAAATTTATTTCTTGTCCTTTTTCATCAGTGATTCTAATGTTAATGTTGTTAATAGTTTTTCTTGTAATAGGAAAATATATTAATGTTTGTGGAAATACATTTAATCTATAACCAATGGGTACAGTAAAAGCTGGAAAACTGAATATTAAATTTGATAATTTACCATTTATATATCCTCCTTCAATAATGTCACAATGTACAACAATTGAATTTATTTCAGTTATTTTTGGAATCTTCTCACCTAAATGATAACCTTGACTATAGGTTTGTTTATTAAATCCTAATAGCTTTGACAATGATCTATCATGATTAAAATCAACTTGATGATTTTCGTCTAAAGTAAGAGAAAATTTATTAACTGCCGGTTCAACTGCAAAATGTAATTGTTTCTTATCTTTAAATGGTATACCTAAATGTCTCTTAATTTCATTTGATATTGTTTCAACTTCGTAAGAACCAGGAAGAAAAGTTAATATTTTCCATGTTTTGCCTTTATCAGTAGAATATCTAAATTGATCATTCACATCTTTGATAACGTTTTGAATAGTGTTAAATGTAGAGAAACTAGTCAATGCAATTTGATAATTTTTATTTTGTTCCAAATGTAGAATGGGTTCTAAATTACAAGTGTGTGATGAAGTAGTTGTTATAATTTTTAACGTCGTACTAAATTTTGATGAACCCAAAATCTCTGTCAAATTTTCTAAATGATTATTAATTTTGTCTAAATCTGCTGAACACATTTTTAAACTAAAAAAATTAAATAAATATTATAGATAAAAATCGTAGATAAAAATCATAGATAAAAATCATAGATAAAAATCATAGATAAAAATCATAGATAAAAATCATAAATAAAAATCATAGATAAAAATTAGAAACAACATATTTCAGCTACACTTTTATAATCCTCTTCATTTAGAATCTTCTTTTCTAACAGTCTTTTCAATATAGCATGAATTTCATTGAAACTAGAATTATGTCCTTCTTTTATTGCAGATATTAAAATATTTAATCTATTTAGTAATTCTTGTGGATCATCTGGTAAAAATATGGTTGTTTCTGTTTTCTGTTTTTCAGTTTTCTGTTTTTCAGATAAACCTTTTCCTACTTTAACTCCCGTTGATAATAAATTTTCTAATTGTTTATAACGTCTAAGAGTTTTTACTGCACCAACTCTATCTAACATAGCTTTATATTTTATAAGATCATCTACAGCATAATTATTTAAATCTGCTCCTCTTAAAAGATTAACAAAATTTCTATCTAAATTAAAAGGAGATTTATCTGGTGAAAAAATTAAACCTCGAAAAGGTTGTGGAAATATTTCTTTTTGTCCGAGATAAAATCTAGGTATTGTTTTTCCATCTATAAATGAAATAGAATGTTCAAATTGCATAGATTTTGGTAATTTCTTATTAATGTTTGATTCTAGTAATCCATAGTCATCTAATATAGTTTTGTGCTCTGGATCTGTTATATCAATTTGTTTATCATTATTTGTACTTTCTTTTTCAAGAGTTTTAAATGGTTTCATAGTTTTCTCAAAATCAGTTTTTACTTGCTCGGTTTGCTGCATTTTTTCAAACATATCAGATTGAATACCAGCTTTTATCATTCTATGTTGAAGATGATTTTCTTTCATAATTTTTCTTTGTTTTATTAACTCTTCTAATTGTTTTATTCTTTTAAAATTATCAGCTCTAATTTTATCCATTTTTAAAATATAATATTTGAATTTTGTGGTAACATTGGAATACAGCAAAAACATTTTACTGAACAAATTATTTTTTTATTGCTTTGTTGTTTGACATCTTTTCGTTTAAAGTTTTCTCGTTTTAAGTTTTTTTTTAATAAAGTTTTGCTTAAATTTTCGCTTAAAGTTTTTAGCTCTTCTAAAAAAATTTTGTCATTTTCTTCATTAGAAATTTTACCATCACTCGAAATTTTGCCATCCTGTTTATTCTTATCATCAACTTTTTCGGACTTTAAATGAAATGGCGTTTTATTAGCTTCATTAGCTATTTGATCAAATTTTTCAATCTCATCTAACGTAATAACATTATCATCACATACTCTTTGAAAGTAGTAATGTAGTTTATCATAGACTTCTTTAATATGTAAATGCTTAGTTTTTAATGATTTTCGTTTCTTAGTTATTAAAGATTTATCTAACATTGTAACAAGTGAAGTTGCAAAAACACCCATACCTGTTAAAGCTGTAGCAACTACTGGAATTACTAAAACACCTGAAGATATAACAATTGTTAAAGCAGCTAAACTTATTGTTAAGAATATGCCAATTCCTTGTGTTACATTCTTAACTTTCGACCATCTCTTTCTTAATTTATTATAATGTTCTAATCTAAGTAATAATTGCGATTCCTTATCTTTCATATAACGTACTCTATCTTTGTGTTTTGCAATATCCATTTCATATGATAATGAAGGATATATTCTTGCGGTTTCATCCACTTTTGTTTCTTCCATTTTTAAAGAAATATTATTAGTCACATGTTATATTTTAAAAACCTAAAAGATAGATAAAATTCATGAATTTGAAATTCTCAACTTTTATGATTTTCGGTGTCCGGTTTTGCATGACCTGGAACGGTCATGATTTAAGCGAGAAAAATCGAACCGAAGGTTCTAGGGCTTCGCCCGATTGTAATTCACAAATTTTGAGATTCTTAACTTTTATGATTTTTTCGGTGTCCTGCAACGGTCATGATTTAAGCGGGGGTGAAAATCGAACCGAAGGTTCTAGGGCTTCGCCCGATTGTAATTCTCAAATTTTA
This sequence comes from Prostheceraeus crozeri, assembly GCA_907163375.1. Taxonomy (NCBI): domain Eukaryota; kingdom Metazoa; phylum Platyhelminthes; order Polycladida; family Euryleptidae; genus Prostheceraeus; species Prostheceraeus crozeri. The sequence continues at coordinate 127,680 of CAJQUW010004123.1, read as the reverse complement.
AGATTTTGAAAAATTTGAAAAATTGGGTATTTTTAAAAACGCTTAAATTTTCGCCCTTCGGCCTTCGGCCACGTGAAATTTGAAGTCTACCTAAATTTTTGAAATTTTGAAATTTTGATTTTTTTGAAAAAACCCGCAAAAGTGTGACATCCGGCGCAAGCGAAGCGAAGCGAAGCGAAGCAAAGCGAAGCGAAGCAAAGCGAAGCGAAGCGTCGCGCCGGATGTCACACTATATACTACTTTTGTCAACGCTGTTTCATACGTAATTGCATTCAACTTTGCAAATGTAACCACTGTGATATTGCTCATTTCGAGTGTCACTTATGCCGCAATAGTTAGTACATATGCAAATGTGGTAAAGACAGGTTTTTAGCAAAGACTAACACGGTAAATGGCGAAACATAAAATGACGAAACGTAAAAGTCAAAAGTCTTCAAAGTTTTCTTCAGCCATTCAAGCTCTCCGACGAATGAAAGCAAATCAGCGATACAATGCTATACGACATGCCAACGATAAATTCATTCGTGAAATTATTTCTCATGTGAGAAAGTTGAGGACGAAGAAATTAGCACCAAAACAACGAAAGTTACTTAAGTGATATGCTACGAAATTGCGTTTCATCTCCAATCCTAAAGTCACCCTTCAAAGAAAGAGGGAAACTCTAACACTGAAGGGTGGTCTCCTTCCAGCGTTACTACCGATGCTAGCTCCTATCGTGGGCAACGTATTGGGTAATATCTTTGGCTCTAGACGTTAATTATGCAAATGTTGAATCTCAAAGTATTATAATGGATTTCAGACTTTAATGTGATAAAGTTCTGACTGTAGCAGGTCCATCTCATGCAGGTAAAACTGTTTTCACGCTGAATTTATTGGATAAAAGAAGGGAGTTGTTTAAGGAACCTATCAATCGAGTGATTTGGTGTTATGGTATTTATCAACCGTCGCTGTTTCAGGAATTGCAAAGTCGCAACTTTATTCGACATGAAGGAATTATTCCAGTGGATAAACTTCAGTCTAATGATGTTGTTGTATTGGATGATTTATTAAAAGAAAGTAAGAATTCAAAAGATGTTACAGATATGTTCACTCGCGCAGCACATCATAAAAGGTGCTTTATCATCTATATCACACAAAATTTGTTTCCTGATGGAAAAGAAGCTCGTATACGAAACCTGAATACACACTATTATGCTATTTTCAAGAATCCGCGAGATAAAAGTCAATTTGAAATTTTAGCGCGACAAGTTGCACCCAGAGGATCAAAAGCCTTAATTGAAATTTTTCAAGCAGCTACTGAAAAACCACACGGTTACTTATTATTGACTTTACGCAAGAGTGTCCGGAAGAATTTAGATTTCGAAGTGATATTTTGAAAACTCCCATGATTATCTACAAACTATGAGTTCTTATTCTCGCATGATTGTTATTCCTCAGGATGAATATGTACAATTGACTGCCATGCAGCAAGTAAAGCAACCTCTTGCAAATCAAATGTATAGGAAAGAAATAGATTATCATCAAAATGTTCACATCAAAGATCCACATCGTGCTGTATTATTACAATCGGAAACTGTTCAGCAATTGAAAAACTTGAAGAATAAGATGCGTGACTCTGTATCGACTGCTACACCATTAGCATCTCGCGCATATGCCATATCTCTTTTCAATAGTATTGAACCCCATCTCAATGTAAATGATAGAGGAGAAATCATTACAGATGAAAATAAAGTGATTGATGCTTCACGTTATGAAGACTTGATTCAGTATGCGACACGTAGAAAGCGCCGTCAGGGCTATGTTCCACCTGGTTGGACATACTTTCTTAAACTATTGAAAAAGCATAATGTACCAAAATTTGCTTTGAATAATGAGACATTGAAAGAACTTGATTCAACAGTGGCTACTGCTCCAATGCTTCAGACGATGAAAATGCCAACAAATTGGTTTAAGACGTCACCTGCTACATCCCCTCCCACACTCACTAAGCAAACAAGAGGAAGAACTCGACGTAGATCTACACCACCACTAAAACTAGTAAAAGGAAAACGTAAAACAGCTCCTCCCAAGAAATACATGTTCTCAGACTATTAATATGAAGCAGATGTGTTGCTTGCCATGTAATGAGCCGCCAGAGGTGAGTGTCATTGTCACTTGCACTTGCTGCGCCAGCTCTCACAATGAAACTCCTAAGCAATGTGAACACGATCACAAAACCGCTAAAGCTAAATGCTGCAGTTGTTGTAAATGTAGAAAGGCAAGAAAGCAAAAAGATGAGAAGGAGAAAAAAGAGTCAGTCGTCATCGACTGAGCGTTTGAAGTCAATCTATTATGATGTAAAACATCCGGCAGGATTTGCATCTATCAAGAAATTATCAAAAGCGAGTGGTCTTCCACAATCACAAGTGAAACGATGGTTAAGGGGTCAGGCTACCTATACACTCCACAAACAAGCGAAAAAGAAGTACCGCACCCGCCATTATATTGTTCATGACATCGATGAACAGTGGCAAGCAGATTTGTGTGATGTTGCCTCCATTTCAAAACATAACTCGGGCAATAATTTTATTTTAACCGTCATTGATATTTTCTCGCGTTATGCGTGGGCTCAACCTTTAAAAACTAAAGAAGGGAAAGGAGTAGCAAAAGCATTCCAAACAATTTTTCGAGAAGGTCGCATTCCAAAAAGAATTCAGAGTGATCAAGGAAAAGAGTTTGAAAATCAGCATGTGAGAAGATTATTTGAGAGGCATGACATTGAGTTGTTTAGTGTAAAGAGTGCTTATAAAGCTGCACTCGTTGAACGTTTTAATCGCACAGTAAAAAATCGCTTGTGGCGACATTTTACTGCCAACTTGACACAAAATTGGACAAAGGTTCTACAAGATACACTCCATGCCTACAATCACTCTATCCATCGTTCTATTGGACTCAGACCAGGAGATGTAAATGCTGACAATGTAGATAAAGTGCGCGAATCATTCCAACGTAAACGCACTCATGTGAAAAGTGATGTGAAAATTGGTGATAAAGTTCGTATCTCAAAAGTGAAGAGTGTTTTTGCTAAAGGGTACCTTCCGAATTGGACAGAGGAGGTATTTACAGTATCAAGGATTGATCAAAAAGACTCTCCCACCACCTACAAGTTGAAAGATTACGATAATGAAGAAATTGAGGGTAGCTTTTACCGCGATGAGATTGAGGTAGTCACTGAAAGTGAAACATATTTGGTAGAGAAAATCATTCGATGTAAAAAACGACAAGGTGAAGAATGGTGTCTTGTTAAATGGGCTGGTTATCTTCAAGTATGAACTCTTGGATGCGTCGTGCCGACATCTTTCATCTAAGTGATCGACAGTGATTCATGCAAAGTTGTAACTAACAATGTTTAGGGTTTGAGCTATGAATCCAACTGCCTCATTTTACTCACGACCCTCCTATGTAAGTAGTGGAGGACAAATTTACAGTGGCGCTCGCCGCCAACGTGGAGCTAGCATACTTGGTGCACTGAAATCTGTTGTAGCACCTCTCATATCCAATGTCGGTAGATCTTTAAAACGAAATGTTTTAAGTAATGCCGTTGGCTTTGCTGGTGATGTTGCTAGTGATCTTTCCAGAGGTAGAAGTTTTAAGAGCAGTTTGTTGAATCGTGGGAAGGAACGCGGTTTAAAAACATTGAAGCAGACCTTTGCTGGTGTTACTCAAGGAAAGAAATCGCCTAAACGAATGAATAAAGGAAGAAGGAAACATCCCGGAGCTGGTAAGGTGCGATCTTCAGTCAAAAGGCATTCACGCAAACGTCGCAGAGGCTCTAATCATTCATCAGGCGCTAAACGACGACGCTGCCATAACTTCTAATCATGGAGTGTAAAACTTCCGGTTTTTGTTTGTTTGATCAACAAGCCATACAGACAGATATTCTTAGTTCAAGTATTGTAGATTCAAGCATCCTCGAACAGCTGAGAATGCTGGCCCCATTGAATTTGTTATTCCTGGTGGTAGTGATGACTACATAGATTTGAGTTATGCGATGGTTGATTTGAGGTTTATAATTCAGCAAGCAGATGGAACTGCTATCGACGATGCACATAAAGTTGGACTGAACAATTTACCATTGACTACATTACTTCGCGATGTTTCTCTAACGATTGGAGAGCAGCAGGTGGAAGGTGGTCAAAGCGATTATCCCTATAAATCATATTTCAATCATGTATCACAGTTTCATCCAGCAGCACAAAAAAGTCATATGGAAGCCATGGGATGGTACAGAGATGAAGCAGGAAAATTTGATGCTGAAACAAACAGTGGCTTTGTAAAGCGATCTGCTATGATTAAAGATAGTAAAGTATGTCAGCTATATGGTCCGCTGAATTTAGACTTCTTTAGACAGTCAAAGTTTTTACTCTGTAATGCCAGCATGCGACTCAAGCTGACATTGAATAAGCCTGAATTTGCGCTGAATGCATTTGCTAAAGTTGACAATTTTAGAATTCATGTGGAAGATATTGCACTTCACATTCGTCGAGTGGTACCGAATCCAAGTGTCATTAGAGGGCATGCTGAAGGCCTTAACCGCCAAAATGCCATTTACCCCATTCAGCATACAAAGCTTCTCACCTTTACAATTCCGAAAGATCAAAAGAGTTTCATGAAAGATGGCCTCTTTCCATCGGAAGCACCGAAGCTCCTCATGGTGGCAATGGTTGAAAATGATGCATTTAATTGTAATATAAAGAAGAATCCTTTCAATTTTAAACACAATCAGTTAAGTGAAATTGCTTTACGTGTAAATGGTGTGAGTCATCCTGGTCCACCCTACAAACCAGATTTTTCTTCGGATCAATTTATGCGCAGTTATGTTGATATTATGGATGTCTTTGGCTTTTACAATACGGATGACACCAACGGACTGACTATGAAAGAGTTTAAGAGTGGATATACTATTTATGCATTTGATTTGACTGCTGACAGCGATATTAGTGCACCCTATCGTCAAGCGAACGTGCCTCATAATATTCGTTTGGATTTGACGTTCAAAAGAACACTACCTGAGACGATCAATGTATTAATTTATGCAGTCTTCGATTCAAATATTGAAATTACAAAGTATCGTGACGTGATTCTTCAGTATAATCGTTAATGAGTTGGTTGACTGCTGACGATATTAAAACTAAAGTACAGCGTAATGCAGACGAAGCGACGTTGAAAGCTTTCGATAATGTCTATTCACTCGATACCTTACCACCTGCAGTAAATCACTATCCCATCTTTATTGTGCTAAACACTCATTCGCAGAATTTAGGCGGTGAGCATTGGAAAGCGATCTTTATTGGAGAAGACCGACGTGGTGAACTATTTGACTCTCTTGCTCAACCTCCAAATATACCAACACAGCAGTGGTTGAGAAAACATACACGTCAATATCAGCGAAATGAACGCATACTACAACATCCACTTTCATCAACGTGTGGTGCTTTTGTACTGTACTTCATCTTAAAACGTTTACATGTATCTCGATTTGTATATGTTATTCAAAACTTTTCATGTAATCCATCCTCTAGTGAAAAAATGATTTGTAAGTTCTATCATGATTTGAAATAAAAACATCATGTTGGAAAAATTGTTTTTTATTTTACAATCCGCTGGGTACGTACATACCCGATGAGATAGTCTAGGATCACATTTGCTTGTACATGAGATTTTAGTCCAGTAATGATCACTTTACTATTATGAAAGATTGCAACATGCACAGGTAACCAACAACTAATGAGAGCTGCAGGAAAAAGTTCGGGTTCATAACACAAATTGTAACTGCTGGTACGAATCTTCAAAAATGATGCACTTTCACTCAATTGAGTAGAGATCACAATATTGTCCACAGTCAGATTCGACATCACACACCTCTCCCTCTTCCATATCCGACGTAGTAGTCTCTGTAGCTCTAAGCGCATTGACTGCGCCGATGAATGAGAAAGGGCGCCGAGAATCTGTACAGTCCCATTTGGGAAGAGTTGAAGATTCCGTAAATTGTTCATCTTCACCACTAACATTTGAGGACGGCCCGGGTAATACTTGCTGTTTGGAAGGTGTTGGTGTAATGTTGTGAGATCGATTTTGGTGTAGAGTCTGAAGCGACGGAGAATGTTGACGATGGTGTAGCGATGGCGCTTCATGATGAAAAAATGAGTAAATTGAGCGATGTACCTTCCTTTTATACTTTTCCCAACTACCTTGATGAAATGTGAAGTTAGTATGGAGTTGGGAATGATAGAGTTGAATTCGCCGTTTGTTGACGCGCAGCCAGATGCGATTTCCAATACGTGAATGTCTTTTCATATAGAAGTATTTCAAATCCTTCATGATATGATGTAGAGATTGAAAATGACGATAAGATAAAGCAAACTCTCTTCTCACATTTCCAGTTGAATCTTTGAAATAGACGTTTCGATCATGATCCGTTTCAATACGTTGTAGGGAATCTAATTTCCAACTCATGGTGTGTGGTAGTCATGTCTGATTAGGATTTGCATAGTAGGGCGATGAACTCACGACGAATAAATGTCATGATGGAGCGATGTATGTATCTTCTATACTTCTCCCAATTGTATTTGCGAAATGAGAAACAGTTTGCGGAATGAGAATGGCAGATTTGAATTTCATTTCTGTAATGTTGAAGCCAAACTTGATCACCCAAGGAGATGAATCTTAATGTTTCAAAATATTTCAAATCCCTCATGATATCATTGAGGTTGACAAATTGTCGCCATGTTAATGTAATACCTCTTGATGTATGACCATGAGAATTTTTGAAATGTACGTTTCCATTACGATCAACTCTGATATATTGTAGAGAGTCCAAAATCCAAGTCTTCATGATGTTATGCAAAGCCGGAGATCAGCAATATCAAAATGTCGTTTTATCATGTTTTGCTTAGCAATGCGGCCGCAAATAGATTTGCTAGTAATCGAGCCGCACTCTTCTCTACTCCCACGGATCATACACAACAGGTAAATGGAAAGTGGGAAGTGGGTGTCACTCAACTTGTTCATGGCAACTGTGTCTATACTTTTGATCATGAGGTGATGAATATTAATATGAGACGTACAGCTGCTTACCAATGTGAAAAGGGCAGCCGAGTATACATTCCACAGTGGCCAAAGAAAGATCTCTTATCATGTCAAAAGTTTATATATGATTTCCTGAATAAAGCGTGTAAACATATTGTCCAATTTACACCGCACAATGATGATCATAATTATGTACATCATGTAGTTGAGAAGGATTGGATTGTTGGTTTAAGTCCAAGTTTAAGAAATGATTTAGGTTACCTCGCTAGCGCCTTAACAAGCTATGATAATTATAACGTTAATTACCACCCAAGTGGTCATAAACAGTTAACATATCGAGAGGAAGCTTATTATGTAGATCTTATTCCAAAAAATGAGAAGACGTTGGTGAAGAAGATTGTGATTAAGCCAAGAAAGACAAACATGACTCCTGAAACATTATTGAAGAAATTTAATTATCTGCTTCGAGTTGATGGTAAACAAGTGGCAACATTGACTTATATCAAATCATCTAATCATATTGCAATAAGTAAATTAAATGATGATGATCTAGTATTAGTTTGTTCAAAAGATTTTCATCAGTTCTTACGACATCGTTCTGCAGCTGTTCATGGAAAATTTGATATGCAACATTTACCATGTGAAAGGTCAAATCAATTTGATACAGAATGGACCGTATCTTTATACAGAATGTGTGTAGAGCCTTTCGGTGGTATCTTACATGAAACAAGAGTGTTGATGCCTCGCATTATTACTTCGGTTAAATTGGTTGTAGATTATTTAAATGAAGTGATTAATGAGCAACAAATTTCATTTTCTGAAAAAGAAGGTGTTTTGTCTCTCACTAAAAGTGGAAAAGGTATTGAACTAATTATGGATAAAACTCTAATGGACATTTTGGGTTTTGATCAAAATATCTTTAAAAGTGGTACTGTAACCAAAGCTAGCGCAGACATGTCGCTATCGCGTCGTATTAACTATTTTCAGATATATTCCAATATTGGTGAAGATGTACGTGTGGGAGATGTTGAAGCTCCATTGCTAGCAATGATACCATACCAGCCAAAAAGCTGCAGTATTTTATCTGAGCATACTTTCAAGAAAGTGCATTATACAAAGCTGAAATCAAACTACATCCCACAAATTGATATTGCAATTTATGACGATGCTGGTGCGTTGATTCCTTTTAATAAAGATGCTGTGACAAGTATCACACTCCATTTCCGAATGAAGAGTTAATGCAAAAGTATGCTAAAATGCTTTCCCACTGTGAATAATATGGAAAGTGAAAATAAGGACTCGTTTCTAATCTACTTGCCCAGTAATGCTTCTATGAATAAATTTCCCAAAAATAAACCATCAGACTATCGAGTAGAATTAAATCGCCCACTACATTTAGAAGGTGAATGGGAGGTTGGCGTTTCTAGTATTTGCTATGATAGCAATATTCAGAATGTGAATGATGTGGAAGAAATGATATTGACTCCTCGCACCCATGATGGAATAACGATGAATAATGCATTCCAGTTCCCATACAATTTAACGTCAGATGGAAAGTGGAACTATGAATGGATTCAGATAAAATCAGATTATTATGAACCATTCGGGAATGAGAAAATTATTAAGGCATTCAACAGTGGTAATACTTCCATCATGAAGAATAAAAATCAGAAAGCTTATGAGTTTACTATCTATCATTGGAGTGGGAGCCAGTTCCTTCGCTTTCATTCTTTTACTAAAGGTCTTACACTGAGGTTGGATAATGAATTCTATCCGCATCTCGGTTTTGGCCATGGACTACATCTAACGTCAATTGCTACTGCAAATGTTAGAAAAGTTTATTCAAATCGAATCAATAAATTTCATTATAAATTTAAAATATTTGATGAAGATGTTGTAGAATGTGAAGAACGCATCATTTTGAAAAAGCGTGGTGTTCAACCTTTATCACTTATTGAGTTGGTAAAACGATGGAATGAGACTGTGGGTAAGAAGTATGGAGAGAAAATTATGGCGGACAAAAATAAGTTGGTCATTCAGAAATATAATGACAAACTTACAGTTTATTTCTCTCCAACCTTGCGTCATTTTGTAAGACATCCAACACCTATTATTGGAAGCGGTCTGGTGTATGCTTCTCATGAATATCACACTAAAGCTGATTCAGTTAATGATGAATGGTGGGTGGACATCTATGGTGATCACATCAAGAAAATTTACCAGTCTTATCAAGAATCTAAAGTTGCTATCAATATAATGCCGCGTCTATATCATACAGTTGAAAGCTTCATTCATGTAGTAAATCCTTATATACAACAGAAGTTGAAGCATGTGATGAAAAGTAAATATGATGTAAAGACACACCACATTTCGTTTTCAATTGAAAATCAACGCGTTGTTCTGAAACTGGGTGATGACATTCAATGTCAATTGAGTAAAAATTTGAAAAAACTCTTTGGTTTTTCAATGCTACAAACTGTGTTCACTGCTGCGCATACGATTGGTATAGAAACACCAATGACACTTGATAAACATGAACAGCACCTTTACATTCAAAGTGATTTGATTCTTCCTATTTCTGTTGGTGAGAAAAAAGAATACATTTTACGTGATTTCATTCATGATAAAGACGCTTCATATGGAATAGTCGAGAAGATGTTTGAATCCATTTTCTATCATCCCGTCATCAAACAAACTATACCCTCTATTGCTATCAAAATTACCAATGGTTTACAAGACTGCATCCATGTGAAAGATGCTAAATCCCTCGTAACTTTAGTGTTTCGGAAAAAAAGTGAAGTCATTGTGATATGTTTATTGAAATAAAAATATGTGTATGAAAAAGTCTTTTCACAGATATAGGGGGAATGGGCTGACTGTAGGCATATATTCACAAGGAAGAAACGATCTCATGCGATACATAAAACAACCATGTATATCTACAAAAAGCAACATCAAAATACTGAGTTAAAGTTGATTATGTCAATACATCTCCTGAATGTGGTAGCGTGAGTTTTATTCTTTTGGGTGGAGGTATGTTTGTGTCAGGATGTCCATGTGGAAGAGATGTGTTATGTCCTATCCAACACCTCTTATCCTCCCATGCTGAAAGCGCTCGTTTCTTGAACGTGTGCGTTTTCACAGTATGAACTTGAGATTTTAAGATTGTCATATTGACAAACGTTATAGTTTTATTTTTATAGGCCTTCTTATAGGACCGATGTTTCATTTTGTGAACAATGGATTTTGATATACCTTTAGCACGCTTAATACTATCTGCACATTCTTTTAATTTCATGGAATACATTTTAGGACGGAGGAGAATCATTTCATCTATTTCCTTTCCTGCTGTTTCATCCTTAAAACAACCAAGTTTGGCTTTATTCTGTATGGAATAGAGTGGATGAGTGGGATTGTAGTTAGATGTGTCGAAATATTTTTCTAATGACTTACCTACTTCATTAAAATTTAAATCTTTTTGAGTGGTAATTCATAAAAAGAAACTATCTGTATCACCACCAAGCAAGCGAACCTCTTTTACGAGAGGGCATGGTTTTAATATTTTGTAGAAGAGTTGACACATTTCAAGCTTGGAATAATCTAAAACGGCTTGCCCAATATAGATGGGTTTGCACAACTCAACTTCAGATTTAATCATTTTAACACCTACAAGATCCTCATCGATGATGTCTCTATCAATGAAAAGAGGTGATGAGGTCAATTTGTGATATTTTTGTTCATCAACGACTAGTTTGTAGTTCATACGTTTTCTAACATCCTCCATGGTCTTTCCGAAAAGACTGTTATTCTTATATTTATAAAAATCCTTTTCAAAATTATTTTGGGCGAGTGCACGTTTTTGACTGTTACTATCTATGTAGGGTTTGAGGAAGGCTTTCTGTCTAAATTTGATAATGCGGTGAACCGACTTTAGAAGCATGCCCATTTCTAAATAGAATTTTAGTATGCAGAAGTGCACGAGATAATTTTTCTTATCATATTGGGTGAGCAAAAGTTTGCGGCATGGTTTGTACCTTGGCTGTCCACACTCTGTTAAGTTATTATGAAATTGTAACATGAATGGTGAAAACATATCTTCAGTCACTTCACCAGATTCAGGTGCGAGTGGGAAATCAGCAGTTTTATTTTTAATACTATTTGGATAAATCAAATCCACTTCAAAATAATATCCCCAATCACCTTCATCTGGAATCTTCAGAATGTTTGAAGGGTTGGAGTAATACGCAAGCTCATCTTGATTTAACCAACTAAACTCGGAGTGAGGTAGTGGTTTAGACAGTGAACTGCCATATAAATTATTTTGGTCATAGTACTTTAGGTGGATATGATCATTACCTACTGTTTTAGATTTTATGTGATGTTTTTTCACAAATGTGAGACCACCGCGTATTCCGCGCTCAAATATGTTATACATCTCGGGGTCTTGTAAGAGATGGATGGTCTCACCAGTCATTTTAAAGGCTGATTTAAAGGACATGGCTGGTAGACTGACAAAGTGGACAGGATCTAATTTGTCTTCTTCTAATGCCACTCGTCGAAATTCCTGAAAGACATCAGCCAGCAAAATGACATCTAATTCTAAGTAAGAGATCATATAATCGCCAAACGTTTTACAATCAAATTTTAGCCATGCCTCTTGAGCATGTTCATAATCTTCTACTGGACAATCTTCACCCGTCAAATCGTTTTGGAATTTGTCAATGGAAGGAAGGGTTGTTTCATTTAGTTTAGACATTGAGCTAAAATACGCATAAGGAACGACTCCTTTGCGAGTGATTATTTCATCCGTTAAGTTTGGATAGTGTTTCTTCAAAGTCTGACTATGGGGAAGAAACTTGAGATTACGAACGAGAGAAGCTAGTGACGCTGACATGAATTGGAATGAATCTAAAAATTTTATTTCGAAGAAGACTGTCTTATTTTCTTTAGTTTTATCTACTGGTACTTTTGCTGTCATTGCCATGAATTTTTCTCTCCTTTGCGCTATTACATTAAACTGCCACGATTTCATATGGCTCAACCCTCCTTTTATGAGCATATGACTGTCATAGCCCTTAAAGTTATGAAAAATGACAGGTAGTACACGACGTCTCAACCTAAGTGAAAAGTTGCATTTGGAGCAGAGTGCGTTTCTAAATTTACCAGTGATGTGATCATGATCACGCACTTTCTTAATTTTATCGTCATCAAACGTTTTATGACATTTAGGGCACGATGTGCAACTTTCAAATTTCTGTTTGTCTTCATCTGACATATGTAGTGACTTACGTTGCAATTGGGAATCACATGATTGTTGAAATTTAGCAGCTTTATCGAGAAATTCTAGAAATTTTGAAATACAATCTTCACCTTGCCAAGTATGCATTTTGCTTTGCCTATTTCTAAAGTGGTCATGCCACACTTCATAGCAGGATATGGCTGCTGGCTTGTGGATGATATCATCAATGTAGCATTCTATGTCTGCGTAAATGACACGCAGGGGACTTAATTCGTCACCATTATCCCTATGTGAAAACATTTTATCTTTGGGCATGCATTCCATTTGTAATTTACCTCGCTTGCACCATTCATAGTGAGTTTCAAATTTATCTTTACTCCAAAAGGAGCGGATGCAGCGGTCGCATACAAAATGTTCACCTCTTTTAGAGTGCCCCAAGTGTGTGTACAAGCGAGAGATTTTGGGAATACCACAGTAGTGCCATTCCTCGCTATCATCTTGTTTTACTAATAAGAGGTTGACTACACGTTCATAACAAGTTGAACGTGAATTATAGCGGGCACCCTTCAACCCCTTCTCCCACACGTGAACGACAATTTTAATCTGATTATGTTTTTCGAACGTTTCTACATCTTTGATTTTCATGTTGTTACTATCACAACCTTCAAAGTCTAGTTCATCCTCCCACTGTCTATAGCTATAGGTGCGATCTCGATGCGCGTTGATATCATTGTAGTGAAGGATGGATAGGACTGCGTATTTGAAACACTGCGATTTACAATCGACATTGATGACAGCTTTCTTATTATACAACGTTTTTGGTAGTTTAAATGTGCCTCGAGCTGCATGACTTTCTAATAGGGAAATTTTGAATATGGCTGAGTCCACACCATCAAAAATCAGAGCGCTGTCGCGTTGATTGAATTTATCTACATTTGATTTTAAACATTGAATGTGAAAATTTAGCCAAGACTCGCAGTCTACAACTTCGGTTGCGGAAGAGGAAGGAACATGAAACTGTATTCTCTCCATCACTTGACCCGTTTGAAAATCTATTTTAATATATTTTAGTTTAAGGTAGATGAGCGCCTTCATTCTAAAATTGTCTAAATTGTTGAAGAGCGCTTCGATAATGTTAGAATTTTGAAGGAGCCACTCACGAAAATCTACTATTTGAGTATTGGACTCCATGCAGTAGTCGCGTACTAAATTATTATGTGAAACATTAATGAGGGAGATGGTAGAGGTACCGTTGGTGTAGTGATCATTTGCATGCGTGTGTTGAAGTCTGTGCGAAGATCGCTGAAAGTGACTATCAAAAGAAAGAGGGCACAAATCGCAAGGAAAGGAGATGTCATCGTCAGAATCAACTTCACCTCCGGAGATTGACGCCGCTTTGCGTTGACACACACGTTGTTTGATGTGTCGAAGGAGACTGTGCTTGCTTGTAAACATATGTCCGCAGTCGGCACATTCCCACTCGTTGCCTTGTCGCGAGAGTCCTGAGCTGGAACTCACATCACCTGAAAGAGAAATCATTCTATCATCTCTGTTCAAGTCTCAGTGTATTGTTACAACCTACTTTGACTCAACAACTCTAAACTTTCCTCGAGAAGGGAGGGCGTTGGTGATGAAGTTGATGCCTGAAATTGAGGAAGATGCTATTAGCCACACGTTTGAGGGGGATGAGTGAAGACATTTTCAACTTACCATTTCAACGAAATCAAGTTTAAGGTTGATACTTCAACAAGATAGAGACTTCACTCAAATTTGGAATGCACGAGAGAGCAGTTCACTTGTACGCCTCAAATAATAACAGAATTCGCTAGAGAACACTTCACTTATATTTCACAAAGACAGAGTGAAATGACACAAATGTCACTTTACATATATACTTTCATATTCATCATTCATTGGCTGTTCATTCTGATTGGTTGCTTGTTGATACTTAAGAATTAGAAAACATTTCAAAGTTATTATTCACAGTCAACATGACAAGCCCTCCGACAACGCCGAACACAAAATTCTCTTCTCCATGCTCAACACCAAAGGCGCTCGTTGCACCAAACGCTCCAACGAAGGGGAAGGTGGAGAAAATATACCGACTGGACAATATCAGAAAGTTGTCATTACCAGCGGACGACGAAGAGGAGAGTGTATGTGAGAAGGAGTGTTCCGACTTGACAGGCGTGAGGTGGAAGTATCTGCAGTACGATACTGATGATGTGATGGAGATCACCAGCACCAAATTCCTCCACCAATTATGGGAATGGTACACCCCTAACTCCCAACCACGAACTATGGCGGAGTGGGAGTACATCGACAAAGTGAGGCTCGCGGTAGAAGAATGATTGAAGCAAGTGAACTGTTTTTGCGATCTATGTGAAGTCAGACTCTGGGACGATATTGACGATGAAGACCTTTTGAAATACATGCCATAATAAATTTTTATTTCGTATTATCTTTGCTTTCATACTGACTTACTTGAATGGGGCTTCAGTGGATGATTTAACCATGTATACTTTTTCATTTGGAAATAGTAGCACGCTTATTCTAACTTGTAAATCTTATAACATTTCATATGGGCGATGATGGTAGATGAAATAGTGTTAAATAAAATTAAGATGGCTTACACTTCTGATACAGGGATAGCAATCGACTGCTATCCATGTGTAAAGAGCTTGTTAGACTACGGATGGGCTTAAGTGGATGATTTAACCATGTATACTTTTTCATTTGGAAATAGTGGCACGCTTATTTTAACTTGTAAATCTTATAACATTTCATATGGGCGATGATGATAGATAAAATAGTGTCAAATAAAATTAAGATAGCTTACACTTCTGATACAGGGATAGCAATCGACTGCGATCCATGTGTAAAGAGCTTGTTAGACTACGGAAGAGAGAAGTGTGTTATGTTGCGTGTGGCGCGTGAGTGTCCTCCCATATCATTCCATTCATCAATTGGTCTCATTGATAGAGACAGGTAGAAATCATGGTTCTCATAACGTATGCAATGGAAAGTTTATAAGGCAACCTTCGACAGTTGGCTAAATGTCGCCCTGGCGCGAATGCATGCTACGTTGAGACAGAGGCAATCACTTGCAAACATGACGCAGAGAGGTTTAACAAGATTGACCATTGCCGAATGTCCCTTGCGGTATACATAGCTACGGGTTTCACCGCCGCCCTTTACAGGAACGCCCGTCGAAAGGAAGTATTACACCGAACTTCATTTGCAACGTTCAAGTTGACTGATAGCAGATTCAACTTAATGATAGTATTCGCCAGTCCGAAGACTGCCCAGGGCAAACCTCGTGGAGCTTCTATCATGTCTTGCCCCATGGTGGCCCTAAAGAGAGCCGATGGTTCGCTCTAGGGAGTAACAAGTTGACTATTGGCTTGAATAGTCAATAGGTATGACGGTTAGGTTCTCATATACCCTATACCGCCTAGGTCGTGCTGGTGCATCTGGCACCTTCCGGATGCGGGTGGTATTCGGAGTCCACACCTCATCCGTCCAAACGATCTTCTTGATCTTCCCCTTATCATCCTCTTCATCCCACTCGTCGAGGATGATGAAGTCGGGAATGGCGTTGTCTTCATATCACTCGTCGAGGATGATGAAGTCGGGAATGCTGTTGGCAGGAGACGTTGCTTCCATCGTGACTTAAAATTGAATGAGAAGCGCTACAATCTTCTGACTGCATAACGTTCAAGTTGACTGATAGCAGATTCAACTTAATGATAGTATTCGCCAGTCTGAAAACTGCCCAGGGCAAACCGCGAGGAGGTTCTATCAAATCTTGCATGCAAACATTTCTTGGTCGGATGTCCATTGTAACAAATGATGGACTCGTCGAGACTTCGGTTGACGAGGACTTCGCCGTCCAAATGATTATCCCGAATGGGGATGTGAAACTCAAACAACCTATCCTCATTCACACGATTCCACTCATCCCTCATGCGCTCCAACTTCTCAAACGCCTGTCTCTCATCACCCCGCCGAGCCACATTCCTCTCCAACTCAACATTCCTCGCTCTCAACACACTCATCTCCTTCATCATCTCCTCAAACTTCGCTTCTGCATCTCTCATTCTTCTCTCTGCAGCACTCGCCCTCTTCTCACAGTCATCATTCTTCTCTTCCAACTCTCGCGTCTTATTCTTCAAATCAGTCACACTACGCCTCATTCGAATATTCTCATCCGCTATCTCCTTCGACTTCAGTTCCTTCTTTTTCAACGCATCTAACTCATTCACGACTTTATCCTTCACCTTCTTCAAACTCTCATACTTATTTACCAACAAATCATGCGCCATCTGCTGCGACACATGCTTCTTCTCTTCATCCTTCAACCACCTCGCCGACTGCACACGAATCCCACCACTCTTCACTTTTGGGGAAGATGAGCTCTGCGGGGGCTCGAGGAAGAAGAGCTCAACTTCCTCACACGCTTCCTCACACGCTCCCTATCTAAATCCACATCATCCTCATCATCACTCTCAAGCACTCTCTTTCGCTCAATCTCAGCCTCCAACGAAGCAACTGCTTTTGCCAACTCATCATTCTCAACAACATTCTCCACCTTGCCGTCTCGCTCTATCGCCAACATTCGCTCCCTCTCTTCAACAATCAACTGCGTGAATCTCAGGTCATTCACCAAACCTCCACTGCAATCTGCATGCACTCTGTAAAATGGCGCCTCATCCTCATCACCCTTCAACACTCTACACTTTACACACGCAACCCTATTCAGGATCATCATGTGGTCAGTGCCCGCCTTCTTTACATGCGCCTTGGCGTCCGCACTGTGATTCATTCGCCCACATGTGCACATTTTGATATGGAATTTTCTGTTTTTGTCGTTTGCCATTACTGAGATTTCTCGTTAACTGTAAGATAATGAAATTTGTATAAGTTTGGAATCATGTAGTACAGTCATATTCCTAAAGCATTACACTTAGTGAGGAATGATAGATTTGAGTGTAGTGAGTGGCACTCGATCCCGTCGACAGCCCGAAGGCCTTATACTGATCACTAGGGAAGTGAGAGATCTTCCCCGATACCCGCTATTTACAGCTGAAGACATCATTGTCACTGCCCCGAAGTGGTAACAGCAACGCCGAGTCAAAGGTAGTGATCAGTAGCTGGGATCTAACCCCTCAAAGCTGCCTTAGACTTAGTTAAATTTCAAATCTGATAGCAGATTTGAACTCAGCATACTTGAAAACCTTAGTCTACATGTTAAAACTTTGAAAAAACTGAAAATTAAGAATTTTTTTAAAAAATCCGCATTTTTACTACTCATACTACTTTTAAAAATTTTTATCAGTAGTAGAGACACTATCAAACTCTATCACACAAACTTTGAAGTAAGAAGATAGCTTGCCTACTTCAAAAGATAGAGTCCTTTGAAACACCCGATATCGGGAGCTCAGAGCGACGACCGTCGCTTACCTCTTCTTTCGATGAAGTGATCAGACTTACGTTGTCGGGGGTTTATATATGCTCGGAAGAAAACTTAAAATGGCTCTATCTCCGAAAGTATTCATCGTAGCGACATGCGGTTTGTTGCAAACGATTCGTCTCATCATTTTGTATCATATGACACCTGAACCATTCTCAGATGACCACGGGAAGTCGGTGCGTCAGCACATGTCCATGTAACATGCCACAAGTGAAAAAATTCCTAAGTGTGGGAGCTCCAGTGTGGTGAAAATTTTGAAAAATTTAAAACTTCCGAATTTCGACCTGGGACCTTTACCAAAACATTTTTCATCAAATTTCACTGACCCCCGCTCGTTCGGAGAAATTTGATGAAACAAACTTTGGTCAGGGTCCCAGGTCGAAATGCCACACTTCAGGTGAGCTCCGACCTAAAATCTTGTAACAGCTCTAACTTTTGAACGGCTGGTCCGATTGACTCGCAACAAAAAATGTCACCGAGCAGTTTTTTCTCCTCTTTCAAACGAGTAGCTGTAAGACAAAATCCGTCCACTAGAACCAAAGTTAGAAGATCGCTGTCGGGGGGTCAGTGAAATTTGATGAAAAATGTTTTGGTAAAGGTCCCAGGTCGAAATGCCACACTTTGGAAAATTTTCAAAATTTTGACCATACAAAGCCACTCTGACACTTAGGATTTTTTCAGGTGAGCTACGACATTCCACCCTCCCAACCTGGCCGGCACACCACGCCAACCTGGAGAGCGCAGCACAAACCACCTCGCGCTACGTCGGCCGGCCAGAAGGGGGGGAGACGTCAGACACGAAGCAACACGACGGCACACCACGACCGACTCGACTGACAGGAGGGGGGGACGTCAGACTCGAAGCAACACGACGGCTCACCACGACCGACTCGACTGACAGGAGGGGGGGACGTCAGACTCGAAGCAACACGACGGCTCACCACGACCGACTCGGCTGACAGGAGGGGGGGGACGTCAGCGACGGCGGCCATCTTGCGCGGTCCAGTGGTGGAGTTTTACTTACTACTCACATTAGGCTTTCAATGCAAAAAGTCCTTCAAAATCAAAATTACTCACTCCGCCGCACATATACCAAGATGACTGAAGAGGGAAGAGGGTCTTTTAGGATGCTGTAGATAACAAAGTCAATTTTTGCTCATGAAGAAGTTAATGACTAATCGGACATCTGACCTATGTGCTCGCGAACAGTTTTTGATACCTCTACATACGATAAATCTGTTTTCAGTTATGAATTCTAAAAGTGTTCTGTTTGCTAGATATGTACAGCATAAACATTTTTGAGATATCAGGTAGAATAATATCAGTTGATATTAGTTAGTGAATATTATAAGTTAGATATATCAAATAATAGCTGCAATGCATTGATCAATTCAATTTCAATTTATACTTGACAGATGCAATGACTTGAAATTGATTTCCTTGTTCACCTGCTGACCAATGGTAATTTATGTACGTGCATAGAGCTTGATTTTAGCGCTCATGGTCAATAAATAGGCTGGACTGTATAGTCGAATGCAGTACATTCAAACTTTTGAGTGATTGAGCGAACGAGGCTTTCATCCATTCACCGCTGAACGAGTTAACTAATCGAACGGGATATTCCAGCTACTACCATTGAACTGAACTGAACTAAGAGTTTCCCGCTCATGAATTGAAGAACGAACTGAGCTGTTTTCCGATGCATCCAATTCGTATCGATATTGATACATGACTAGAAAGCCACAATTAATCTAAATACTTCTGGTTTGACATTGTACAAAAAATGAAAGGATAGCGACAATGCGAGAGAAGACGAAATTGAAAATGGTTTCAAATATTCAAGTTGATTGTTTCCTCAAGAATTCATTGAATAGGCTACTGTTTTAAGCACACTACTGACATTTCGTCTAAGTCAGTCTACCAGCAATAATCATTAAATGAAGTCCTTTTGAAAACAGAATGCAAGTGAAATAATTAAACATTGAGTTGCATCCTCAGTTGAAAATGGGAAGACTTGACTTTTCAACTAATGCGTCCTAGTCAATCAGAATACTGTTCATTGTGTGCAATTAGTATCTCAAATTTACTCCATGTAGGCGATGATTTCAGATGACTAGAGAGCTGTGCTGATGTGTTGGGAGCTAGGCCTACTGATGATTAGTGACACTAGATGAAATGGCAGCTATTCAGGTCTGTTCCTATTTTTCAAAACAGGATGCAACTATTTACAAGTTGTCTTGAAATTTACGGATTGTAGAAATATATGCCTGCAGGCCTACCGTATTTTAATATACAGCATTGATAGATAGTATGAAGAAATTGCGATGAAAATGATTCATCATGCAAATAATCCGTAGGCCTTATTATTATTAAACTGCTGAAAGGCGTACACTCTTATTAGAATAATTACTCATTAATTTATTCACCGACATGCCAAAGTTTAGAGACCAGTAAAATGAGATTATATTGATTTGATATTATTTGAGTTGGCCCTTAAACAGAGAGGCCAGGTTAAACAGAGTAAGGGAAATGATGACTCACACAATGGCTGACTATGGGAATAATGCAAATTTGATGTTTGTCAGTGAGCGGATGGGACGATTTTGATAAAACTTACATATTCTTGGAGCTTTATAAACACCAGCATTATTTTAAACCCAAACTCGAAAGTACCAGCGTTAATACATTAAGTTGTGTGCAGTTGACCAATGTTGAACATTGTTAACGCGAAAGTGGCGTAAAAGTAGGTAAAAGTGTAAATTGAATGAAATTGCACAAATTGATGTTCGAATTCGAAAAAAATTATATCGTCTGAAAGCTTAACACGAGCCTGATTCAATGGTGATAATCTTAATTTTCTGTATGGCGTAGTTCCGTCTGTAGGCGTCAGTGAACGAATTGACCAAACATTCATACTTTTAAGTCTGCTGACCACAGCTGACCAGACATAACCTAAACGCTTTGCCAAATTAAAGTGCTTGACATAACCTTTCACATGGTACAATAGCAGGTATGCGGAGTCCTATCATTTTGATAGGACTCCGACTCCGACTCCGCGTCCCTGGTACAAAGGTTATTGAAATTGAGCATCTTCATCAATGAGAAAATCTTGTAAGCAACATTATTCTTTAGCAACATTTTTTTCGGTAAAACTTATTAGTATTGTATCTTTTTGTACATTCAGTCAATCCTAGTGATGCAAATGGAAAATTTTCCATTTTTTTCAAAACTTTCCGGAACATTTTCCAGTGGAAAATTTTGAAATTTATTTTTCGGTGATTGACATTTTTTCCTTTGTTATGGAGACTTTATTGTTGTCGTTTGAAAGACTATGCAATATGCAAAGACCGAAAACTTCTCTATCCCTGCATGTTGACTTTTGGAACCAACTGCACCTTTTCCATGTCTATTTCAGATCTTTCCAAATGAATTTCAGACATTAGATGGATTTCAGATTTCTCTAGCTGAATTTCGAAGATATCTGTCACATGCTCAATTTGAAAAATCTTTAATTCAACTGGAGATCTCCAATTCACCTGGATCATATCTGAAATTCATTTGGGCAGATCTGATATCGATTTGGAACTACATGAACCATCTGAACTAGAATGGGGATGTGTATCCTCAACGAAGATATCGGACAATGCGCCAGAAGTTTGAAGCTATCATAGATATTCTTTTACTCATCACAGATATCTTTAGTTTGCAAATATCTCACGAGTTTACAGTCTTTATATATTTGATTATGGTCGCTCATGAATGCTGCGTGGACTGTGTGCTAGTACTTCATCACATGTTCATCAACACATGGAGAATTTGCATCAATGGTCAACGCTGCATAACAAAGCTTAACTTTGAAGCTAACAATAAGCAAACTCCAAAATAAAATACACAATTTTTGCTCCAGATCTTTCACATTGCATGAAATTATACCCCTATTGTAAAGCAAGATTCACGTTATCCCAAACGGTGTATGTGTGATAATTAAAAATGCTAACAATTTAGTACAAGCCACTGGTGGCAAAGGAATGTTCAAAAATCCGGATTGCCACGATCGCTTTAATCGAAATAATGATGAAATCAAGAGTTTTGGACCCTTGAATTTATTGGTATGCAGCTGCCTCGGCACTTGAGAAGCGCTCAAACGGCCTATCAAAAAATCAAAACTTTCAAAATTTTCCATAATTTTCCAATTTTTTCCTATTTTTTCCATAATTTTCCACGGAAAATTTTGATTCAAAATTTTCCGGAAAATTTTCATCACTAGTCAATCCTAAAAACCGTGTTTCATGATGATGCTGACTGATAGTTCGTGCTGTCTGCCAACTTTCATGAAAATAAAATTCTGTCGTCTTTTGTTGAAATCCTGCATCAAAGAAAACGCTCAATTTTTTTCATAAGGCCTGCTGATAACAGCTGACTATACACTTGAAAGTGAAATATATGCAAAAATAATCTATGGAACATAAGGTTTCATATGGAATATTGTTTATCAAAATTGATCCAATACTTCAACACAAAAATTTCATTTGAAAATGGCTTAGCTTTTTTGCGCAATTATTTTTGAAACGGTCTGTATGGTTGCATTTAAGCTATTGACCTATAATAAACAAGCTGGAAGTATACCCCTACTATTCAAATCCAATTTGGCTTGCAGTTAGAGGAGGGTCTATATCTTTATTTGCTCATACATTAAATTTTGTGGTGATCGGTTGAGCTTAGGGGTTCGTACGATTGACTGCAGTATTCGTAGTGAACATCTTGGACCGGTCAGTCTCATCGATCAACCGATGTTTTGAAATATTTCAGAGTGTCAGAATGTGCTCAAATAATCTGTTTCATTCATTGAAATTCGATTTGGCAATGAATATTTCTTTGCCAATGCCCGGACCCGCCGGCCGAAGTTCTCGTCCTATAGACCTATCCCAAGCCCCATGGGGCTCCTTCCTATTGGCCATCCTGATTTCTAACGACCGTCTCCGCTTACAAGCAAAAAGAGCACCTCCACAGCTTTATGAGGACTGTTGATTAAACTTCGAGAAAGACGCCTCCGCCTCTTCATCCCTACCACATGCATGTGTTCTTACAATTTGAAAAACAAACTGAGCAAGCTGGCATTTTTGGTGAGCTGAACGGCTTAGCGGAAAATCAAAATGAGCGGCGAACTGAGTGAATGAAGGAAAACGTCAAATGAAAGATGAACTGAGCGAACGTGAAAAATTACCTCGTTCGAATACATTGGTCGAATGTCTCTTTTATGAGTCAGAAGGTTATTTAAATTTTTTTGTCGTAAGTCTCATGCTTTTATAACATCTTGCAACAAGAGTCATTGGAGATTCTGTGTCATGAAGATGAAGCCTCTTGAAAATCACCGTCCATCGCAGCAATTGCAATATCTCACTTATTTTATTGACCGTGTCATTCTTTTTTCAAAAACATGTTTATGCGAAACATATTTATTATATCACTTTGTCTGGAGACTTAAAAAATGACAGGACTCCGACTACGGCTCATAGTAGCGCCACGATAAACTGGCCTACATTTTGTTGATTGGCTACATAATTAAGTTTCGAACTTATGAAGTAAAGAGTGTATTGATAAAACAGGAACTCAATTATATTGCTCAAATTATACTTAAGTGGATCTACCTAAACAACATTTTCTAGATCAGTTGACATCATAGATGCAGCCATCATTCATCAATAAATTGCCTTAGATTAAGAAGGCCATTCACTATAGTCTAAGGAGGGATTGGTTAGCTAAAACTACTTTTGAGAATTCCGATATAAGATTCTTTGTGACTTGGTAAGTAGGCTATTGGAAACGCTATTCAATTGTATAGCGGGCCTAAAATCAAGCCAGTTTGGTGCAATGGCCAGGGCAAATGCTGTTTGCGAATTTCGGCCTGAAACTCACGATTTGCATAAAACAAATGACTTGTATAGAAATCGCATGCGGGTGCAAAAGTCAACTTTGAAAACGGAAATTTAGGAGGTCGCAGAAGAAGAAGACTTTCTGTTTGCAACTCGACAATGCTAGACCCCACACAAGTTTGAGAACAAGAGAATGCGTGGCGAAGTTCGGATGGACGGTTCTGCCACATCCACCGTATAGCCCCGATTTGAATCCATCAGACTTTCACTTCGGGCCTCTAAAGGACGAATTGCGAGGTCAACATTTTGAAAACAAGAACGCCGTGAGAGCATTAAAGCAGTGGACCGCCTCATCAGGAGCTGCCTTTTACGAGCAATAAACACAGGCTCTTGTTCATCGTTGGCGGAAGTGTTGAAAGCAGTGGTGACTATGTCCAAAAGTTTACTTTTTGTGCGAAATTTTTCGTTGTCTCTTTTTGTTTTGTGTTGACTGTCTTCATTTGTCTCTGTTTTAGCTTCTGTTGATGCTGACTCTCAGAAAAAATTAGTTTAAGCACAAAATAACTATGCTTGTTTTGATGGTATTACTCTCACCTTAGGATCTCTTTTACCTTTTCTAATAAAATTAGGAGGCATTACTTGCGGAATGACCTACGTATAAGTGAAGGGTGAACGTACGCCGTCTGTATCGTTCTCGCTATCCGTACGTTTCTATCGAGTTCGTGTGCTCTTTTCTGGATAATTGCTGAAAATGTGATGATCGACTACACTCATAGAAATTGATAACAATAAAACTTTAGATAAACAACAATCTATTTCTATGACTACACTGGTTTCACGCCGAAAATCAGTAGTCATTTTTCAAAGGTTTATTAAACAGGAAACTTCAACTTGAAACAGAGATCTGCAATTGTCTTAAAAAGATGTTTAAACTGTATAAAAGTTATTCGAAAGAATTGTTGCGTTATGTCCGATTGTCCAAAAAGAGCAAGTGGAAAATCACTCTGCAGGGAACTGAAAGTGATGCCTATTCGAGCGAAGGGGTGCACTGCAAGCACTAAAAATAAATTTCATAGCTTGTCTCCCGATGATATCAGATCATGGATCAGTTTATCAGATGCTAATTTATCAATGAGCTTCTGCTCTTTATGTGAAATGTTGCTCCCATTGTATCAGGACTTCGATACATTACATCGTAATGCTATCAATTTTTCATAACGCATGAAATTACATGCCTTCATGCAGTATACCAAAAATAGGATCAAATCTAAATATTCAAGGTTGAGCATCTATCAGTTAAGCTATCACAATTGGCAAGCAGCACTTTGACATTGGTTCAAGCCAAACTAAAGAACGGTATATCAGCTCTATCTTATTGATCGCATTAAACATCACACGAAAGACAATGTCCTTAATTTCGAAAACAATTCACATGGTTCATGGTTCATTTTGGTCAAACGACCGCTCTTTATTTGATTGCAATCATGACAATTAAGCCTTAAGGCACTGAAAACAGAATTCTTCATATTGCTGTTTCAAATATCTACGATTCATTATCAGTTACAGCAAACCATGCGAGAGCAGAATTATCGCAAGCAGTTTTTGATTGCAAGTATAGAGAAGCGACAAAAACTCGGAAGAATTAATATTCCTCCTCATCTTCGATCTCTCCTTCAACGGTATCGACTCCTACTTCCTCGTAATCCTTCTCCAAAGCAGCCATATCCTCACGTGCTTCCGAAAACTCCCCTTCTTCCATTCCTTCGCCGACATACCAATGCACAAATGCGCGCTTGGCGTACATAAGATCAAATTTGTGATCCAAACGGGCCCAAGCTTCTGCAACAGCCGTTGTATTGCTGAGCATGCAGACTGCACGCTGCACCTTTGCTAAATCGCCACCTGGTACGACTGATGGAGGTTGATAGTTGATTCCAATCTTGAATCCAGTCGGACACCAGTCTACGAACTGTATTGAGCGTTTGGTTTTGATGTTGGCAATGGCAGCGTTCACGTCCTTCGGAACAACATCACCTCGGTAGAGCAAGCAACAGGCCATGTATTTGCCATGTCTTGGATCACATTTAACCATTTGGTTGTTAGGTTCGAAGCAAGCGTTTGTGATATCAGAAACTTTCAACTGTTCATGATAAGCTTTCTCAGAAGAAATGATTGGGGCATATGTGGCCAAAGGGAAGTGGATGCGCGGATATGGCACCAAATTGGTTTGAAACTCGGTCAGATCAACATTGAGAGCTCCATCGAATCTTAGAGATGCGGTGATAGAAGATACTACTTGAGCGATAAGACGATTCAAATTGGTATATGACGGTCGCTCGATATCCAGGTTGCGCCTGAAAAGAAATCAAATTAATGTTAGGATATTTTCTGCCTATGGTCATTGGAAAAAAATTTTATTCCGTTGATTTCATGTACATGCAGATATCTCTAAGTTGAACATTTCTTTGTGTTAAAATAAACTCGAAGTATTTGAATGTGCGCCTAATTGACGATGGTTGAGCATTTTTATCACAAATGATTTTTCGCGAATGATATCGCAATACCTTTTGATTGCAATCATGCTCTCCAAAACTGCTGTGATGAGACATTCGGTAACATCGCACATATTCTTATTAATTCCACACATCTGAGAAAGGCTTCCATTATCCATTACTTCCCAAAAATATAAATGCAGTATTATTACCATTACGCATATGCATTATATGCATTATATGCAATATACAATTTGTAAAATTCTACTTTTTGAAATACGGTATATAGTGTAGCCATTCTGTGATTGTAACAGATTCAACAAAATCCTCTTCTTATCCTGATATTGACAGAATGACAGATTTTTTGTTCCAAATCATTTCCCTTAACTCCGCAATTGCTGCGGCGATGTAAATGATTAGCTGACATCCTTTTTTTAAAAAGTCAAGTTTATCATTGTTATTTGTCCTGAATCCATCTCATCGAAGGTTTAATAGCAGTCATTAGAAAAAAAAGTTTACAAAACATTGCATGCATACATAAGAGACTTCTAGCATTATTGAAGCACTCAGTTCCAGGAAAAGGCAATAGAATAACTGTAGGATTTGACTCCAAGCGAAAAGTGCAAGTAAACTGCGCAAATATCCTGATCATTATTTCATTCTCTGTACGAGTAGTTCTTCAACTGAAAAGTAATCATCCTCTTGCCAACGAAAAAACCTTTCATCCATAGAGCAAGTAGCCTATATAGTAGAGTGTCGACTCAAGAAATGTCGACAGTGTAAATTTTTATATCAAATGATTCAGATTTTGCGGAGATTACGTTCCTGCGATCTAAAAAATATTTGATGAATTTTAAGAAGCTAAGTTTTTGCTATTTCTTCCTGAGTTTACCGTATATACTACTGACGTGAAACCACTATATACAAGTCAGTAGTATGAAACTTATTAGATATCAATAGGAATGAACATTTACCAACAGATATCTTAATTAAGCGGAAATTGAGCTACTTATCAAGGAAATTTGATGAACCACATTACCTAAAATGCAAGTCTTCATGGAAAAGCTGAGATCTTATTGTGCTTTTTGGCTGACATTTCAAGTTTTTCATTCATATTTTCATCGGCATAATTTCATGATTCACAAAATTTTGTTTCATTTCTTGAATCTAAATAGTAATGTGGAACCATTCACATCTTTGTCTTTGATAATTATATTTTGCTTTTTCAGTGGCAGGTAGTTTGTGATATGAATTATGAAGGGGTGAGCATTGAAGAACCCATCGAATTGCTAATTTAACAAACTATATTACTTCTCCAAGGTTGACATGACATGGATGATTTGCAAAATATTATTCCTTCTGCATTGCTATGACATCATGATCACTCAATTCCGTGGTAAATTTCTCCATAAGTGCAAAAATTTGCTTGTCTCACATGAGGATTTCAAACAGATCATTTAATAAAATCGAAACTGTATACACAGTAGGAATTTGATTGATACTGAGTTGCGACTCTACCTAATATACTTACTATATGATCTTATCCTTCAACAACAAATCACTATTAGATTCATGCCTAGTCCCAAGCCAGAGAACTTATTATCAAAATTCATCTATCATGGTAATTAAACTATGCAGCAAACTTAGTTTAAATCAAAAACAATATAAAGTCAAAATTGCATTATAAATTCCACACATGTGGTCTGTAAACAAAGCACTCCTTCCAAATGACAAAGTGCATTTCATCACAGGTTGCGCCATGTCTTGAGAACCCTTCTACATACATGTGGTGCATTTCTGATCACTCAAGACATATGTCAGTTTCTGCTAGTCTCGCCATAAAATCAATTAAGCTGTTGCAAAACTTAGGTAATTGAAAATAAAATAAATAAATTTCAAAGTGACTGTCAGAGCTATCAACAACTGACTTTTAATTAGTATTCAATATATGATATATATACATGCATGTGCTTGTTCTGAATCTGGTAATGAGCAAGAAGGTATTGATTTTTTGGATGTAGCAATTTGCCTTGAATTGGTCAGATAAAATAATTAAGAAAAAGTCTTCATTTGACTTATTGTTGCTTTTTTTCAAGGCATGATTTGTAGATATGAGCATATCACCGACCCAGATATTTCAAAGCCTCAACCACCTCTTCTCTCCAAAATCTGACTATCATTCCAATTTTTGTCATCTGTAGATATACAATTTACTCGCATTTACGGTACATGTGAAAATGTGCGGAATGTATACGAGTAAAGTACTAAACTGAAATCGCTTAATATACAGGCCTTTAGTGATGGGACAAGTTGCTTGTCGCAAATTTACCTGCAGATATCATAGATGGCCTCATTGTCAACCATGAAAGCACAATCCGAGTGCTCCAACGTACAATGAGCAGTCAGAATTGAATTGTACGGTTCAACAACTGCGGAGGCTATTTGAGGAGCTGGATAGACAGAGAATTCCAACTTTGATTTCTTTCCATAATCAACACTCAACCGCTCCATCAAGAGTGAAGTGAAACCAGAGCCGGTACCACCTCCGAAGGAATGAAAGATTAGGAAGCCTTGTAGACCAGTGCACTGATCGGCCGACTTCCTCAAGCGATCAAGAACAAGATCGATTATTTCTCTCCCTACAGTGTAATGACCTCGAGCGTAATTGTTTGCCGCATCTTCTTTCCCGGTGATTAGCTGTTCTGGATGGTAGAGCTGGCGATATGATCCTGTGCGAACTTCATCTAAAAGATAATTTATTTTCATTGAGAGAAATCGAAAGTGATCGAGAAATATGGATACTTTTTCAAAATTCATTAACAGTATTTTGGCGAGACATTTGTCTAAAATGGCAACACATGATGCCTCGTGCGCCGTGTAGACTAGAAAAATTAACTGAATGCTTTCGCTTAACTTATTTGTGGAATTGAAATGTCACTGAGGGGCTATATTGTTTAGATGAAGTCAATTTTAGCTCCAAAATTTCTATGGTTATGCTAGCTAACAACTATTTCCTACGTGTGTAATATAGGCCTACACGTAATTGGTCCAATTATACCTAAAAACTCATTGCCTAAATTCATGTTACATGGATTAATACCTCACTTTATTTTAAATGCAGTAGACCACCGGATATTTAATACAGACCTAATATGTGAAATCTAAACAAAAGTCTTCTTTTCTGATGGTGACATGGCTGAATAACCGAAATACTGGCAACTGTCAATTTGGCTGAATATTGGCAACAACTGACTTTAATTGGGCAATTCACAATTAGTTGGCTTTCTTAGAAGTATCGGTATTCATCAATAACTATTATTTGATCAATATGCTTTGGGTTTTTGGGGCTTGTTGCAATGAATACCGAGAAATTTGTATTTTACAACTTCAATTGTCTGCTTTTCTGTTCGAGAGGAGCATTTGAAGCATTAGTGATGTAATGCAACATTAAAAATCAGAAGTAGTATAATCAAAAACATCCTTCAATTAAGACAAATTTCTATTTTTAGCACTTATTTATATGTGCTTGAGAACTTTCACTTTCATTGCGAAATGATGCTATCCTATGGTAAAGTGTTATCCCACTATGGTAAAATGAAACTTACCCACAACTGTCGGTTCCAAATCCACCATTACAGCTCGAGGTACATGTTTCCCGGAGCCAGTCTCACTAAAGAAAGTATTGAAGGAATCATCTCCCCCTCCAATTGTCTTGTCACTTGGCATTTGACCATCTGGGTGAATTCCATGTTCTAAGCAGTACAACTCCCAGCAACTATTTCCAACCTGCACTCCAGCTTGTCCAACATGAATGCTGATTACTTCACGCTGTAAGTGGAATATAGAATGTGAGATAAGAATATGATATTTCTTTCAAGCAAGACGGTGAAAATTCCAACGTCCTTAAATTCATGTAAGACATACTACACACGGCAATTATGCAGACGTTAAGTATTGAGATTCAGTAATTAGTTCATTGACCATTAGCCTATCGGTCAATTAAAAGAATAAGCATCTGAGCATATTGCAATGTTGAATTCAACACTCTGTGAGTTTAATCATTTAGTCTCTAGAGTGCAGTCTAGGTAAAATGCGATGATGAAGAAACTTTAGAACTGAAATGAAATAATTATCTGTAGAAAAATTACTTACTACTGTGAAGATTATAACAGTACAGGGAACAGTTTATTTCTTAATTCTTGGCAATGTTTCACGGAAAAAGAGCAACTGACACGTAGGCCTACACCGTGGAAGATAGACAGTACGACAATGGCAAATTTGCAAACTCTTCACGAAATTTGAAATTGAAGATATCTATGATCAGTAGCCTACAATACCATCTACGGTAGCTCCAAATCTTCAAATGTATAGAAATTGTCCGATATCTTCACTTGGGACAAATGATTTTTTACCAAAAGTCTATCATGTTATGCTTAGTCTTCGATCATAGCCACAAAAATAAAAATCCTTCGAAAAAAGAGAATTCATCTGCCTTTCAATTTCCGATACAACACTTAAAAAGAAGGAGTACCCGCAAAGATCAATTTAATATGCTACTTGCATATTTCGGGTGGAGAGCAAGTCCCATAGCAACGTCACTGGCATCGGCAAAATTTTAAACACGATATTGTACGCACAACAAAGGCCTGCAGCCACATGATTTCAAGGCTGAGAACTCGAACTCGGTCACTAAAAATCCTGAGTGCGAATTTTTGATTCTTTACTCTTGTCAATAATACAGCAGATTTTACAGAATACTATAGAGGATTTCCTGACTTCCCTAAAGTGACAGCGTGATCGATGCGATCATTGGGTTTCGTGACCATCAAAGCAGCTGCATGGAAAAGGACTGATCTAATGCCCAAAATACGATAATGAAAACTTTTGATTTGTTACCTAAACTCACACAACTTTTACACGGTGCAAGATCGTCCGATTGATGCTATCTTGCAGTCTATAATTCAGGGCAAGAGGGATGTTTCGTCCCTATAAGCCAAACCTCAACAAGCAAAAAGTCTAGATAGCGTACAAAAATTATTCCATCACTAGAAATTAACAAATTTTACTGTATTTTAAGTGGCAATCGAAATTTAGAACGCTGTGTTTTTTCTGTGTTGAGATTTGGATCTAAATAAATGCTCCCCTTAGGTCTAATCTGAAAGGGCACACTACCTTGGTCCTCAAGGATGAAGTCAATCGGGTGTCTGGCTTAAAAGTGACGGGAGTTACAGCCTGCCCACATACGCAGGAAATTCCGAGTCCATAAATGTTTTTCAACTTAACTTTTGAGGGGCCTCATTAAAGAAGTCTGAGTAGCCTACTTTCTTTTACTTAATAATTCTGAGGATTTTTTTACTCAATATGAAGAGACGTGGAAATTGATTTAGCACAAAAACAAGGATGAAGTTGCATTTCAATGAGGCTAATTATCATTATGTACTAGTCTACATTACAGTTTCTAATAACGTTCAATGCCTAAGACACAACAACGCTGTGCAATCATTCAACAAAGTTGATAAGTTGGGTAACTAGTCGATCGAGTATTAATGATCAGAAGAAAATATCAAATTATTGACAGATTTTCAATTCTAAGAATCAAACCGGCAGTTGAATTAGCTGAAAATGTCAACGGATTCTCCTCTTAAGCATGCATGCATGTAGCATTCGGGTTCGCATATTTTATATTTGATCGCTTCTCACATCCAGTCGTTTGTACGAAAATGTTTTGTGAACTGTGCAGTTAGTCAGTCGAGGTATTTGTAGAAAAGTAGCTTTGTATGAAAGTAGCTGGTAGCACGTCTGAAACGAGCCTAGTCCTGATCTGAGGCACATGGAAATCTGAGGATTTCAAACAATTATTTCTTGAGATGATAATAAAATTTATCGCAAGTTTACAGTAGTTGCCTTTCTAGTATAATCACAGGTAGCCTATAACAGATCGTATAACACATTGTATTGTTCAACAGGGTATGTAGAACAGGTGGATCAGACTTGCTCTAAATGTTAGTAAAAAGCCCTTCCATGTCGCACTGATGCATGACAAGTCCTCGTAGGACGATACGCAACGTTTACGGCTGTCAAAGATTTAAGTGCTTCAATCGTTCAAATCTGTCAATACTTCGCTAATCTCAAGATTTGACAAATACGTGACTTCTGCAGAGAATGCTTGCCGTATACTAAATATGTCTTCCCAAATTTACTTATTTTTATACCTGTACATAAAAAGGCACATTACTGGTTATCTCCCCACGTCATAAAGCCAGTCTGAAACCTGTAAAGAAACCCACAGGCCTACACTTAACTGAGCTTATTTTCTATCCACATTCCACACACAAAGTTTCAAGATGATTTCACGATTTCTTAGGACCCAAGCCTTTTTCAAAACCGGGAGCATTGCTGTTGATATTTTGCTACATATTTACAAATACAATTATACAAGTACGCAATTCATTGTCTCTTAGGAATGACAACTTGACAAGAGAATAACACGTTGGAGAAGTCAGTCGTTCACAAAGAGATGGATTCCCCTGCGTCTCTGTGGTTGTGCATTTCACTTACGCTACATCTGGTCTGCAGAGATCTATTGCATTTTACACGATGACTTAGTTTTGATTCTTGCCGAATTTATCCAACCTGCATGACATTTTAACTGTTGATAGAAAATACCTATAAATAAAATAAACTCATATACTAATGTGAAGTTTTGTGGCGAATCATCAAGATTGCAGGTTTTCGAAAAACTGGAGCACCTGCAGCAAAGAAGGAGATAACGCACCCAAAAAGAAAACAATAATTTGATATCAAAAATTGGTAATTATAGGTTATCTCCCCCACGTTTTAAAAATTTTCTAAAATCCGTAGAAAAGAATCAACCGTCACAAAACTCCAAACACACATAAGTCAGGATATTTTACGCACATACCAAAATTTGTGCAAATTGGACGAGTACTTCTTGAATTAGGGGCGAAAAAGAACGGTTGGCAGGATAGTGGTCGTGAGAAGATTTCACATAGCAGTGGATGAGACCAAGAGGGAGAGAGAACAATTCTCACACGAGTAACAATACTAATGCGTCGAACAGACGAAGTCAAATCAAGCTGTTGACATCGCTACACTTAACGTTATCATTTCTAATACCAAAAGTCCTTGTCTAACATGCATGAAATTTTGAATGTAAGTAGAAAATATGCGTCTACTTGAAGCTTGGTGCCGATTGATATATTTTTGCAGATTTTGGACAAATATGAAAATGTGGGGGTGAGATAACTCATAAGTACCGTGACTCGGAATAGCAATTTTTTATTTTTTGACAACTAATTAACTTCACTTACCATTTTTGAAATCGTCTATGGAACTGATGATGAAAATGACACCGGTAGAAGCTCAGAGATATGACAACGCTGCCACGTGTGAGCTGCACTCGATCCTGAACTGGTCCTACCATTTCCGTAAATCATAATATATTTGCGGCGGACGATGACTTCCTCTCCTTATCTCTAACTCTATCACCGACACACAGAATGTCCACAGTCATGTTGTCTTACACATTTGGCGACCTGTCTGCGACAATCGTACCATGATTCGCTGCTTCATCAGCGATGGCAGGAAATCACCCTTGAACTTCCCGACAAGATGACTCCTCATCGTGCTACACGGTAACCCACACACCATTCCACGTCAGTGAAACATGACTAATCTTTCCATCTTGGCAATGAATCGATTCGACTATGACTGATTGATATGATGCTGGTGAACTAAATCATCGAGCTGCATTCGCGGACAGGAAATCGCTACCTTCACGAATTGGCTTCAAAATCATTTGCACATTTCGTGAAACTCGTACTTGTACATTTCCGGTTTTACATGTACATGTAATTGTAGCTCGCCAAAACATAAACAAAATGTTTAGACATTTCTCAGATAATAAATTTGAGCCAAAAGATATCTAAAATTTCACTTTTAATGTCTGAAACAAGCGATTTTCCAGATTACGGGAACTTTGGGAAAGGAAATTTTAAAGGAAATATAGATTTTGAAAATTCTTCCTTTTCTGAGTACGTTTACCGAGCTTTACCACCCGTCACGCATTTCTCAAGCTTATATTACTCAATAAAACATCTTCACACTCAGTTCACATTTGTGACATGGATAGGAAATATGTCAATCAGTGCACTCGAACTTTTGAGTGAGTGAGCGAACGAGATTTCGAGCTGCTCACTGGTGAACGGGTGAACTGAGCGAACGGTACTTTCTAGCACTAACTGTCACTGAAGTGAATTGAACCAAGAATTTGCCGTTCATGAACTGAAGAACCAGCTGTAATGAGGCTTCTCAAATTTCTACTTTTACTAACGAGGAGTGTGTTCTCATACTGGCATTTCGCTATTCATGTGCGAAGTTTGAAATGAGATCAAGGACTCAATTCCAAGTCGTCCCCGTCATGCTAAAGTGGATACGAGGCATTACTCACTGATACATTAGCAATCAGTACATGAATTTTTTTAAGTTCGTGAAGTTCTGTGAATGCATGCGATATTAATGTCAAAATGTAGGGTGCGCACATTGTATTTGACAGTTTTAAGTAGAAAACTTCACCTAAATCGTTCTTTGTGCTGCTCGAATTCTGAAACGGTATAATATAGTATTATTATACTATATTTTTTCAGAGTGCACCTCAGGTATGCACGATAGCCTACACTATTGCACCAAACTTTTGAAAAAACTATGAGTATGCAAATGATCACCATACTGGCAATTAAAAATAAGTGGAATTACGGCATGTCCACTAGCTACCGGAGCATCGTTCATATAATAACGGTAATACCTTTCGCAACCGTCTCCCCACTACAGGCATTAAGTCTCTTAGAAAGGAACAATTATGCGAAGACCCATCGTGAAATACGAATGACACTTCAAGTCTAAATAAACTTACATTTGCACATAAGGCTAATTTTTAAGCATTTTAATGAATGAAAATAATTGTAAGGAATTGTGTCACATTAGTCTTGCTTAGATTCGACGATAGTTTATCCTCTTTGGTGTTTCAATGGAACAAATCCATCATCACAAATCCATTGGCAGTCCCAGACGGGCTCGTCAGACGGTTCGGAATCGCCCAAGCCAGCTGAAAGTATCAAGAATGACTGAACAGCAGGCTGCTCTACGTTTTTCGTAAGTTTTAGTTGGGAAACCAAGTACAGAAGATGGTAGTAATTTTATATGGCAATTATGCTTCATTAATTTCGGCCTCTTCTTAGGCCATCATCAGAAGCAGAGGATCTATACATGTATGTATGGTGAACGAAATTATTTAAAATTCATATTACATTATTTCTATGACTCCGGAGTGGCTGAAGGTATGTGCTAACCTAGAGAGACAAACAAAACATTATGGCATGCCTGAATATCCACAAAAATGGAGCATGTGACAGTAGAGTGACTTACATGCAAGTTGAAATGAACAAAAAAATACTGAGAAATGTTCTTAACTTAAACTTATGCATAAAAAATTTCAGCACGAAATCATTAAGATACCTGTCCTAGTGACACGCACAGTGTGTCATGCAATAATTATTCAACGTAACAAAATTTGAAAATTAATCATTGTTCGATGTTACGATGACACACGA
Organism: Prostheceraeus crozeri; assembly: GCA_907163375.1. Lineage (NCBI taxonomy): Eukaryota > Metazoa > Platyhelminthes > Polycladida > Euryleptidae > Prostheceraeus > Prostheceraeus crozeri. The sequence goes on along the minus strand of CAJQUW010004123.1, from coordinate 91,906 downwards.
TGCGTGTCGTTACTATCATTGTCCACTGTTACGGTGACACGCCAGAGGTGTCAAATAGGTATATTTTCTATATTTTATTTGTCCATTTTATGTGATTTCGAGGTGTTATTGCAACAGATAATAGCATTAGATCTTGTCATGATGCACATGTTTTCTCCGGAAGAAAAGACGGAGAAAACTGCTACAAGGAATGCAAATAGGTGTTCTCAAAATCTTTGGGTGTTTTAGAGTTGACTTGACTAATAAGTACAGTACTATGCGATGATAACACCGTAAACAGTTTTCCTTAATTTCTCATTTCACACAGTAATAATTCTCATTACGACCACAGTAAATAATTCTACACATTTTTGCTAATCTTTTTAAAACAACACAATCTATTTCGAGCTTGTATTATACACATTATGGGAACCAAACATATAAGACATATAGGCTTATATGCTTGGTTCCAATTTCCCAATCGAGTGTGCCATGAAAGCTTTTTGAATAAGACTGAATAAGATATACCTCTTATGTTTTCCTAGAAATTGTGCAATTAAAAAAGAACCGATTACCAATTACCAATTACCGATCATATAAATTTATAAATATTTTCGAGCGTATAATTTTTTATGTTTATTGCAATGTATTTGCACATCTTTTATTTACAGTCCACTCAATATTAATCACTCATTTTTCATTTCAATTTTATATTTACTCTTTTAATGTTACTTTACTTTTAATTACTTCTGCTTTTGCACCTCGAATGTAACGGAAAATCAAAAGCCATTTACTGCTATTACTACAAAATATATTCAACGCAATAAACCCATAATACGTTTCGAAAAGTTTCAGGTTTACTCATGATATTTTGAAAAACAAGGAGCAGCACATAGACCAGGTTGTCCAGGGCAATCAGCACATCGGAAGACAGTTTCTTTCCGCTTTCCGCTTGGTAGCAAACACGGCATCTCTTGTGAGGTCGAGGTTCTCCTTCCCTTGCTGGTATGCGTTCAAGTTTATGTTGTGGATTCCGTTCCTCCAAGCATCGATTGTTTGTTGATCGTGGTACCAGGCGAGGTCTTCCGACAGGATTTCGTCCAATACCTGTTTGTAAGACCAAACGATTGACAGATTTCATGCAGTAATCTAGGTAGTTCATTTTACCATCATTCTTCCTGTAGAGAATCCATGAATTGTAATGCATGATTTGAATTAAGTGCAAGCAGTACTTTACAAACCATGTATAATTTTTCCGATTGATATCGTAATGATGAAGTGCGGCATCCAACCGGTCGACACCGCCCATATGGGCATTGTAATTCAATACAGATCGTGACTTCTTCACCGTTTCGTGGTGTCCACCTTTGACTATGCGGCTGACCTCAACATCTTCAGCAGCAGCAAACGTATCCATCAAGTAAACCGTCTTCTTTCCAGACGACTTTTGATCCACAAGTTTTACGCAAAGAACTTCGCCGTTGCGGGAATAAGCTTGAGACTTAACAGGCAGATTTAAGTGCTTTAAATCGCTCGGAACGCCCCGGTTCGCTTTTACAGTTCCAGTCATAAATGTACCATTGCGAAACAGATATCGGGCTAATCTACAGGAAGTATAAAAGTTATCAAGATAAACGTGGTAACCTTGATTAAACAGGTCGTGTGATAATTGTATCACAATTCGTTCCGTAACTGATAATGTTTCAGCACCACGATGAGACAATCCGACTGCCCGATTTTCAGTACTCAGACCATGAAGCATCATCTTCCAAACGTAACCCGACTCGGATTCTGCCAATACATACGACTTTATTCCATACCTCCTACGCTTGCTTGGGATATATTGTCGTATTCTTAAACGTCCTTTGAACAGCACGAGTGTCTCATCTATAGAAATCTGACGGTTTGGTAGGTATGTATTTTGGCATATATTATTAACTTTTTCCAGAAATGGTCGTACTTTTGCTAAATAATCATTTTCCAAATTTTCTGGGTCTGCAAAGCGAATATAGTTCAAAATTAACTGAAATCTGTCACGGGATAGAGATTCAGGTGACGAGAATATCTCTTGACGAAACACCAAATCGCCACTCCAGTATGATGCAAGCGTAGGCTTCTTGTTCAAAGCCATTAAAAATTGCAATCCAATAAACTTTCTGATTTCATTGACTGTAACTTGTCTGCTGTTTTGTAATTTCTGGCTTTCAGGATTATCAACTAATTCTTGCCAAAGTCTGTTGTTTGTGTAGTCGCATATATCTTGCATTAAGTCGTCAGTGAAAAAGTGATTTAAGAAAAACATATCATCTTCTAATTCATTTGGAATCTCTAAGCATGGATGTAGTCCTGTAGTTCCAGTAAATTCTGGTCCACGTCTGACGGAATCAGTACCACTTTGGACAGTTCGCCATTCACCAGTGCTGCCACCTGCATCTTCGTCAGAGCTGCTACTTGAGTCGTTATCTCGCAAGTCATTATCTTGTATTTCATCTTCAATCTCACTGCCTGAACTGCCATCTTCGTTTGTATCAAATCCCATCAAATTCAACGCATCTGTCATGGCAGAACGCCGGGGATACCGCCGACCACTTTGCGTGCTCATTATGATATGAATGCGCACTTCGAACAGCAACAACTATCAACAAATTCTGTCGGTGTGAATGATATTCAAAGATCTGTTCAATAAACGAAATCTTACGTAATAATTCGGTGAACCTGTCCTTTGAGAGTGATCATAATTCAGAAACATTCACCGATGGTTTTATGACAGGCTCTGCGTGTCACGGTATAATCGTACTATTGCATTGATTCTAATTCCGTTAATTTGTTAATAGATACATGACACGTACAGCGTGTCGTCCGTACTGAAAGGGTTAAGTCTCTTAGAAAGGAACAATTATGCGAAGACCCATCGTGAAATACGAATGACACTTCAAGTCTAAATAAACTTACATTTGCACATAAGGCTAATTTTTAAGCATTTTAATGAATGAAAATAATTGTAAGGAATTGTGTCACATTAGTCTTGCTTAGATTCGACGATAGTTTATCCTCTTTGGTGTTTCAATGGAACAAATCCATCATCACAAATCCATTGGCAGTCCCAGACGGGCTCGTCAGACGGTTCGGAATCGCCCAAGCCAGCTGAAAGTATCAAGAATGACTGAACAGCAGGCTGCTCTACGTTTTTCGTAAGTTTTAGTTGGGAAACCAAGTACAGAAGATGGTAGTAATTTTATATGGCAATTATGCTTCATTAATTTCGGCCTCTTCTTAGGCCATCATCAGAAGCAGAGGATCTATACATGTATGTATGGTGAACGAAATTATTTAAAATTCATATTACATTATTTCTATGACTCCGGAGTGGCTGAAGGTATGTGCTAACCTAGAGAGATAAACAAAACATTATGGCATGCCTGAATATCCACAAAAATGGAGCATGTGACAGTAGAGTGACTTACATGCAAGTTGAAATGAACAAAAAAATACTGAGAAATGTTCTTAACTTAAACTTATGCATAAAAAATTCAGAAGAAAAATACATAAGAAATTCAGAGTAGGCGTCTTGTTCGTCTTTGCTGTTCATTTTTGATTTTAGTTTTTTATGTAAGGTAATTTAAAAACATATGAAATATTTACCATCTTCTGCACTTGGTTTCCCAACTATTAAACGTACGAAAAAATGAATAACCAAGACCTTCGCTGGGCGGCTGATATTCATAAAGATTTCAGAGTTTCCAATTCCGAGGGGCCATGCTGACGAGCCCGTAGGGCGAAATGCAGCTTCTACGGCTGCCAAAGAATGTTGTACCTAAATTGTTCAGGTCATGACATCTATTTATTCTATGCCCAGGCGAACTGGTACTCTGCAATCTTTATGATAATCAGCCGCACGGCAAAGCCAGGATAAACGCAGAGCAGAACGGCGAACTGAATGAACGACAGTAGTAATCCCATCCCAGGCGCAAGCACAAAATGTGCAACGATGAGTCATCATGCTGACTCAGCCCCCCTCTGGAAGGAAGGGAGATGGCCAAGGATGTGATGGAAGGATGGGTCCGAGAGGAAGAAACCGGCCCCTCCCCCCTCTGGAAGGAAGGAAGGAGTTTTCCAGCAAGGGGTAGGAAGGAAGGCGATAGGAATGTGGGAGGGATAGAGTGAGAAAAGGGTGGGTGTTGGTGGTTTTGGGATGAGAAAAGTCGGAAATCGTCAATAAGGAGGGTTCGGATGGAAAATTGGAGGTCAGATCTGGAATCTACGTGAAATTTTGGGTGGGGAACGAAGGCAGGGAGGAGTTTTCCTGAGAGGCAAGGGGTGGAATCTCTGAAAACGTCAGAGTTGGAAAAGGGTGGGTGTTGATGGTTTTGGGATGAGAAAAGTCGTTTTTCGTCATGAAGGAGTGCCTCGGATGGGAAAACGGAGGCCAGATTCGGAATCTACGTGAAATTTTGGGTGAGGAAGGATGTTTCCAGCAAAATCGGAGAGAAAAAATTTCGAGGACGTCCTCCCTTCCCCCCCCCTTCCAACTTTGGTGTTAGAGATCGTACAAAGTCGTGCAATAGCTCATTTGAAAGCTAAGAATGAGAAAAATGTAGTGGAAAGCTCAGTTTGGTCCTATTTTCTTGTGTTTAGGGAGGAAAATGGCAGGAAAACGTCAGAGTTGGAAAAGTCAGGTGTTGGATGTTTTGGGATGAGAAAAGTCGTTTTTCGACATGAAGGAGGCCTCGGATGGGAAAACGGAGTGCAAATTCGGACGTTTTGGCCAATGTTGGGTCTAGGAACTTCTTTCCAGCTCAATCGCAGAGAAAAAGTTCTGACCCCCCCTCGGCAGCGATCTTCCAACTTTGGTGTTAGGGATCGTAGAAAGCCGTGCAATAGCTCGTTTGAAAGCTAAGAATGAGACAAATTCAGTGGAAGACACGGCTTGTTCCTATCTGCCTTCGTATAGATGTGAGATGGCATTGAAAATTTTGGACATTGGTGGAAAAACGACATAGTTAGAATTTTTACGAAAATCGCTCTAGCGGGTGAACGACGCCTCGGACGGGAAATCAGAGACCAGATTTGGAATCAGCTTACCATTCTGCATCTAGAGGGTGAGTTTCAAGTCAATCGGAGAGAAAAAGTTGAAAAGTTGGGTCTCCACATCAGATTTTTGCTGAAAATGTTAAATTGTGGCCACCTTTGGTGGTCAATAGCGGAGGATTGAAAGTGAATGAAGAGCTCGGGTTTCTTTTAGGGGCAAGACCGCACTTTGTTCTCTAAGATCCTATCTTTACAGATGCGTGGAAGGTTTTGTTTTCAAATGAGAGCCTGTTGAAAATCGAGTTTTTGTGCATTTTCCAAGATTTTGGAACTTTTTGAAAAAAACGACCGTTTTTTCAGCTCGGCTCCTGGTCATTGTAGAGGGTCGAGGGATGTCTTAAATGAAAGGGGAGAGCGAGAAAACATGGCTATCAAAATTTGAAGTCAATCGGAGCAGTAGAACTGGAGATCGAGGGGTTTAAAGATTTGAATGATGGATATTACGTCATCAGCTGATTGCCACAAACTATATAAGTGGAAACTCTGCTTGTGGAAATCAGTTCTCCTCCCGACTGGGTTGGGGTAGGTGAACTCCTGAGCTCCGATGATAGCATTGGAAATCTGAAAAACCGGGTTTCTGTAAGAAACCGACTTAGAAAATTTCATTGCTGATATCAGCTAAGGCGTCAGACTTAGAGGTTCACCAGGAGATGGCCTTCGTCTCCAGGCCATAAAAGACTCCAAAACTTTAAAGGCTTAATGGTAACTTTGCTTCTACAAGTCCGTTTGACTTGATTCAAAAAAGGTTCGGTCGCTATTGATCAGACCTATATGGACAGACTACTTATAAAATTTCATAAGTCGTGCTAAAAAGTTGAAAAATTTAAATTCACTAGTTTTGAAGGTTTTCTGGGGTATTCGACCCTGCTGAAGTCAATGAAGGCATGGAAGAGTGTGTACGAGCCAGTCTTCTCATGTCTCTACATTATACAAGCAGCTTTTCACTGAAAGCGAGCAAGACACGGAGAGTTTTGCTGTAATATTCCACTGACAGGGTGTTCCTTCGGGACGGCGGATGATGCCGTAGTGATAAGTGTGGCAAGGGAGTGTGTCATATTTTAGACCGAAACCGCTGGGGCGACCCATGTTGGGCATTTGACACAGTTCTCAACGTACACTTTGAACGCCAATCGGTTGAGTCTTAGCTATCTTGTCATGGGTGGCATCTAAACATCTCCATTGCAAAACGCTTGTGAATTACGGCTTGCTATCAAGCTGATCAAAGTCTGTCAACCTCTTACCAACTCCACCGGTTTTTATGTCTGGCTATCAAGTCATGGACGGTGCAAGTCACGGAGATTTTCGGTGTCATACTTCCTGTTGGTGGGCGTTCTTTTGAGACAGCGGTGAAGTCCGTAGCGATGAGTACTGCACGGGACGTGGGCAATGGTAATCCTTGTGAAACCTCTCTGCGTCATGTTTCCAAGTGGTTGCCTTTCGTCTCAACGTTGTACTCTGACCGCTAGGGCGACATTTAGCTATCTGCCACAGGTTATCTCATAAAATCTCCATTGCACTTGTCTCCCGATAGTTGGTCAACCATGCGAGAATGAACCATAAGTTCTTTTAAGAACTGTCTCTATCACGGAGACGAAATGATGAAGGGATGAAACGGGAGGCCACCCTTGCACCACATGCAACACATCACAGACTTCTCTCTTTAGTAGTGAACAAGCTCAGAACGCATAAGTTACTTTACTGTATCGCAGTCGATTGCTATACAAGTATTGAAGAAAACGTAAGTTAGTAAAATCAGCAGAAAAACATAGGGAGAGATGTGATGTTCCAAATATAGTTATTTCAAAGATTGAATTCAACATGATAAACCATTGATGAATAATACTACCATGAAGGGTAACAAGTATATCGTTTATAGAAATCAACTACATGGCATCAGTAGAGACTCGTTACCTCTAAAGTATAGCTATCAAAAAGTCGTCATGAAAAAATACTTTATTTGGTCTTTGATTTAACATCATTGAAACCCACTTTACTAATATCAATGACAATATGGTTTATTTTGTTCAGAAGCAAATGATCGCCGTAGCCATGAAATTTGTCCATCCGAGAAATAATCTTCCGCAGATGTCGTGTATAAAACTCAAAAGCATCAGTAACATATTCTTATCCATAGGAACGAAATTGTATGTCAACACTTTCCGCTACTTCACCTTGTGGAAAATGAGTGTAATTGACATGTGCAATTAAGTGAGCCTTGATGAGACTGTCTTTGAAATAAGATATCAACTCCGTAAATATTTCTCGTGTGTAGTCTAAACATGCTTCCAATTCTGTCTCCTCCCTTTGAAACTCAATGATGTAATCTTGTATTAAGCCTCCGAAGCACTCTTGATGAAAACGAATCGTGCAATCATCATTTTTCGATGTATCGACTTCGGGCGCCATTGTTGAGTCTATTGTTAAGCATCATGTTTGCCTAGGACGATTTCAATAACTTGTTACAAATGTGTATGCGTGGATCGGGAACTCTAGCTCGTCTGTGATTGGACGAGAGGTCTCATCCATTCACCGCTTAGGAAAATCTTATAAAAGGCAGTGCACCAGCTCTGTTCTTCACATTTATCTTTCACAAGGTGAGTGTCGGTGAGCTCATGCTATCAGGTTAATTTGACTTGCTATCAAGTTGAATAGTCCCTTGCTATCAAGAGATTCACTTCTGCTCATAAAACATATCATCGCTGTAATACCTCCTTTGCTCGAGCGTTCCTCCGGGACGGCGGGTACTGCCGTAGAGGGATTGCGTTGCACGGGTTGTTCGTCGTTTGTTAGACCGAAACCTCTGAGCCGTTGCTCATGTTGGGCGTTCGACTTCATAATGAACGTGACGCTTTCTCTCGCCAGGTCAGAGTACTTCAGCCATTCGACAAAGGTTAGTCTTTATGATATGGACTAGAGTGAATTGTAACTCATTAGATGTCACTTCAATGATTGTTCCCATGATAAACGTTGACTAGGCAAATGAAACGATTTTCATTTTCCTTTTCAGTGATTGAAGTCTTACAATTCATTACCTACTAACTGTTCGACATGGAGCTTACGAAAATTGAGAACTACCGCATTGCTGTCGAGATGGAAAAGGCCACCATCGAGCAATGTAAGTATTTGTATCAAGGTTGACTCTATTACTAACATCATTAGGGTAGACATCCTCATTAAAATCAAGAGCCCCTCCCTTATTTTGTTCATGTTTAAACTGAATCCAAATTTTACCTCTGCTTATCTTTGCTGCCATTCTTTTTCAGTGCATGAATGTATTCGTAATGGGGAACCCGTCCCCCAAGGAACAATCGGGGAAGCCTATGAGCGGCTTGCCAAGTGTAGGTATCTTTAACATGTCATGTTTAGACTGTTTCAGATCCTCTGCATCATCCTTGTCTCATTATCTAATCTCTCTTTCCTCTCTACAGATATGGCCAAGATAAAATAGTGGGAGGAAGCCGCGAGGCGGAGATTCGAAGCCGAATTTCCGGCCCTACCTTCTCGCCCATCTACCTCCGCTCAAGGTGTGAGCCCTCTCTCGGGCATCATCATCGCCCCACCTCCACCGCCTGCGCCAGTCCCTGCTCCTCGTCACCACGTCCCTCCGACACCGAAGCCCAGGACCCTTCCACCCTCGGCTCGCGTCCCTCTCCTGCCTCCTCCGCGTCCATCCTTGCTGCCGGAGATTAATTCATTAGATGGTAAGTATCCGTGATTGGGAAAAGGGGACAAAACTTCAAACTTGACATTATGATCATGTTACTAATCTCTCTTCTCTTCCTCTCAACAGATTTGGCGGCCTACCTCCTGGACGGCGACGTTCCCTCCCGTCCCACCGTCATCCCAACTTCGCCAACACCACCTGCAGCGGCCGAACTCCCTCTCCTCTCCGTCAAGTCGGTGGAGAGACTGTTGGAGCAGGAGGAGTTGGAGATAGTGGACTTTCGAAGAGAAGAAGGACTTTCGATGCCAGCGGTGTGACAGGCTCTTCGCCTCAGCCTACAATTTGAGACGTCACGCCGCTGGCAATGCCTGAAGGGGAGGAAAGCGCCGACCGATCCCTCAACGACCCAAGTGTGAAGGTTGTGGACGCACGTTCTACAACAACACCAACTTGCGAGTCCACATCGAAGGCGGTTCCTGTGGCAGTGTGAGGCAACCACCGACAGCAACAGGTAGGAAGCATCCTTCATCGCACGTCGGCTTTTCCTGTTCTTCGTGTCGGAAGACCTTTCCTACAGAGTTTGTTCTTTCTTCGCACACACTCTGTCACACACATTCCACTGAGCTTTACGCTGATAACAACGTCACTCTAAGGCTGAGCAAGTTTTCCCTTGAGAGGCTCGTTCGCGACTATGAGCTAGAAAGCTCTGAAGCTGAACAAGATATTCATCCTTTCTTGATGAATAATATAGGCTTAACTCATCAAATGTTGGCGAGTTTAGATAGATTTTTACTCAAAGGCATGTTCTATCTCACTGCTCGTTTCAATAAGGTAGACAGTAGCACGGGAGAAGTAGAGTCCACTGTGACCATTAGGATAGCCTCCTGTGCTGCTGATCTCATAGGTGATGTAAACGAGTGGATAGAGAGACATGCGACCTATCTCGTCAGCAACTTAAATAAATTTAATGAAAGAGACAGCGGTCTGGTCTTTGATGGGATAGAGAAAGTAGACATTAAAATCAATCTTTTAGAAAATTTGCAAGGGAGCGGTTGTTTCACCCTCCCCAAAGCACTGGCTGACAAAAAGGCTGTCATCAATGTAGAGTGTCAGTCCCAGTGTTTCAAGTATGCCGTCCTCTCCATTCTTCACTATAATGATATAGATAGGGATCGTCAAAGAGTCACTAAATATTGTGAATGGGAGGATGAACTTAAGTTTGACGGGTTAGATGTCAACACATTAGATTTTAAAGGCATCGCCCAATTTGAAAAACTCAATAACATTAAGATCGTCGTCCATCTCTGGGAAAAAGGTCTGAAGGGCGTTAGGTATAATAATCGCCAAAGTAACTTCGACCGGGTTGTCAATCTTCTCCTAGTCTATAGCGACAACCACCCAGAATGGCATTATTGTGGCATTCCTAAAATTTCAAAGTTGTATCGCCACCAGCAAAGTTATGATAACAAACATTATTACTGTGATCGCTGCACACGGCGCTTTAGGTCAAAACCATTTTTGAACAGCATTACGAGTGGTGCTCTCGGGGTAAACTTCAAATGGAAGTCATGCCCAAAGATAAATTTTATAGGTATGAGGAAAACGGCAATGAGCTCAGTCCCATATGTACCATCTATGCGGACATTGAATGTTATATTGAACAAGAAGACCTAAGTCATGAGCCAGCAGCCATTGCCTGTTATGAAGTTTGGCATCCATATTATAGGAATCAAAATAAAATGCATGTGTGGCAAGGCGAGGAGTGCGTTGAAAACTTCCTCAACTTTTTAGATAGGAAAGCCCGTTTTCATCAACGCTATGAAACGGAGCTGACTAGGAAACCCATGTGCTTCACAGAAGCCGATAAAATCAAATTTGATAGGACCACGGAATGTCCCCGCTGCTGTTCATCCTTTGATGATCAGCAACATAAGAAAGTGAGGGACCATTGCCATCTCAGTGGTAAATTTAGGTCTGCCTTATGCAGTAAATGCAATATGAAACTTAGGCTCAAACGGCGAACGCTCCCCGTCATCTTTCATAACTTTAAATGTTATGATGCTCACATCATCATTCGCCATGGATTCGGTAAAATGAAATCCTGGTCATCCAAAGTGATTGCACAAAGTAAGGAAAAATTTATGTGCATCACTGCCAAAGTCCAAGTCGATAAGACGAAGGAGGGGAAGCCTGTCTTCTATGACATAAAGTTTCTAGATAGTTTTCAATTTATGTCTTCTTCCTTAGCCGCGTTGGCTAATAATTTAGAAACACTTCCCCTCACTCAACATTTAAAGAAAGACTATCCCAACATAAGTGACAGTCTGATGCGACGGAAAGGGGTGTTTCCTTATAGTTATTTTAGTTCAATGGACACATTGAAAGAAACATCCCTTCCGTCCATCGATAAATTTAAAAAATGATTTGACGGGTGAGGACTGTTCGCTGGATGACTATAGGCATGCAGAGCAAGCATGGTTAGAATTTAGGTGTCGCACTTTTGGTGACTACATGCTTGCCTACTTAAAATTAGACGTCTATCTGTTGGCTGACGTGTTTGAGACTTTTAGGAAAGTCACATTAGAACAGGACGCCTTAGACCCCGTCCATTTTGTTAGTCTGCCGGGTCTGTCCTATCAGTCAGCCTTCAAGATGACGAAAGAGAGCATTCATTTACTGCAAGATGCAGAAATGTACACGTTATTTGAACGTGGTATTAGGGGTGGCTTAACATTTGTCAACAAACATGTTGTCAACAGCACCCAAGACATAGGATCGACCACGCATTTAATGTACATAGACCAAAATAATTTATATGGGAGTGCATTATCCAAGCCTTTGCCACAGTCTGACTTCCAATGGGTAGAGCCCCATGACATTGAATACTTCTCCAATCCAGCACACATCATGGCACTGGGAGATGAGGCCGACATAGGTTATTTATTTGAAGTCGACCTCATCTATCCAGACTGTATTAAGAATAGGACCGTTGATTTTCCTCTCGCACCCGAATCTGGCATAGTCAGTCCAGATATGTTCTCTCCCTTTATGGAAGAACACAATAAGCAATATGAGGCGGAAAATGACTTAAACTATAAACCCACTAGGAAGTTGTTGCTCACCCAATTGAACAAGCAGCATTACATCGTGCACTATTCCATCCTCAAATTCTATCTAGGTATGGGGATGCAACTTGACAAAGTCCATCGCGCTATCCAGTTTAGGCAGAAGCCCTTTCTAAAACCGTATATAGAATTTAATAGCAAGAAACGGGCTGAATCCAAGAATCCTTTCGAAAAGGACTTCTTTAAATTTAAGAATAATGCCCTCTTTGGTAAAACCATGGAGGATGTAAGAAAGCGCATGGACTATCGTATCGTGACTGATCCGGAAACGAGTATCAAGTTATGTCGCTCGCCGTTGTTTTGCCACCATGATGTCATTTCCGAAGACATCACTGGTTTTAAAATGTTAAAATCTAAAGTAGAACTTTGCAAGCCCATTTATGTCGGTCAAGCTGTCTTGGATCACTCCAAGTTAGAAATGTACAAGTTATTTTACCACACTTTTAAAACGTGTCCATTGATCCAACATGTGGAATTAGTAGGAGGCGATACAGACAGCTTCTTCCTAGCTTTGACAACCACTAGCCAAGTCAAGCAGGAAGACATTTTAAAATATTTAGCACCCAAGTTTGATAGTTCCAACTATCCCACTGACCATCCGCTTTACTCTACCACAAATAAAGCGAAGCTTGGCTGCTTCAAGGATGAGTGTGCCGGCAAACAGATAGAGGAGATGATCTTGCTTCGCCCAAGATGTACTCCATGAAGCTAAAATCCTCAGAGCTTTCTATAAAACGGGCGAAAGGCATCTCGAAGTCAATCGTTAGAAAAATGACACATAGGGACTATCAAGATGCCTTAGATTCACTTAAAATTAAAAAAGTAGAAATGACCATTTTAAAATCACAGTCGCATCAAGTCAGAACAACGACGTTTAGGAAACGAGGTCTCTCAGCTTGGGAAGACAAGCGATGCTGGATGAGTCCTAACCACTCATTACCGTACGGCCATCCAGACACTCATCTACCTCCACCCAAGAGACAGAAACTTTCTCCTCCTCCGTCCGGCGATGTATGATGATGAATGCTTCCTCTCTGTTGTGGTTGATGTTTTGCTTTTTCACTCCATGGCGTTTTCTATGGGGTGTTGTGAGTGAGTGCCTTGTAACATGCGTCCAACTCCTGATCACTTCATATCATGACTTGCATATCAACTGGTTTTCCTGACTTTGTTTTCTCCCTGCACATGAGTGACTTTGTTTTCTCCCTGTACATGAGTGACTTTGTTTTCTCCGGTGATGTGAGCTATAAAAACTTTGTTTTCTGCTACCATCAGTACGACCTATGTGCGGTGCTATGAAAATCGGCTGTGATGGTGAATAACATATCATGTACAGACTGTCTCGTTTTTCTTTTGACATAAAGATGGGATTCTCACTCAATAGACAGAAGTAAAAGTTTTGATCATTTTGTAAGATGGGTAGGGTTAGAAATAAAGTTGATGATTGTAAAGTTAGAAATAAGTTATAACCATGTCGCTGTTTGTAAGATAGGTGAAATATAAATGAAGTCAGAATCACTTCACTGTTTGTAAAGTTAGAAATAAAGTTGATGATTGTAAAGTTCGAAATAAAGTTATCACCATGTCGCTGTTTGTAAGATAGGTGAAATATAAAATAAAGTCACAAGCATTTCACTGTTTGCAAGATAGGTAAAGTATAAAATAAAGTCAAAACCATGTTAGAGTTTGTAAGTTATCATCCTCACCAACGAATGTAACATCATGACAATTTCTTCGGCTTAGGAAACATCAACCACTTTGCTGACTCATGTCTATAAATAGCTCTGACTCATGAAGTGGTAAAGCGCCAGTCAGTTAGATAAGAATCTAATCAGTCTTGTTCAACCTTTTCACCGACACGTGTGTGGGCATCATTTCATGTCTATAAATAGCGCTGACTCATCATAAAGCGATGAACCTTGTTGATGACCTTTTCACCGACAAGTGTGTGGGCGATAGTTCATTGCGATGACTCATTCAAAACACATCATGTGATTAACACGATTCTATTAACTGTGACTCATACAGATAACGCATTAAAGATTTAACAATGTCAGCTACTTTACTGATATCACGTAAACCAGTCATGATACAATGTCCGTTGTGAAACACTGCAATATGTACAGGATGCCACTTCCGAATCAAAGCAGCAGGAAAGAGTTCAGTTTCATAAAATATACAATGATTACTGGTTTTAATGTTGGCTAGATTCACTAACATCTTCAATTGAACAGACACTACTATATTCTTCAATGTCAGGGGACTGAGGCGTAGATGAGGCATGAGTGTTCGCATTTTCTTGACGACTTCGTAACACATGGACTGCATCACGAAATGAGAAAGGTTTCCTAGGACTTGGATTTTGCCGCAGCGAAAGATTTGAAGATTTCGACCGTTGCTCATGCGAATGACCAACATTTGCGGACGACCGCGATGATAGACTGAATCGGGAAGATGGGTATGCAACTGTTCTAAATCGATGTCTCTTCTGAGATTCATTTCGCGCATGGCGTTGATGATGCGGATGGGGAGCATGACTCACAAATGACATGAGGGTTGAGTGAACTTCCCTTTTATACTTTTCCCATGAGGGTTTTGGAATCACGATGTAGCAGTGATCATTATGTAGAATCATCTCTTGAATGCGAATAAATACAATGCCGTCTCCTACGTTAATGACACGGCAAGAGTTGGATAGGATTGCGCGATGTAACCTTCGTAGTTGAAAGCGTTCTAGAGTTATCTGAAGTTGACGTTTCGTATCATGAAATGTAACACACTGACTTTTCCATGATACATAGAGCCATGCTGATAATTTCCACATGATTAAAACCTGAGTGAAGAAGGGTATGCCTAAGAAAGAAGGAGAGAGTCATGTTCATGTGTGGCATGGTGAGTGTACATTTTCTTTCTTGATACGGTGGCCGTTAGGCCGTGGTCTCATAAAGACCGATGGTGCGTTCTCAGTGTGTGGAGAGTGTTACTGTAGTTGATCATCATCAACATGGACATCATTTTTAAAGGTTATGGAGACAAGATAGGGATTCAACGTAAACAACCTTCCGTCCCTGCGCGGACCCATGTAGATGGTTTGAATTTTAATTTCGAAGGAGTAGAATCCTTTTCCCAAAATGGGGAGAGGTTTGCAATTGAGTAAGTCGAATTCGCTGCCCTCCTTTTCATGGATGATGAGACAGTGTCTATCCATATGAACATACATGTATCGTCTTTCCATGATGGGAACTTGTGGCCGCTTCCCATTGTGTCGAACAATTTCTTTGGGAATGGTGAGATTTTCTTTCAGGAATGTTTCAAGAGTATTGAATTGTAACCGTGTCCAATAGTCTAACGGCACACACACGGCCAGTCCATACTTTGTTGACATAACCTTTAGATAATCTATCCGATGACTTGGAGTTTTTATGGTCACGGCTTCTCCATGATGAGTTATCTTTTGATTGAAAGCATTTTTACCCGATGCTAAAGTAAGGGAGTTCAGTGTACCCAGTGCGAGAGCAGAGGAGTTGATGGCTTCGAGCAACTGCATGGTTAGCGCAAGGACGGAAATGATTGCCATGAGCTCAGTCGTCCGTTTTATAACCAGACCTAGCTCCAATCACATGCGTTTCCCTTTTCACGTTTTCCCTGTCTTTGTTACGTGACAAAGAGTTATCACACGTGAACTTTTGACTGCGTGGGTGGAAACCTTTCCTATTTATACACAAAGTCGTTCTAGTCCTCACAAAGACTTTAGTGACACACCCCTTCTAGCGAACAAAGACGCATTCATTTATCTAACAAAGAGCCCGATAGTAATGCACAAAGCGCAATGACTCATGTTGCTCTATACACCATTACAAAATACTCAGTGAAAAGAAATCTTTATTGCATCTACACAATGTGTCGACCATCAAACAAAGTCGTGGATGTAAACACACTCAGTTGAATCATGATATGTTTAACAACGTACGCATTTCCTTCCATCGTCTCTTCTATTCTCTCCATAATTTTCTCCATATGACGACCATAAAATTGATCACTAAGAGTAATCCATTCTGTGCAATAAGATCCAAAACGAAGTGGTTTTTGCAAATCTTTCAACTCTATATAAGCAACGAGTCTACCCTTTACATCTTGAGGTTGTAAACTCTCCATCAATCTTTTGAAGAGAGGAAGGCTTTCAGTTAGCACTACTTTCATATCATTCATCTTCATTTTAAATGTAAGTTTCCAATCTTGTAAAAATCCATCGAATCCTTGTTGATCAAGTGTCAAATGACACATGTGGTTACTTAGTGTACGATGCGCCATCATAAACGTTGTGACTATAGATTTCACATTGCTTCAATGACTTCCACTATGAATAAAACAGAAATAACAATCATGTTCCACTGTAAGTTTATTCAACACCAGACAAAATTTACAAGTACAGAATACACTTCATAAAATGATCATCACTCATTCACAAGGAGTAAAAACATGTTTTACATAGACCCATGCTGTTGACAATAATATAGATACAGTTCATAAACGTCATAGAGACTACAATGCCAGCGTGAAGAGAGTTTTGCAATGTAGGTAGCTTTATTTCTAGTATTACAATGGGATGGTGGTCTGTAAAGGTGATGTCTCTCACCGAAACATACAGCCATATCAAAAATCATTTCATCTCTAAACTTCTTTTGATCACAATGCATATGATAGTCTTGTCTTACACGATCTACCCAACATGGTAAATATAAATTATCAATGTGCAACTGAAGTGTTGCTGCTTCTCGTTCAGAATCATTTCCTAATATTTTAACAATATGAAAACCTGACAGCCACCGTTTGAAATCACTTATCAAATACGTTTCATTTACAAATCCAATATGAATCAAAATAGAAGGATCAAGTCCATGCACATGACGTCGTGACCATTCGTCTTTGTGTGGAGGACAGTAGGCAAATCTATGATATACACTAACAACAGTTTGATCACTTTCTCTCATTGCAATAGCACTCAATTCCTGCATGGGTGTTCCCTCACTGTCTATGAAGATGACAACCTACAATATCAAAAAGACTTCATTACAAGATAATACATTGAGCAGGAACTTTACAAGGATGTCTGTCCTTTACATAACAAAAGATACATACAACATGATTACAATGTTTTATTTGAACATAACGCGCAAGACCGCGTTTTCCACATTCACTACATACTAACTGATTACAATACTTAAGATTTCTCTTTGGTGGTAACACCATCTTTCTTTGATGCGCGACGACGTTTAGGTTTGGTGACAGGTTCTTGACACTCTTTGACACAAGAATCAATGACTTTCTCAATGTGATCAAGACCTGTTAACTCAGGTTGATGATGAATTTGAGCAATGCGCAAATTGAGAGAAATCAAATTACCGTCAGATTGATGAGGTCCCACATAAACAGCAGGCACCTCAATATGAAAGGAATAAAAGCCTGCACCTAGCGATGACAATTCTGTTTCAACTGACTGTTCAACTGTCACTCCTGAAGTGACTTTACAATACTTGCTTTGCAAAATATAGCAGCGAGTGCCGCGATACAAAGGTTTATAATAAGAAGTTTTCTTTTCTGGCCACAACTGTAATAGTTCAGTAGGAATAAGAGCCTTTTGCCTCACAACGTCTTCTAAAATGTCAAGCTGCTGACGCAACCAATTATCAATAGGGATACTCAGGTTTTGACCGCAACGATTTACTTGCGTATCCACTTTTGGTAAGTATACCGCCGGCGTTTGAAGATAGAGTCGAACACCGTTGTAGCGCACTTGTTGTTTGTAGGTAGGATAGCCGTGAATTACCTTTTCAATTTTCGGATTCCACAGCTCGAGATGTTGAGGATTCAGTGATGCAGCAGTTGGAGTAGGATTCATGGCCATGGCAGTCTGTAACGAAAGAATACCACTAAGTACATTCATGATCATCAGAGAAAAGAAAATTGTTAGCTTAGCAGTGACATATGAGGTGGCCCTTAAGAGGACCTTTTGGGGCGTTCACATGATTTAAAGCTTATCACCAAAGTCTAAGTCTTCGTCATCGTCCAGTAAATTAAATGTCTTGGGCTTAGGACCCGAATTAAGTTTCAATTCCCTAAAAGACTTAAAGGTAAAGCGTCTAGGTGGTGGAGGTGGCGGTGGTGGTGATGGTTCAACAAAATAAGCTTGTACAATCATCGGCCACACACTCTCCTGCGTCTCTCTTCTAAAATGTTGGTAAGGTTTAGGCCACACAGTCATGACACTCACTTGTAAATTTGCAAACAGGATTGAATCAGACAAAATTGAGACGGAGAATGGCTTGAGCAAGTCACACACGCTTTCCAAGTCAAGAGAATGAAATGAAGAGAAAATGGGGAGACGTCTGCTTTTATAGTCTCCTGCGAATCCACATTTGACACTATGAGAGCCAATCAGAGACCTCCGTTTCTCCCCTGACTTCGTTGCGGCAGGGAAAAGGAGGCACGCGGACGACTGACTCATGAATGCTTTTCCCAAATCTTGTAGTCAAATCTAGTTTAGCACATTGAGTTGAATATGAATGTGTTTTATGCGACATAAGAGCAAGTTGGATCCATGCTCATGAAATGAATCTAGTCGAGATGCAATTTTCGCCATGTGTCGCTGATAGAAATCTTTGGGATCATGTATCGTCTCTGCAGAATAGGATGCAAAATGAAACACTACACGTTCACCTGCATGTTCATCAGTCACTTTCTCAAATTCAATCTCTGCAACTAATCGTCCTTTCACATCTTTATTCATCAAACTGTCCATGAGCAGTTGGAAAACGAAGTAACCTTTAGCGATAGCAAATTCTAAGTCTGCCTTTTCATGATGAAATGAGATGATGTAGTCCCTAATCACACCACGAAGACTTTGTCGATGAAAACGTAGTGAACAAAATTCATTCGTAAACTCTACTGCTTCTGTCATCTTTCTTCCTATCACTTCGGAGACATAGCATGAATGACATTCAGGTGTAACATGGCACGCTGATTCCAAATCTGGTTTCTGATTTCCCGTCCGAGGCTTGGTCCGCCCGCTAGAGCGATTTTCGTAAAAATTCTAACTGTCGTTTTTTCGCCAATGTCCCAAATTTTCAATGGCGTCTCACATCTAAACGAAGACAGATAGGAACAAGCCGTGTCTTTCACTGAATTTGTCTCATTCTTAGCTTTCAAACGAGCTATTGCACGACTTTCTACGATCTCTAACACCAAAGTTGGAAGATCGCTGCCGAGGGGGGGTCAGAACTTTTTCTCTCCGATTGAGCTGGAAAGAAGTTCCTAGACCCAACATTGCTCAAAACGTCCGAATTTGCACTCCGTTTTCCCATCCGAGACCTCCTTCATGCCGAAAAACAACCTTTCTCATCCCAAAACATCCAAAACCTGACTTTTCCAACTCTGACGTTTTCTTGCCGTTGTCCTCCTTCAACCCAGGAAAATTGGACCAAAATGAGCTTTCCACTGCATTTTTCTCACTCTCAGCTTTCAAATGAGCTATTACACGACTTTGTACGATCTTTAACACCAAAGTTGGAAGATCGCTGCCGAAGGGGGGAACAGAACTTTTTCTCTTCGATTGAGCTGGAAAGAAGTTCCTAGGCCCAAAATTGCTCAACACGTCCGAATTTGCACTCCGTTTTCCCATCCGAGACCTCCTTCATGCCGAAAAACAACATTTCTCATCCCAAAACATCCAAAACCTGACTTCTCCAACTCTGACGTTTTCCTGCCATTTTCCTCCCTAAACCCAAGAAAATCAGTCCAAACTGAGCTTTCCACTGCATTTTTCTCACTCTTAGCTTTCAACTGAGATATTACACGACTTTGTACGATCCCTAACACCAAAGTTGAAAGATCGCTGCCGAGGGGGGGTCAGAACTTTTTCTCTCCGATTGAGCTGTAAAGATGTTCCTAAACCCAACATTGGCAAAAACGTCCGAATTTGCACTCCGCTTTCCCATCCGAGACCTCCTTCATGCCGAAAAACGATTTTTCTCATCCCAAAACATCCAACACCTGCCTTTTCCAACTCTGACGTTTTCCTGCCATTTTCCTCCCTAAACACAAGAAAATAGGACCAAACTGAGCTTTCTACTACATTTTTCTCATTCTTAGCTTTCAAATGAGCTATTGCACGACTTTGTACGATCTCTAACACCAAAGTTGGAAGGGGGGGAAGGGAGGACGTCCTCGAAATTTTTTCTCTCCGATTTTGCTGGAAACATCCTTCCTCACCCAAAATTTCACGTAGATTCCGAATCTGGCCTCCGTTTTCCCATCCGAGGCACTCCTTCATGACGAAAAACGACTTTTCTCATCCCAAAACCATCAACACCCACCCTTTTCCAACTCTGACGTTTTCAGAGATTCCACCCCTTGCCTCTCAGGAAAACTCCTCCTGCCTTCCTTCCCCACCCAAAATTTCACGCAGATTCCAAATCTAAACTCTAATTTTCCATCCGAACCCTCCTTCATGACGATTTCCGACTTTTATCATCCCAAAACCACCAACACCCACCCTGTTCTCACTCTATCCTTCCGAGATTCCTATCACCGTCCTTCCCATCCCTTGCTGGAAAACTCCTTCCTTCCTTCCAGAGGGGGGCTGAGTCAGCATGATGACTCATCGATGACTCATCACTGCACCGCACCGTGCTTGCGTCTGCCACGGGATTACTACTAACGACCAAAATCGTCAAATGAACGAGGAACTCAGCAAACCGAAACAATGGCATCATTTGAATGCACTGATATCAATTATTTAATTGTTTATTTATTGGAAATTAAAATACTGAGCTTTAATATTATTAAACTCTTGCTCTTGAGTTTTGTGGATTCGTGGGAATCGTCCTGAACCATTGGTATCGCTTGTAGTCTATATCCCTAAAGTGCATCAACTTGCATTTGTGACTGTTTTGTACAACATTCAACAATGCTCAGAAATAGAAATGTTCAGAAACAATGTTCAATTCAATAAATCTGAAATCATGCTATTGCTATCCATCCAGTTGTAGATTGGAAAATCTTTTTATTGATGCAATTTGTAAATGGCTACTTCTAAATTATTTGACCGCGGTCATATTTTCCTGTATGTTGCAAGTTGTGAGGACGCACTAGAGACTTTAAAAGAAGTGATTAGAGCACAGAGTAAGTTGAGTTTCTAAAGAACTTCAGGGTCTCGGGACACGAAATCTGTGAGGACAATATTGAGAATCATCTTGCCCTCTGTGCACAATTCAGAATATGACTCGAAAATTTGAGTTCTCTCCATAGAAGAGCTCCGAGGTCTTTCACAGAAACTGTTGATGGGGGATAATAGAACTTTCATTGATGACCAGGGTTGCGGGAGCCAAAAGGGACTAGGGAATATTTTGCTGGGTTGAGTCGGAGTTGCCACTTCTTTGACCATTTGATAGAGTTCAAATCAACTTGCAATAACTGAGTTGCTGCCAGTTTGCCGACGCTCTTGATTTAGATGCTTGACTTTTGTCATCCGCGTACTTTAAACTAGTTGAGCTCGAGCAGTGTCATATGTAATTTACATAAGTGACAAGGAGGTCAGACCCAATGAAATGACCGATCCCTGAGGAAACCCAAAAGTCATCAAGTATATGGTGAAGAGCAGAAACTATCAACAGCAGCATTTTCGAACCTATCGTCAAGGAAAGCTTGAAAGAAAGAAAGATTATACCCAGACTAAAGCTTAGAAAGCAGACAATATGTGGAACTGAATTAAACCTGTTTTATCAAAAATAAATGGGATCTTGAATTTATTTGAATGTGAGTAGTGCGTACTCAAAGTTCCCTTGGAATTTTATAAAGATCTAGTGTCCTCACATTGAATTTGCTATCCCAGTGTGTGGAACCCTTACCTGAGGAAAATCATTGCCTTTCTAGAACGCTTGCAGCACCGTCTCACCTTGAACTTGTTGAATTTCAAATCTGCCTTACGACGATCGCCTCATAACCCTTGGATTCTAGGGCCGCTGCCGCATCACTCCGAAGTCTATATAATTCTGAATCACCTAACTCCTTACTGATTTGACATTAACTCTTTGAATGCCTCTTAAAACCCATTGACTTCCCATAAAAATTTCAAGCAATTCTAGAAAATCTGAACTGCAGATTAAATGTCTTCTCCCAACTCACCCATGATGACTAGAAGTTGTAAAAATGAAATTGTAAAATCCGTTTCAGCTGACATTCTTTAATCTGAGTATTCTGTACTGTGAATACCTATGTTGCCTACCTCTCCTATGTTACCGAACACGTCCTATGTTGCCACCAGGGACGCCGGCAAGGGTGTTGCAGCCCTAAACCATGTGTTGCACCTGTTGCATGCGTGGCCTCTTCAAAAATTGCGGTAATTTTCCTGAAGCTTTATTTATCGGATTTCTTTGACCAAATCGCATCACCTACTTGGGTTGCTTGTCAACATGTTATTGACACTAACTAAAATTCTATTGTGCTCGATATTCCCCAATATCGCGGAAATCGTGTGCTAAACAAATTCTATTGATAATGAAATTCAACATATTAGATATGTAAACAGCTAAAATTACAGTCATAAAGACTTGTACAAGCAACAAATGATGGAATGTAAGCCAATTTAATCATTAAAATTTAGTAATATACCGGTAAGGTGTGTTCTAATATGTCATTACCCTTTATGTAATATTGCAAAAAAAGATGTTAATTTTGTGCTGAGTGTATGTGCGCTTTAATAATTTTCTTATCAGTAACTAGGATGCATGCGATTACATATAAGTCAATATTGAAATTTCATTATCAAGTCAACGGCAAAAAATGTAATGCTAACTTCCCGCAGAAATGGATGCATGCTTTGTATACATATACATGTATAGAACACGCTTTATCTCAACATCATGTGAAGCAGTCTTCACATTCGCATTTTTCTCCAAATGCCGGTGCAATCGATTTGACCAATCATCACAATATCTGCGAGATCGTTTCCACACCTATGGCAGCGTCGTGTCATTTGTGGAACTGGATGCACAGGAGGAGTGAGTTTCTTCAGAAAACCCGAAGAACTTTCCAGCAATTCGGATTGACGATGTCGTCGTAAATCGGATATCCGCTTACGTTCAGCGAATGTCGGCGTCTTTCAAGCGCTTGTGCGAGATGAAGAGATAGATTCTTCAAGAACAACTTCCGTTTAGAAGATCTAAAATGAATTGAAGCAGCTGACATTAATGCTATATTGCATGTCAGCAGAAAGGGTCTTCTTAGGGGTCTTGCAACGATAGAAGAATTCCTTCACGCTTTGATCCATTTTCGACGCCACTATGTCAAAATTTGTCGTCTGAAGCGAGTGAAGTCTTCTGCTTCCTAAGAATGAGGAACTCAGCAGCATGAAATTTTTATTCTTGTTCATTGGCAAGAATTGTCAACGAAACAGGTCGCTTTGTGTTCTTCAGTAAATTCGAACTGCAGTCCTATCAAACTGATGACTGCACGAGAATCCTTGTTTCACATTGCATGGAAAGGCAGTATTTATACAAAAGAAGGTCTATTGCGTTGTGTACTGGATATTTGCAAGCCATTTCCAAGTAGAAAGAAAACGTTTTGCTTAATATAATATTTATTTGAATAGAATTAGACCTTTTGTCTTGCAGTAAAAAGGTGTCAATATATTTACAGATTGTGTAACAAATTTATACAGAATAGATAAATGTGCTAGACTTAGGTTTAAAGTGACGAAAACGTGATTTTTTCTCATTCGATTAGCGTAGCATATAGGACCTACATACTGGTTATTGTCTCATATGCATGGAATAGTTATCAATTCAAAATTAACAGGCAGGTTTGCACAGAACCTAAGTCAGCCTGCAACGCATTTATGACATGAAATTTTGGATTGTAGGTGCGATGCCCCAAAGTGCCCTCCTTGATGTCGATGCAACACCTGCCCTAAACCCGTGCCGGCGTCCCTGGTTAGCACACACCTTTGTTACTTTGCTTAGGTGCTTCTGCTAGCACTGGCGCAGTAGGCCTTTGCTAAATAATCAATTTACACTACTTCGCGACACGACATGAAGAAGGCGTGCTATAGAAAGTTTTTGGGCCTAGGTATAGAAAAGTGTGTGATAGGACTCAGACTCCGAGACACTGACTTCGATTCCGGTCTCCGACAGGCAGGGTTGCCGTGGGGATTGAGCTTTCAGTCCCCACCCCATACCCACAGAAAACCTGTGGGCATCCTCACAGAATCCCCATACCCACAGGATCAGGAATCCAATACATTAAACATGCTTTCTGTCTTCATATAAAGCTCATGTTGAATGCTGGCTCTTTGAATAGCATAAAAAGTTTTCAAATCCAGGAGTCAGTGATAGGGAACAGGCGAAACTTAATTCAGCGCGGTGGTGGTGGGTTTCTAAGTATGTTAAATGATATTGGAAACAGTATTAATGGTGTAATCAATAGTCCGTTGGCAAGGATTGCAGCAACTGCTGCAATGTTAATATAAGGTTAGCGAATCATAAAGTGACACGTCATCACTTTGATTGATGAGTCATATATAGGTGTATATAAGGAAGACGCTTTAATGATATTTTACCACTTTCAAGTGACAATTCATTTGCGCTGGTTGAAAGCTCCGAAATTGAGTACTTGTTTGAAACATGACTCAGATAATGTATACAATCAGAGAGGAAGGTGACGTTTTGAGCAAGAACTCTTGAAGCTTCGTCCGACACGAAAGGTGCAAGGGATTGGAAATATCGTGTCTACTTTCCTCAAAAGTTGAATAGAGTTGGTGATGATGGCTTATATATTCAAGTTCCATTCTTCCACAGTCAATGGTATGTCTACCATCAGGGTATAGCAATATGAGACAAAATGCCGAGTGACTTTTCCAAAAATGGCAACAGGTGATTTCTTAAAACTATTGACTCTTTCGCGGAAAGAATGTGTTGAGCTGCCTGAAAGTGCTCCCACTCATTGGAGAAAGGCCATTAGAGGAAGGAGATGGTTAATAAGGAATTGCCGGAATACGATACACTGTTTTTAAAACTATCTGATCATTTTTCAAGCATTCGCGATTCTTTACAAACGCGATGGAATGTGAGGATCTCAAACGGGGCCGCTATATGGGCTTAGTTCACGTTACCGGACTTTATATTGGCTCACATGGTTCGGACTGGTAAAGTCGCCTCTTTACAAATGAAGGTTCTTCAACTAGTCTATGAACGACACGTACCAAATTGATAACTGTTTAATTAAAAACATTGATAAGACTGCTTCAAGTGATGGGAAGGAAGAGAGCAAAAAGCGAGGTCGGAAATCTAAAGATGGGAATCCTAAATTGAAGTTGAAGCGCCAAGATGCTGACTTGAAAACTTTCTATAATCCTAATTGTGATGAGGAAACACAAATGTTTTAATTTGTAAATGTATTAATTTGTAAATGTAACTTGAAAGTTTCTATTCTGAATGTAAATAAACTTGATCTGGAACATGTGTCTGTTTATGTTGTTCTAAGCAAAATTAGCGGGATGATGAGTTTAATGTTAATGGAATTATAATATGGCAGATTTTCGTCTATTCACTGATCGCACAATGTGTGTCGCTGGACCAAGTCAGTCGGTAAAAACTACATTTGTAACTGAATTGCTACAATATAGAAATGAAATGTTTAACAAGGAAATTAAGAGAGTCAAATGGTATTATGGAATATTTCAACCACAACTACATTCTGCACTTCGCCAGAAAGGTTATGAGGTGAAGCAAGGGTTGCCATCAACTGAGGATATCAAAGCAGGTGACTTACTAGTATTAGATGATCTATTACGAGAAAGCAAATCTTCAAAGGATGTAACTGAAATGTTCATATCAAACTTGCACATCATAGGGAAGCTTTTATTATCTACATCACCCAAAACATCTTCGATGGAGGGAAAGAGCAAAAGAACTAGAGTTTGAATACACATTAATATGGGCAATATTTAAAAATCCAAGAGATAGCAGTCAGATACATCATCTCAGTAGACAGATATTACCTCAAGACAACCTAAAGTACTTTCAAAAATTATATGAATGATGTAACAAAGAAACCACATGGTTATCTATTTATTGATCTAACCCAGGAAATGTCCGGAACGACTTTCGATTTTCGAACAATTATCATACCTAATTCCGCTGAATCCAATGACAGTTTTCTCGGTTCACAGTTAGTTTGTAAGGCAATGTACTCTTGTTGCCTTATTATTTTCAAACATGTCGTATTCAAATATGGTTATTTTCATTCCTCAAGAGGAGTATGTACAATTGACTACATTACAACGTGCACAGGAAGTCAAAAATATAGATCAACCTATTACGAATCAACTTAAGGAACTAACACAAAAGGATATGGAAATACCGAAGAAAAGGCGAAGAAAAGGAAGAAGGAGAGTGCAAGAAAAGGAAGAGTATAGAATGTAAGTTAAGGAAGCAAGATCAGAAGATTGAAGAGGAGAGCGAAGAGGGCATAGATAGATGCGTTGAGCTTAAGAAGAGATTCGAGATAAGATTAAGATGGATAGTAAGACGAGAGGAATGAGAGAGAGAAGAACGGGGGGAGAGCATTTAAGAATCAGCGAATTAGAGAAAGATAGATTATGAGAGCACGAAGCAGAGAAGTTAAGGAAGGAGAGTGATAAAAAGAGAAGGTAGATTAGAAGAGAGAGAGATAGAGATAGCATGACAAAGTAGAGATCGAAGATAAGAATGTAGAAGTAAAAGATTTAGAGAGAGAGAAGAGTCGCGAGCGCGATTAGGTAAAGAGATCGAGAGCAGATTTCGCGATAGAAGATAGATAGAGAATGATAGCGCGAAGAGTAGAGAAGAAGTCGAAGATTTATAGAGACGAAGGAAGAGATAGAACAAGATTCGAGACGAGAGAGTGAAGAGAACAGAGGATAGATGAGAAGTAAGACGCAGAATAGAAGATAAGAGGAAGATTAGAGGGAGTACGAGATTAAGAGATCAGAAGAGTAGCAAGATTAGATTTTAAGAATAACCAAGAGGAAAGGTAGATAAAGATATAAGATCACGACGCAGATGCAGACAGGATTTCCACGAAAGCGATAGACGAGATACTAGATTAGAGCAGATTAAGGAAGAGCGAAGAAGTGATAGAAAGATAAGGAGTTGGAGTAAGAGAGAGAGGAATAAGAACAGTAAGATGATTAGAGAGAGAGAGGACAGTAAGGAGACAGAAGAGAGATTTAAGCAGGATAGAAGAAGAGGACAGGAAAGAGAGCAAGAGAGAAGAGAAGTAAGAGAAGAAAGAGAAGAAAGAGCAAGAGGAAGATAGAGAGAGAAGAAAGAGAAGAAGGAAGAAGAGAGAGAAAGAGATAGAAGAGAGAAGAAGAAGAGAGAAGAAGAAGAGAGGAAGAAGGAGAGAAGATAGAAGAAGAGAGAGAAGAAAGAGAGAAAAGAGAGAAGAGAGAAGAAGGAGATAGAAAGAAGAGAGAGAAGAAGAGAAAGAGATGAAGAGAGAAATGATAGGAAGAGAGAGAGAAGAAGAGAGAAATGAGAAGAGAAGAAGAAGAGAGAAGAGAAAGAGAAGAAGAGAGAGAGAAAGAGAAGAGAAGAGAGAGAGAGATAGAGAGAAGAGAGAAGAGAGAGTAACGGAGAGAGAAAAGAAGAGAGGAAGAGGAAGAAAGAGAGAGGAAGAGAGAGAGAGAAGCAGAGGAGAGAAGAAAGAGAGCAAAAAGAAGAAGAGGAGAAGAAGAAGAGAGATTTGATAGTAAGAGCGAGAAGAGAAGAAGATGAGAGAGAGAGAAAGAAGAGATAGAGTAAGAAATAGAAGAGAGAGAGAGTAGAAGAAGGAGAAAGAAGAGTAAGAAGAAGAAATGAGAAGACGAGAAGAGAAGATAGAGAGAAGAAGAGAGAAGAGAATGAGAGATAGATAGTAAGAGAGAGGAAGAGAGAAAGAGAAGATAGAGATGAGATTGTGATGAAGAGACGAGAGCGTAGAAGAGAAGGAGAGAGTGAAGCAGAGCGAGAGATAGAGAAGAAGAAGATAGATAGAGAGGAAGAGAGAAGAGAGGAGAAGGAGAGAGACGAGAGAAGAAAGAAGAGAGAAGAGAAGATAGAGAGAGAAGAGAAGTAGAGAGAGAGATAGAGAGAGAAGAGAGAGAAGAGAGAGAGAAGGAGAGAAGTAGGTAGAGAAGAGAAGAGGAGAAGAGAAGGATAGAGAGAAAGAATAGGAGAGAAGATAGGAGAATAGAAAAGAGAAAGACGAATAGAGAGAGAGAAGAGAGAAAGAGAATTAAGATAGAGAATAGAAGAAGAGAAGCGGGGGAGATAAGAAGTAAGAGATATGAAGAAGAAGAAGAGAAGAGAGTAGAAGAGGCGAGAAGAAGAGAAGAAAGAAGCAGAGAAGAGATAGAAGAAGAGAAGAGGAGAAGAAAGAGAGATAGAAGAAGGAAGATAGAAAAGAGAGAACGAAACGAGAAAAGAGAGAAGATAAGTAAGAGAAGAAATAAGAGAGAGAGATGAGAAAGGAATAGAAGTAAGAAGAGAGAGTAGAGAAAGGAAGAAGACTAGGAGAAATAGAAGAAGAGATAGCGAGAGCGAAATAAGAGAGATAGAAGAGATTAGAAAGCAGAGAGAGAAGAAGAAGAATAGAGATAGAGAGAAGAGAGAAGAGAGTGAGAGATTTAGAAAAAGAAGAGAAGAGATAGAAGAGAAGAAGGGATAAGAAAGACAAGAAGAGAAGAGATAGAAGAAGGAAGAGAAGAAAGAACAGTAAGAAGAAGAAAAAGCAAGTAGAGAGAAGATAGAGAAGAGAGAAGAGAAAGAAGAAGGAAGAGAGGGAGAGATCAGAGATTAGAATAGAAGAAGAAGAGAGAGAAGAGAGTAGAAGAGAAAGAAGAAGAGAAAGGAAGAAGAAGCGAAGATAGAAGAGAAGGAAAGAGATAGAAAGAAGAAGATGAGAGAGAAGGAGAAGAAGTAAGAAAGAAGAGAAGAAAAGCACGAGAAGAAGATGAGAAGAGAAGTAGAAAGAAGAAGAAGAAGAGAAGAGAGAGCGAGGAAGAGAGATTAAGAAGTAGGGGGGAGGATTATAAGAGAGAGGAGATAGAATTAAGGATCCCTATCGACGAATGCAGTTAGCATCTGAAAACATTGACGAGAGTCGACATATTCGTGACAAGTTGCGACGATTTATAACCTTGTCAACACCTCGACCATATCTTGTGCGCGCTGAGCGATTATTTGACTTCATTGATCCACATGTGAAGTTCAATGAGAGAGGGGAGATAATAGATGAAACAACTGGTGATGTTATTAGAAATAGTCACATAGATGACCTTCTACAATATGCTGTCAGAGCAGAGATGTAAGGACGAAAACTAGGTGCACACAAGGGTGGACATATTTTCAGAAAATTTTATCTGATCAAAATGTACCTCACAATATTATTGGAGGACCGACTGTGAATGAATTGGATAAGGGTCACTTACAAGATGGATCAAAGAGTAAAACACCCACGATGGCGGTCAAGCGAGAGCTTGCAGATCCCGATGATCTGCAACCAAAAAGAGCTACTAGGCGCTCAATGCGTGTTGCGAAGGAGTATAGTAAATATTAAGCAAATATGAATTAAGCCTTGCCTCTCTCATATCATGTCGTTACAAAAATTTTGCTGTTGTTTGAAATCTGCGCTCGAAGGTAAAGCAGAAGAGGGCACAGAGGTTGATATCAATTGTGTTAGCAGTTGCTGTGCGAGTAATACGCGTGCAAATCAGAACAAAGACGATGAGTACAGCAGTGAAACTCAGAAGATTTATTACGACTTAAATCATCCCGCAAGTTTCAGTCGTCCGGAGGTTCTAGCTCGTGCAGCAGGTGTGGGAATAGAGAAAGTCAAGAAGTGGTTGAGGAGTCAACCGACTTACACTCTTCACAAAAATGCGAGAAAGCGGTTTCCAACAAGAAAATATGTTGTTAACAATATAGATAGTCAATGGCAAGCGACTTGGCTGAATGCAACAGATATCACAGTACAATGATGGCTATAAATACATCTTAACCGTAATAGATATTTTATCTCGCTATGCTTGGGCACGTGCGCTGAAATCTAAACGAGGACCAGAAGTTGAAGCGGCTTTTCAGAGCATTTTCGATGAGGGGCGTGTTCCGCAAAGAATACAGACCGATCAAGGGAAGGAATTCGAAAACTCTCATGTTCGAAGTTCCTTAAAAGTCATAATGTGGAATTGTTTAGTGTCAAAAGTGCTTATAAAGCTGCCATGGTTGAGAGGTTCAATCGCACACTGAAGACAAAAATATGGCGCTATTTCACTGCAAAAAATACACATGTTTGGGTAGGTGAGCTGCAGAAATTTGTTAAGAATTACAATGAAAGCTACCATCGAATCATTAAGATGAAACCAGTTGATGTTACCCAGATAATGCGATGGATGTATGGCTTCGATTGTATGATAAGAAAGCGAAAAACATTTCCAATGAAAAGAAAATTAATGTTGGTGATAGAGTTCGGATTTCAAAGGTTAAGTCTACATTTGAGAAGGGGTATCTACCTAATTGGACTGAAGAAGAGTTTTTTGTGGATGAAGTAAATACAAAATTTAGACCCACCATGTATAAATTAATAGATTACCATGCAATCCAATTGAAGGAAAATTTTACTCTTATGAATTGCAAGTAGTAGACAGAAGTGAAGAGGTGTATATGATTGATAAAATAATTAGGAGGAAAGGTCATGGCAATCAAAGGAAATATCTAGTTAAATGGAAAGGATATCTGATTCATTCAATAGCTGGATAACGCACCAGGATCTACAAAATGTGGAGATGGGAGACACTCGTAACTTTTAAGCTAATATAGCATGTGACTTCTTCCATATATGACTTTAACATGTCTACTAACTTCAATATCATTCTTCCAAGCAATAGCAACCCCAAGATATTCCCAAGTAACAAACCATCTCTATACTCTGTTGAATTCGCTAATCCAATTACTCTGCATGGACCCCATGAAGTTGCTCTAACTGAAATTACTTATTACAACGATATCAGTTTGCTAAAGAACAACTATTTTGAATTACATAAAGAAGTGCGAGAGAAGGATGATTGCTTTCGCATATTTCAAAATAGTCTACATGGTACATGGGCTTTTCATCATCTAACTTTACATCCTTTTTCAACATCTTTACCATCTGTCCAAAACATGATTAAAATTCAAAAGGCATTTGCAACGTCAACTTTTGATTCTAAGGTTCCCACAATGAGCTTGCAAGATACAGAAAAGGAAATCGGTAGAATGTTTGAACGAATAAATGATCTCTTCAAGCTGACTTTGAATAAATTCTACAAACCAGTCATAAAGGGGTCAACAAAATTGATGAAGGAAGGGAAGCATGTTCTTCTTGTATTAGGTAAGGATTTGAGTCATACTTTTGGGTATTCCAGAACAACTTTCTCATCAAGGTATTGGTACAATGGACGTGGGTGGAATTCGGAGAGGAAAGTCATTGATTTTAAATGCAGAATTGTGCCATTGTATGCATTACAAACATCCGAGTAAAAAATAAATTTGAGGTCATTAGAAGTGTTGAAGACTTTGCAAGAAAGTTTCAAGGATCAGTGCCAGAAACGTTAATGACTTGTGAATATAAGAAAGAGAAAGTAACTTTATTTACTGTTGAAACGGAGGCAGAATTTATTGTTTTTACTAAAAAGACACCATTGGAAAAGTCTGAGTCCACTGTTATTGAATTTGGATCTGAAATGATTGGGATGTTTAAGGGCCTTGAAAGCGCACCTTGGTTGACAGAATTAAATGATACATTCAAGGTTCAATTGTCCTCTTCTAAACTCAAAGCATCAACAAATGCTTCATGGGATATCCACGTATACAGCGAAGACATATCGGGTGATGAATTGTCTACTTCCAGTGAACTTGTAAAAAGAGTTAATTTGAACATTGAAAGCTTGAAAACGCCATCTGAATTGTGTACAAAGTTAAATGAGTTTGGTGTAGATTACCTTGATGCAGATGAATATCACTTTTCTTATGACCCACATAAGAAACGCATGATTCTAAAGGTAGGGAAGAACTCTCTTATCAAGCTGGATAGCGTGTTAACGACCACATTGGGATTCTCAAATCAACTATTTATGAAGGTACATCAATAGGCGATACAGCCCCCTCACTAGAGCGTGATATAAGTAACTTATACGTCTATTGTAACATTATTGAATATACAAGGGTTGGCGACATTGAGGCCCCACTTCTGCGCACATTTCCTCTCTCATCCGTAAGGAAGCAACTAATCAATCGAGAATTTTTTAACACAATGTATCTACCAATCAGCCGAAATTTCATCAATAGAATTGACATATCAATTCATGATGATGCAGGAGAAGTAGTACCGTTCTGTGGTGGTGTTACTGTTTTGACCCTACATATTAGGTCACGAGAATAAGGCTTTACGCTATTGTGACTTCCATAGTTATTCAATAGTCATAATGACAGGCATTTACAGTAGACCATCATATCAGAGCGGTTATCCCGTGTTTGTTGGAGGTAGACGACAAGTTGGAGGAGGCATATTTGGTGCACTAAGACGTATGGTTCTTCCAACACTCAAAAAGTATGGCGTACCAATCATGAAGCGTGTTGGAAGCAGGGCTTTAGATTTTGGTGCAAATGTTGCAGCTGATGCGCTTCAAGGTGAGGATATCGGTGAATCTATGAAAATGCGCGCGCAGCAATCTGCCATAGACGCATTAGATGATTTAACAAAGACGAGACGTACAGTTCGGAAGAAGCGTAGGAAGTCAAGACAAGTTGGATCAGGCCGAGTTACTAAGCAAAGACGCAGGAAAAGTAAAAAG
The DNA here is from genome assembly GCA_907163375.1 of Prostheceraeus crozeri. Lineage (NCBI taxonomy): Eukaryota > Metazoa > Platyhelminthes > Polycladida > Euryleptidae > Prostheceraeus > Prostheceraeus crozeri. Next base: position 59,145 of record CAJQUW010004123.1, on the reverse strand, counting down.
CCGACTAGAGCAGCACGTTCTAAATCTAGACGTCGAGTGAAAACAAGAAAGCGCAAACGAAATTCCACAGCTACTAGAAACAAGTCAAAACGAAGGAAGACAACATATTTGTAGAGCTAATACGATGCAGAGTATCAATTCGGCTTTGTGTTTCTTCGATTCTCCCCCTCATCAGACAGACATCATCTCCTCAACAATTGTAGACATAGTCCCCACAACAAATATCGATGGTAACCAGCAGCCTATTCAGTTTGATATACCTGCCAATCCTCAAGATTATATTGACTGTCAATCCATTGATTTAGAGTTGTGTATACAAATTAAGAAGACTGATGGTACAAATATCGATTCATCCAAGGATAAAGTGGGATTAGCAAATCTTCCTATTGCCAGTCTGTTCTCAGATGTGTATCTAATATTGAATGACAAACAGATTGAAGGAGGGGATCGAGCATATCCATATGGAGCATATATACATACAATGACTCAATTTCAAAAGCAAGCTAAACAGTCACACTTGCAAGTTTCTGGGTGGTATGATGATCAGCAAGGGAAATTTGATGATGTCTCAAATACAGGGTTGAAAAGACGAATGGATTTAACAGAGGATTCAAAGGAATTATACTTGAAAGGACCCGTCTATCTTGATTTCCTTCGTCAATCTAGATATCTGCTATCACAGGTTAAAATGCAAATAAAATTTATTCGTGCAAATCCTGAGTTCGCGTTAATGGCTTTTGGAGCTACAAACTATCAAGTCAACATAAGTAATGCCGTGCTCAATGTAAGGCGAGTAACAATGAACCCGTCAGTCATCAACGAGCATGCGACAGGATTGAGGAAAAACAATGCAATATATCCAGTTAATCACAGTGTGTTGACAAACTTCACAATTGGTGCGGGATCATCCTCACATGCCTACCCAAATCTTTTTCCCACTGCAATGCCAAAGGCGGTGTATATCACATTTGTGGAAAATGAGGCATTCATTGGTGCTTTTGAAAAGAATCCATTCAATTTCCAACACTTTAATGTTAGCAAACTAGCACTCTATCAGGATGGGAAATTTGTATCTTGCAAAGCATATGAGCCTAATTTCAAAGATGGCAAATTCGCACGTGAATATGGTTCTATTTTCACCGCCCTCAACATGTTTAATACAGACGATTCAAATGGAATTACAATGGATATGTACAAGAATGGCTACTTCTTCATTATGTACAACCTCACAGCAGATGCAGATCTAGGTGGTGAAAGCGTAGGAGTTATAAAGCCTGGAAATCTACGACTGGAGGTATCATTTGAGTCACCTTTGAAGAAAACAATTACTTGTCTCATTTATGCTATCTATGATAGCAAAGTTGAGATAACAAGAATGAGAGACGTGACTGTCAGCTATCAGAGATGAGTAACTTAAGCAACATAGAAATCTTGAGGAAAATGAGGAAAGCTCATCCCTACTCCAAGACAATATTTCTCAATGTCTTTTCTAGAGATAATTTACCTGATTCAATTCCTTTCTATCCTTGTTCACTTATCATCAATACGGATACCAACAATCTTCCCGGAAAACATTGGATTGCTGTATACATCAATCGTTATAAAGTTGCCGAATATTTTGACTCTCTTAATCAACCTCGTTTACATGATATCGCATTATGGATGAACAGGTTTTCCTGGACTGTTAGGAAAGTGACATCGTTCCCACTTCAAAGTAATACATCTCTAATGTGCGGTGGCTATGTACTCTATTTTGTCAATGAGAGACCATTGAAAAATAACTGTAAAAGTGCTTTAGAACTATTTTCAAAAAACTGTGATAAAAATGATGTAATTCTTACTAAATATGTTGAAACAGTTTTGAAATAAAGTTTTATGTTGTATCATTAACTTGCTCTCTTTTTTTCCAAAACAAGGGTTTATAAGGAAAACAAAAACATGCTCATATTTCATTATCTATTCACATATATACAAAAACATGTTCATATTTCATTATCTATCCACATATATACAAAATCTACAATTTGGTTTTCATGAAACATTTTTTCAAATCACATATGATGGGAGGCACATCACTTATGTCTTTAATGCCGGTTATCACAATCTTTCCATTATGGAACACATGAACATGATATGGATGCCAGTTAGTCAATTGAGCTGCTGGAAATAACTCCACTTCATAAGTTAGATTATGTGATGATGTAACTTTACGGAAATCATAGTGATAGTGTAATTCACATAACACGGTCATTGTCTTCACTTTCCAATCAGATAATGAATCACCAAGTAAATGTTCCAAAGTTAAGTGTAGATATGAGAGATCACCCTCCATGACCCTTCCAATACATTGGATTGTTCCATTTGGAAAGAATAGGATAGTGAGAGATCTATCCTTCCTCTGAATCCTCCATGTTAACATTGAGGGTCTTCCAAGATGTAAGCTCGTTGTCGGCTTCAATTTGCGTTTTATCAGTAACCATTGTTTTCGGTTGGGTATATTCCTCTCGATCTCTTGTAGATTGAGTTTTGACTTTGCTTTTGTAGTTAACACCCGATTTACAACTTCCAACCGTTTGATGTCCTCCATCTTTAATGAATGACGTTATCTGTGGTAGTATCTCCCTTGTAAAGGTTTCCCATGTGACGTCACTGAAACGAAAAAATCGATATTCAACATCTTCACGTTTTGGTGAACAGACGTTTAGTTTGACTGATGAATCACACTTTATCCATACCTTGTCATCGAGAGGAATCTTGATCCGAGTCTTATGGTTGTCAATGAGATCCGCAAAGTCTTTCAGTGAAGGCAATGAGTCAATACTAATGCAAACGCCACGATGTTTTCGATCACTATTTGCTATTGAATGACGAAATGCTATTCTTTTAGAATTTGTTATGTGAACGTTTTGAACGTCACTAAGTTTCCATGTTCTAATGTAATGAGGCATGTTCCGAAAGCTATGTTTCAAATTTAGGTTTAATGTTTGCCTAAAGTTTGTTATTTTATTAGCTCAACATATCGGAATGATGTTGAGTACAAATTCTTCACATATTCATTCACATTAGGACTACCTATTTATTAGTAATCATTTCTACATATCGGAAAGATGTAGAAATTTGAATTTTAGTAAGACTACTTATGTATTAGTAAGTGTTGCTACATGTCGGAAGATGCAGCAATCGCAAGATCTATTACAAGTGGAATATTATATTGTTTTTATTTAGACTTATTCTACATCACCTGTGACAGGAAGGCATCTCCTTCTCTTCGACGGTGGGGGAAGACCTAGGCTGTAGTGTCCATATGGTAATGATAAATTTTTATCCAGCCAACAGCGCTTATCCTCCCAAAGTGAAAGACCTCGCTTCCTAAATGATTTTGTGCTAACTATGTGATTTTTTGAATTTATAATTGTCATATCTTCAGTTGTATCATTCTCACTATAATAGACACTCCTATAGTCATCATGTTTCAATTTTTTAACTGCTGCTCTCTGAATTCCTTTTGCACGTTTGATGCTATGATTCGTAGAGTCTAGATATTTCATGGAATACATTTTCGGTTTTAGTAGGATCATTTCCTCAAGCAACTTTCCAGCACACTCATCCTTAAAACAACCTAATCTAGCTTTGTTTGTAGTTGAGTATAGTCGGTGATGACTGTCATAGTTTGAAGAGTCAAACTTTTCACCGAAGTATAGAAGTATATCTTCCAGACGGACAGATGGTGATGTGTATAAACATAGGAAGAAACTGTCGGTATCACCTCCACAAAGCCGCGTTCTATTTATCAGTGGACACCCTTTTAGATCATTGTAATATAATTGATACATTTCCAACTTACTATAGTCAAGTACTGCTTGACCAACATATATTAATTTATTTAAAACTATTGAAGGCTTGTACATTTCCATACCAACCAGATCTTCATCAAATATTTTGTGTTGAACATAGAGAGGATGATTTGACAATTTCAGTAGTTGTTTCTCATTGTTGACTAGTTTAAATTTTTTCCTTCTCCTTACATTTTCCATTGTTTTACCATATAAAGAATTATTTTTCAATTTGTAGAATGACTTTTCGAAGTCAGTGTTTGATTGAGCCCTCTTTTGAGAGTTCATATCAATGTATGTTTTTAACCAAGGCTTTTGTGTGAATTTTATGCCACTATGAATCTTCTTGATTCTCATGCCCATGGTCAAGTAAAATTTTAAAATTGAGTAGTGACTACATAATTTTCCCTATCAAATTGATGGAGCAGAAGTTTCTTGATAGAAGAAAAATGTGTATTTGGTCTTACTTTTTCATATAGATTTTTCATATAGTGTGAAAACATTCTCTTTTCAATCATCTGCATTTCTGGAGCTAATGGGAAATCGGCAGTGTCATCATGAATGGCTGCAGGATACTCTAAATCTAAATCAAAAATGTAGCCGACTTCACCATCATCATCTATATTTTGAACATTTTCTTCAATTAAAAAATTATCTAATTCACTTTCATTCAACCATTTGAAATTTGAGTGGGGTAGATTCCTACTGAGTGAAGAACCGTAAAGGTTATTAACATCTAAGTAGGTCAAATGTCGACTTTCATGTGTATTATTTCCTAATTCTTCAATGCGTGCACGCGCTCGGTGAATGTTGGTGAAAGTCATACCCCCTCTAATTCCTCGTTCAAATAGATTGTACATATTTTCATCTTGTATGTAGTGTGGGGGATCATTGGAAGAGAAATTTAGTGCTGAGGTAAAGCTAAGATGTGGGAGACTGACAAAATGTACAGGGTCGACTTCATCCTCACGTTGACTCAATGCTCTAAACACTTCAAATATGTCTGCCAACAATAAAACATCTAACTTCAGATATGCCATCATGTAATCACCAAATGTGCTACAATTAAATTCAATCCACGCCTTGTTAGCGTGATCATATTCACTATCGGAACAGTGCTCACGAGTAAGATCATTATAGAATTCAAATTGTGGTGGTAGACAGTCTTCCGTCAACGTGTTTAAGTTCTTGAAGTATGAATATGGAAACACTCCCTTCTGATATAAAACATTATCACTTAATTGTGGAAATTCTACCCTTAATGTCTCTACATGCTCATACGTTTGCAAACCCTTGGCTAATTCACTCAAGGATGCACTTAGAAATTGATATGAGTCCAAGAATTTTAGTTTAAAGTATACTGTCTTCCCTTTGTATTCATTTACAGGGACACTGGCGGATAAAGTTATATATTTTTCAGCAGTTGCTGCTACAACATCTAATTTCCAAGACTTCATTCTTCCAATCGCTTTATAGCAAACGATGTGGCTATCATAATTTTTAAAATTGTGGAAAAATATGGGGAGCTCCCGTCTGTTAAGTCTTAACCGGAGATTGCATTTCCTACATAATGTTTGCCTATATCGTCCGGTGATATGATCATGATCACGAACTTTTATGACTTCATCGCTGAATTTTGATTTACATTTGTTGCAACATTCTGCATTCTCATGGCGTGCTTTTTCATCCGCTGACAGTGACATTGGCTGCCTAGTTGTTGCACATTGGTTGTCATATAAGTCTTGGGCTACAGTTTCTAAGTGGTGCAAGAAACCAATAATGCAATTTTCACCTTCAAAGAGGTAATACTTGTTTTCAAATTTTGATTGAAGGGCATTATGCCAGACATGATAAGCTCCAATGGCCGCAGGTTTATGTATTTTATTATCAATGTAGCACTCTATATCTGCATAAATTACTAAAGGAGGACTTAGTTGATATTCCATGCTACTTGTTAGTACTTTTAGATCCGATGGCATTTTTTCTATTTGTGCTTTTCCTCGAATACAAAACTGGAAGTGTCGTTCTAGTGTTGTTTTATATGTGAATGACTGAGTGCATCTTTCGCAGAAGTATTTATGTCTTTTTAAAGTTCTCCTATACAATCTTGACAGCTTTGGAATTCCACAATAGTGTGCTACTCCATTGTTTAGAATTAGCAAAATATTAACCGTTTGCCTACCAGTAAAGTTACTATTGTAACGAACACCTTTGAGTCCATTTTCATAAAAGTGAATGTTAATTTTAATATCATTATTTTTCTCAAATTTTGGAATATCTTTGATTGATACTGGTGTGGAAATGCCTTCCATATTTAGCTCAGATGTCCACTCACTATATGATTTTACTTCATTCCTTGAATAAGGTACTTCATTATAATGCAATATTGATAAAACTGCATATAGGAAGCAATCATTTGCATTTGAATTAACATTAATGACAGCTTTAGAGTTTTTTAACTTCTTTGGTAGAGGAAATGATTGTCCACCTGACAGTATTGGACTTGTTATTACATTGAACTCTATATTTTGTACATCATCTATAATCCAATTGCTACCCTTTTTTGTGAAGGCTTCAATATGATTTATTAGACTATTTAGATGATCCTGAAACCAAGCATCATAGTCATAAATATAGTTTGAGGATGATGAGGTAAAGTGTGCGAGAAAAGTTTCTTCTTCTTGAGGATTAGAACGGACATAACGAATTTGTGCAATCAGACGACCGCGCAATTGATAGCTCCTTAGTAAGTCAGACACTAAATTCCCTAACATGGAACGCATGCTTTCTAAGAATGATGTTATGTCCACAGTAGGTGTTGTTGGCGTGATATCATACACACGTGCATGGCCATTGAGTGCGCTTTCACTGAGACTAACAGTTCCATAGTTATTATGCATATTCATCTCACTATTTGTGTTATGTACATTCATATGCTGTCGAAATCTACTTATAGAGTTATACGTTTTGCCACACCGAGAGCAGTATTGCATAAAGTTTTGTATGTTAGTTGAAGCGCTGGTTGTTGGCTTAGAAGTAGATCTATTTTGATTATTTGAATTTGACTCTGTTATGCTATCATTCGGTTTATTATTGCATACAAGTTTATGCCTCTTAAGATTATCCATCCTATTCGTCTTATATGGACACTTGCTACATTGATATGTTTTTCCTAACTTACAAAATTTTTCATGTCGTTGCAAATTGCCTATGAGAGTGAACACTTTTCCACACTTGGTACAGACAACCATGATTATTGATGAGGATTGAAATTAGCAAGCCCTTATATACATCTACCATCTAATGACGTCAGCGTCATCACCAGCCAATACCGTATGTTCCGATCTGTTGTAAAGAGAAAACACATAAAATTTTCAGTAATTAATTTTCAAAGAAAAAAAAGTCAAAGTTTAACACACTTCACAATACCATTGTGGTACAACTTCAAGTGGCTGCAGCTTTCACTGCAGCCACCCAAGTCGTCCATCCTCGTTAGACGCACCTTACTAATAACATTGTCTCTGCACTCGATGTGCACCAATGTTTCCTTGTCATGTCTCTGAATGTTGGTCACTTGCGAGGCCAACAGAGGTTTGATTGAGTTATATTTTGTAAGGACTCAACCAAACCTCTGTTGTCGTGCATTAGCTGAGCCTCACGAGCCTCGGACTCCTTCAGACGCTCTTGGCAACGCCGTAGCTTGGACTCAATGTCTTCCTCCGTCGTTGCGTCGAGGTCGACATCATACTCTCGCACTGGGAGAGGGGCCTTGGGAACTGTAGCAGGAGCTGCGGCGGGGATAGGAGGTGTCGCGGAGGAAGGAGCTGCGGCTGGGATCGGAGGTGACGGAGAGGAAGGAGCTGCGGGCGTTGGAGGGGGTGGGATCGGAGGTGCCGGACAAGAAGGAACTGCGGGCGATAGAGGACGCACAGGGGATGGAGGAGCAAGCGTCATCATCGGGGACAGCGGCAGGCGGACGCTCCAGCTGGGGGATGCCCGGATGTGGCTGAAGGACACCTCTGCCTGTGAGGCACACATGACGGACTCCTGTAAACAAAGGAAACAATTGTTTATTAGGATAATTGTCAACAAAGTAAGTTTCAAAATGTTTTAATAGAAAATTCTACACTGAAGCAGTTAACCAAGCTTCATACTTACATTAGTAACAGATTCATCGTCATCATCGGATGACGATGTTGGAGAATCGTCGGATGAGGATGATGTTGGAGAATCCTCGGATGAGGATGATTCGCGTATGGAGTAGGGCCTCTCCTCATTGTCCTCAATGGACGTGGTTGTCGCTGGCGTGCTTAAAAAGCTCCTATGCTTTTTAAGGGATAGAGATCGCACAGCCTGCAGCGGAAAAATGTGACAATATGTTTATATAAAGAGATAGACATAGACAGGTTTTCAAGGTGTTGTTGTTGTTGTCTGTTATCTGAGCGTAGACCACAGCAATCACACTTACGGGGCTAGAAGCGACTTTTTTGTCTCCTGGGGAATTCCCTCGAGGCAGCTTCGGGCATGCGGGGATTGATTGGACACTTGGAAACAGCTAAAAAAGAGATTCATATTTGATTTCGTCTTAGAAACTATTAAGCAAATTAATTTGTTACCTTTCGCAAGTTTTCCACCACGTTTCCATCTTCAAACCCGAATGTCATCGCTTGAGGTGGTTCAGTCTGAAATGTTTTAACAACATTGATTTAATTATGCATATGAATGATAACCCAAGTAAATAGATTCTCACATCTTTAACGATGAGTTTTTTCTGCACCAACACCTTTGTCTTCTTCGGTGGGGGCATCACCAAATCCTGAAATGTGTAAACGACATATGCTTATATTGACTTAATGAAGTAGCATTTTATCTATCCCCAGTGGATCAGTTATTCGTTGAAACTAGGATTGACATCACTTACCTCAAAATCGCTCAAGGTCTCGTCGACAAATTCTCGGGACTTAGGGCCTTCTTGGGAGCGCGAGACTTAGGGGCTTTCTTGGGAGGCTGTTGAGGTTCGTCCACCTGGGATAAAACACCTTCCACCGGCCTGTCCTTCGAAAAGAGGCGTTGCAACTTCTTTTTTTCATGACTAGAAGTCAAATTGATCCCTTTCCGTCCATTCTCAAGAGCACAGGGGGTATGACGAACAATGAAGGCCTTCGCCGAATCGGTGTTAGCCTTCATATCACTCCTTTCATACGTCCTACAGGAAAGGCAGTAGATGTAGGAGCAGTCTTCTCGGAAGGTGCACTCCTTGTGCCCGCTTTTGTTCGCATGTCGAACGGGCAGTTGGCAAGTCTCACAGAAATGGAAGATAAGACGTTGCCGTGCGATGCTTTCTTGTCGAACCATTTCTGTAGAGGATAAAAAAAATTTATTATAATTTAATCTCTTTTTAAATGAGAAATCATTTATGTACCATCTTCAAACCTTTATTAAGTACTAGATTAATATTTGACAAATCTTAAGAAGAAATAAAATTTGAAGTTGAAATTGAAACCGAAAGTCGAAAATTAGATATTTATTCGAAAAGGGTTAGCTCATAAGAAGAGTTGAAATTTGGAAACAGCTGATTTACTATTATTTAATTTCGAAATTAATTTAATGAAATGAAAGTGAAATTTCGAAAATTTCAACCAATCCTCAATTTGTTTAATTAAACAAGCTTGAATTTTATACATCTGTTAGCAGATGGCAGACTGAATATTTAAAATGGATGAAGGCTTTATTTAGTATCTTTTATTTATAAACAAACTGTGAAAATCTTGTTGATTCAAATACACTTACATTTAAACTGATATATTCATGTCTCTCGCTCAGTGACTTAATATAGGATGAAAAATTAAAAAAACATGGTTAATAATATAACATAAAGTGTTCCTATCCTAAAAACCCAAGCTTCTATATTTAAAGCTATTTGGTTATAAAAACTTAATAATGTTCCTACTCCCGAATATCCTATAAAGTAGCACAACATGACAATGAAACTCACTTCAGAATTGTAATAAGAACCGGAGAACGGAGGAACGAAGAGCGACGTCTGTTATGGACACTAAATAATTTGAAAATGAGTGAAAATTCGTTGTGTGCAACTTCTTTATATATGAAATTGACAAAGCAACTATGAACAAAGACCTTATGACATCACATCCTGGAATTGGTACGGTTAAACAAAATTGATAACTCAAACAAGAATTGGAACAGCTGGTTTATTTTTAACCTTAGAAATGGAAGTGCCATCATATGTGTTGAAAGATTTCTACATGTAAACAGTAGAGTGAATTCAAAGTAATATGAACTGATGGACTGATGTATTATTTGATATACATGTTATTATTAATAGTCATATAATGATTCATATTTGAATTGAAGATATAAACGTGTGATTTGAATAGAACATTAAATTTGAATTAAGCGCTAAATTTCGAAAATTCAAATTTCGCGCCAAAATGTGAATAATCAAATTTAAATATTTTTTTCGAAAATTTGAATTTCGCGCCAAAATTAAAATACTAGGGTTAGGGTTAGGGTTAGGGTTAAGGTTAGGGTTAGGGTTAGGGTTAAGGTTAGGGTTAGGGTTAAGGTTAGGGTTAAGGTTAGGGTTAGGGAAGCAAGAAGAGTATCTATGGCACCCGGAACCCATGGGTAAATAAATTTTCGAGTGCGCGAAGCGCACGAGAAAATTTATTTACCGTATAATCCGAAAAATTTCGAGGGCGCGAAGCGCCCGAGAAATTTTGAGGCCCCCCCCCGCCATGTATGAAGTGTATGAAGGTCAAATGTCAAGGTCAGGTCTAAGGTCAAGGTCAAGTGTAGAGGTTTGTATATTATGATCATTTTTGGTTGTAAAACTTTAACTTTGAAAATTTGTAAACTTAGTCATTTTTGTAAAAAAACTTGGAATTTTTCAAGTTGCATACCGATGCATACAACTAGGATTTTTTCATCAAATGGGTACATACAATATATCATTCGAATGCTCTTTTCATGCTGATTCTAATGGTGTATTGTATGACACATGTATGACATAAAACTAGAGAGCTACATGTCTTTAAAGAATGGGCTAAAAACTTAGTGAATTTAAAAATCTAACATTTGTCTGCTTGCATACAGTTGCATACAACTAGGATTTTCCCATCGAATAGGTACATACCTTATATCATTCTAAAGGTCTTTTCATTCTCATTCTTATGGTGTCGTGTATGACACATGTATGATATCATCCTGGACTGCTACAAGCATTTTAAAATTAACAACATAACTGTTTCTTTAAAAGTTATATGTTCCTATTTATTTCAAGTTGAAGTCTTCATACTTGATTTTTGTTTCAATTCAGTTATTGAACATCATTAATTGTAGATAGTTATTCCCCTTTCCCATTCAGACCTTAATTGAAGACCGATTTGTGAAATGATAAAACAAGTCTGTTCATATATACAAATAAATATTAAATAAAGAGATTAAGAAAAAACACACTAAATGTCATCAAGGTAAGGAAAGGGTACAAGTTTTTTCAAGTCCACTTGCACATGGATCCTGGTCTTCTTGGGCGCACAGGGACAGCGACGTGGTGTGTCAAGGTCGATGACCGAAAATTCGAGAGCGGTTGTGAGGTTCCGCTCGTTCGGCTCCATCCTCATGAACACCCGTTTGGTGTGATACTTTTTCGGGGCGTTCTTGACTTTGACCGTGACCCGTCCATAAAGTGGCGTTCGCATGGACTTCTTATTCATGTGACGCATCGTCTCAATTGATACGTCACTATCCTCATCACTCGAGTAGTCGGGCGATGCAGGGGCTTGGGTGAACACCACCGGCTCCTCGTTTGGTGTTGTCGATCGCTCCATCGGAGATTGGGGAGGTGTACTGGTACGTTCCACTGGCGAAGTGGTACGATCAGCAGTACCGTTCTCAACTGCGGCTTTCTGTTTGCGATCCATTATGACTTGTAGATTTAAAATAATTGTAACTTGTAAACGTGAGGATTAGAACCTTTGATAAGAATTGGTACAAACCTCGGACTTATATACTTTTTAAACAAAGGAAATCCTAACAGCCAATCAGAGAGGTACCGAACTTCCCTAAAGAATATATATAACTATATAAAGGATGACATTGTTCCAAACTGTTAAGTACTTATCCTCAACGTTCCATAACAAGAAGCATGTCCTCAAAACCACTATTTTATTTTCAAAATGACAGCCAAGTCATTATGGGAGGTCAGTTGGACATGACCATGCATCTGTCTTGCGGCTGCAAAGTGGCCCTATGGAAGACCTTGACTGTCTCTGCAATTCAAAGGCGGAATGGACTACCGGTGAAGTGTCCGGTACACGAATGTGACCATGACTTTAGTAAAAATCCGACATTCCATGAGTGGTGTGATGACTTCTTGAAGATCATGGAGTCGCCTGAGGGACGTGATTTGCACCCCTCATTTATTTTTCACGCTTAAATCAAACTTACATTGTAAATCTCTTGTCTTTTCATTTTAAACATAGTTCTGGAATTGGTTTTCTTATTGGGGAGCAACTAAATCATAACTGCACAGTAAAGTTTCACATCTAAATAGTGCTACATTAAAAATAATTGTCACAATAGTCGCAATTGAGCAAACCCATTCAAAATCAAACAACGGACGTCTATCGGTACGTACCCAAGTGCTCAGAACCAAACCACACAAGTTCGATCATAGACGTTCCGAAACACAGTGTACCAAACACATGTACCTATCCAGTAAAACAGATCTCATACAAGTTCCTATTGATAACACTGAATTATACATGTACCTATCCATGTGCCTATCGATAACTAAAGTATACATGTACCTATCCATGTACCTATCCATGTTCCTATTGACAACACTAAACTTTACATGTACCTATCCATGTACCTATTGATAACACTAAATTTTACATGTACCTATCCATGTACCTATCCCTGGCAAGTAGGGCACAGTTTTCACTACTAACACATGCCCTGAACCCGTGCCGGCGTCCCTGATGATGAGTATAAAAACGTTGGGATGTGACTTCGCAGCCTGATCATGCATGGGTTCAAAGGTACCCATGTATGTTTGCATCCGAGAAGTTTAATATTTTTTGTCTGAATAATATTGTGGACCTTTTATGTGCATATTCAAGCTTGTTAAAATTGTGATCATAAAGATTCTGATTATAATAGTCTACTATTTCTGTCAGTAGCTTGTGACATGAAAATTTGCTGTTATTATTAGCAAGGGGCAACTTCAAAAAGATGTGATTACTTCCAACAAGGTCAATGAAAGAACATTGCGTCTCCAAGGTAGTCATGACTCGGGGGACTTGTGAGAACTCTCTATTCTGTATTGCTGTCATATATGAGTGAATTTCCACGTAAGCCTACACTGTAAATCATAAAGTCTTATTTAAGCATGAATCTTAGTTCTAAACAGAAGAGTGCTAGAATTACCGAACTTAAATTAACAGAAGTACACTGTAATTCGCTGGATACGAAGATTACATACAAGCATATACCAAAATTACATACAATTTGAAACTAACATCTGATACGAGATTCTCGTATGTTTACAGAGATCTGGTATGTTTTTCATACCACATCTCACTTACTTTCGTATGTGATTGGTATGTAGCGATATAAACTATTCTATCTGTGATTGGCTGTTTTACAATGAAATACGAATTGTTGGTATGTTTTATATACGAGACCCGATGCAAATTCATCCTTATTCGCATGCGTCTGGTATGTGTTTCGTATGAGCAGTTTTTAGTCACATAGCAAAAAATATATGCATTACATGCTACTGTCAAATAACTTTTTTCGGTAAATAACAGTCGTGAATATTTTTTGTTTGATAGAGTGATATTTAACTAGCCTAGATTTTATTGAGAATTTTACGCTCCACGAGATTGACGTCGTTGCTACTTGTCTAGCAACATTAATAGGACGTCTACCTAGCTCTACTTTATGAACCAAGTTGATTGCCATCCATTTATTCAAACGATATCTTTCGTGAAATCATGTTGACTTATATATCTCAAACAAAACTATTTTTGCGTTCAGGAATTATAATGTGTTTTTATTTCGGATTGATAATATGCTTAATTTCAAAATTAGATAATGCATAATTGTTGATGGCTGAATACTCATTGATTATTCATGAAATGCCTTTGACTTACGTGTATTAAAATCGAATTCAGTATTCGAAGTATGACTCTTGAATGTCATTATCTCACTACTTGCAGAACAGTAGTAACATTAGTGTGATCTTTATTGACAAAAGGCCTTAATTCAACATAATTTGGACATGATTTATGCTTTCTTTTAACATTGTACTGGTTTGGCTTTAGTATGTAAAGCATACCACATTTGAAATAACATATGAAAAGCATACAAATATATACCGAGAGAATACAGAAATATACCAAAAAATATTTTGGTATGCACTCATCGTATGGGGTTGGTATTGAGCGATTTACAGTGTACTAAAATGCTTGTTAAGTAGCAATATGACGAAACATCAATTCAGTGAGTAAGCATGCAGCTGGTAATGACGGCTGGTGTTTCGATACAATGCAGACGATTTGTCTATTCCCAGCTGAAAAACGAGCATGTGCAGTGTTGACGAGCGGTGACTGTGGGAACAAGTAACGCCTATCAAACTATCCTGCAGCAAAATTATTGCTCGAGTCGCTTCTGTCTCAGGTAGCAAGTGCTGAGGAAATGACTGCTTGGTGTGTTCCTGCATGTCGAAGTGGGTACAATAAAACAAGAAGCGATCATGCAAGCACCAATCTGTGACATTTTATCCATAAGACGTCAATTTGGATCAACAGCATCCTCATCGACAATGCTTTTAGCCCTGCCAACGTCTATCATGTTCTCCGACTGCACTTTGAGTTCTGTCAACGTTTGCCATCCTCTCCGACTCTGATTTGAGTCCTGCCAACTTTTTCTATCATCTCCGACAGTGATTTTAGTCTTGCCCACGTTTGCACAATTCATCGACTGCGCTTTGATTCTTGTGCATATTTTATTGATTCAAATGAATTTGTGCTTGATTGCCAAAGCAGTTCTTCGATAGACATGCACATGTGATACAGCGAGTCCTATGAAACTCATTAAATGAGCACTAAAATGAGTCGGAGTTAAGTACTGTGCTTTTGGAACTCAAAGAGTTCTAAAATGAGTATTAATATTTTCGAACTCATAGAGTACTAGATTCTGGGACTCATTTCTTGGTCGTAGTTAGTACTCAGGTTCAGTACTCTTTATAGTATGGAGTAGCTCCTCATTTGGGACTTTATGAACAACAGTGTTCATGTGTGAAGTTGGCGGAACCATCAAACTAAACCATTTTTTATTGCAGCGTGATTCTTTTCGAAACAACTTCTACTTTTTCAATTTTCACTTTATTCAATTTCAATACCATGAAAGAAAAGTTGGCTTATAAAAATTACAATCTTCATGCGTAGCCTACTTGCGACGTTGTTTATTACGCGATGAAATATTCTCAACAGGGAATCGAACACCATGTGATTTCGCACTTACGCAGTTATTTCGCTTACCTTCATTTTGAGAAGATATTCATTGCGAACGGAACATGGTTTGAACATTCGAATGAAATTTTTTACCATCATATTGCTCAATAAGTCATTAGTTGATGCCCTTACAAATTCTAACGATCAACCTCAAGCTAAAAAGTACCTTTTAAAGGTCATACGGAGTTGGCCATTCTCACATCACCTATTCAAATAATGTCCGCGGGCCACTTTCGATATGAGAATCGGTGGCGGGCTACCCAGCATGGGTCGGCGGGTCATCAAGTGGCCCGCGGGTCACACGTTGTCCACCACTGTGGTCAGATATCTCTTTCCACTAAATACCATGCCATGATGATTGACCGTGATTCAAGCTAAACAATTAATTAATTCATGATGAAAACTTATGAAAAAACAGCCCGACCTCCTGAAAAATTTAAATTTTAAAAATTTTGGATACTTCTATTTCTTTCCCCCCCCAATCTTTTGTTGTTGACACTCTCGAGTGCTGCATCGTCAGCGATCTTTTCTTGCTCCTAGGTGCAGTCTCACTACCGTCGCAAAAGCGTTGAGTGTGTAAAATTCCTCTGGTTTGTAGAAAATTCACAGCAAATGCTTTGCGTTCACTGTAGCTGCAATGTAGACAACAATCCCACGAAGTACTTGATCATAGCACAGTTGTATCTTGTATTCTAACTAAGTATCCAAGGGACCAATCCTTCATCCCAGGGCTCAACTAAGACTTCTCAGTGGTGTTGTGCTATCACTCAGTGACAGATCAAGTCTATTCTAAATCCAAGTTTGACGAAATTCGATGAACTAAAAATTTGCTTCTTCTTGGAATGCTATCTCTATGGACACGGCAAAAAGAGCCATAAGCTCTTGGATTGGAAGGCTTACAAAGTGCCTTATGTTGTCTATGGGGATTTTCAATACAGGGAACAATTATCATGTTTTAACAGCCACTGCAAGTTTCATTAAGAATGAAATTTATTTTGTAAATTGATGCCTTTTATAATGGGCACCCTGTACTATCAATTGCATTTCAAAGAAGGTAGCGTCCATAGACCACGATCCTTCAATCATTGATTGCTTATTTTTATTTATTGCTCAATATTTTAGTAAAGCTTGTTCTTTGCATTATACAAAAAATCTTGAGTACATTTGGTTTTTATCTTTCTGTGCGAACGCTTCGGTCATATTTTGGGCCTAGCTCCGCATATCCTTGGGCATACCGTTCGATGGCGTCTCGACACCTGGATTTGCAGCAAATTGTTCACTGATTCAGATTGCAATAATGCCTAAATATTTATTCTGTGGGAGGCTTATCTGCTTCCGATAAGATGATAGCTTATATCATAATATCATTATGTTTCTTGTGCAGTTGACATTAAAGTAAACACATTTTGAAATTTCTGCAGTTAAATATTGCGCTGTGAGCAAGTGGATTCATTGATTCTTTTGACTAATTTTGCTGCACTACACATCGGACTGCGTTTTAAATTAGCTTGTGCGTTAAACTGAAAACCAAATAAGAGATGGCTGAAGGCGGGAGGACCATAATGAATCAATGATGTGAAAAAAATCAGCTTTCTCTCCCGAGTAATTTAATGCCACAAATAATTACGAATAAAAAATATGTACACAGCCGACGTTTCGGGTCCAGACCCTTTCTCAAGGCAAGGCAGCAATAAAATGACACTGTCTAAACTGGCTCGTTAGATACGCAGTATAGCTCCGGTTGTCTCATGACGTCTGTTCATTTTAGGATGGCACTTATTGATTAATCGCGATTCCACCACGCTTGTTTCAACAGGATCATTTAAGCAGCGAAGAAATTCAACATCAAAATCATCAATCGAACCGTTAACAAGACAGGTCTTACTGTGTTCAGACAAAGCACTTAGATCATTTTTATTACGAATACTGAGACTGTGTTCGTTGTATCTAATGTAGAATGGTCTAGCAGTTTTGCCTATATATTTATCACCACACTTTCTACAAGAGAATTGATATACAACACACGATGTCTCACAGTTATGATTTTGGGATAGCTTGTTGCATATTCTACAATCATTGTGTTTACTTATTTTGCCTTTTTTCTTCAAAACATTACGCAGTTTTTTGTTGCCCGTACTGACGAGACGGACATTCAACCTATGTTTTCTTATTTGGTAATTAATTTTCCGATTAAGACTGTCGCTTATAAACGGTAACTTCAAAATGCTTTTTTTATCATCGTTGATTTTACTAGTTTTATTTTTTGGGGTATTTCTATCAGATACACTCAAATCCTTATTAGTGTATCCATTAAATTTTAAATTTTCTTTACATTTTTTCTCCGATTCCATTTTAATGTTATCAGAGAGCGTTGAACTACATCGATTACGTGTGTCTATAATGCTCTGCTTTACGAAATTAGTTTTGACGGAGTTCGGTAGCCAACTATCTTTTTTCAAAGCATTGCCAGACGATATGTCTTTTACATATTTTTTGTGCATGATTTTCCTATTCTCTAACCAAATACTTAAATCTAAAAAATTCAGTAACCCATCTTCGGGGTTTTCAATGGTAAACTTTATGTTGTCATCAATCGAATTGAATGTCTCTAATATGAAGTCACAGTATTCTTTGTTTCTTTGCAACGGACCGATGATGCAGTCATCAATGTATCTTTTATAAATCCAGTTATTTAACTGTAGGCGTGAATTTATAATAGACATTGCCTTTTCTTCTATATAACCCATGAATATGATCGAAAATGGGGTGCATAATGAGAGCCCATCGGACACCCTTTAATTTGTAAATAATTTTTATTGTTATATTCAATCTCATAGTTGTAGGAGACGAATTTGATCATGCTGATGAATTGATCTGGAGTAATTCCGAAGTTATCAATATCAGTCCAATGATTTTTAGCGAAATCAGAAATCACGCAAATAGCTCTGTCAATTGGAACGCTGGGGTAAAGGTTCACAACATCTAAAGAAATAAATGTGCAATTTTCGGCTATTTCATTAGAGTTTAATTTCTCGAAGTCATTCATTAGTTGCAAGGAGCTTGATAGATGTGCTGGTACGTAATTAGTCAATTGATTTAATATTCTACCGCAAAACCAATCGATTTTGTTTCCTGGTGTATTCACCACCGAAGCTATAGGCCTCAGAGGAAAAGAATTTTTATCAGTTTTCTCCTTGTGATCTTTAATTAATGTATAGAAAGAAGCTGGTGAAGTGCCTGATACCAAAATACGCTGCATGTTAGAACTACTCATTTTGCTTTTTAAGACGTTATTAACTAATTGGTTCGCTTGTTTTTCTAGAGATTTGTGCTTACTTTTATCAATGCGTTTATAGATAGCTTCATCCATGAGGATACTCTCGGTTCTATTGACAATATCATTGTCATGGGTAACACAAAGCCGGTTACTTTTGTCTGTGGCGACAACAGATAATTCGTTTTGTTTTAAAAAGTGCTTAGCTTGCATTAGACAAACTAACTTTTAATCTTCGCTGGCGTAGCCAGATCGATGACAGTGATGATGTGTTTATGTCTAACCCTTCAAATACACACAGTAGCACTGCTAGTATCAATATTCCATTCCATAAAAATAGAATTAAAATGCCAAAAACGATGCCTAACGACGAGGAGTTAAATCTTGCCCTTTTCAAAAAAGAGGTTATTAATGCCGTTAGTCAGGAGGCCGAATTTTGTAAGCAAAGTAAATCATTTAGGAAAATTAACAAACAAATAAAAAATAGTAAGCACTTTTTAAAACAAAACGAATTATCTGTTGTCGCCACAGACAAAAGTAACCGGCTTTGTGTTACCCATGACAATGATATTGTCAATAGAACCGAGAGTATCCTCATGGATGAAGCTATCTATAAACGCATTGATAAAAGTAAGCACAAATCTCTAGAAAAACAAGCGAACCAATTAGTTAATAACGTCTTAAAAAGCAAAATGAGTAGTTCTAACATGCAGCGTATGTTGGTATCAGGCACTTCACCAGCTTCTTTCTATACATTAATTAAAGATCACAAGGAGAAAACTGATAAAAATTCTTTTCCTCTGAGGCCTATAGCTTCGGTGGTGAATACACCAGGAAACAAAATCGATTGGTTTTGCGGTAGAATATTAAATCAATTGACTAATTACGTACCAGCACATCTATCAAGCTCCTTGCAACTAATGAATGACTTCGAGAAATTAAACTCTAATGAAATAGCCGAAAATTGCACATTTATTTCTTTAGATGTTGTGAACCTTTACCCCAGCGTTCCAATTGACAGAGCTATTTGCGTGATTTCTGATTTCGCTAAAAATCATTGGACTGATATTGATAACTTCGGAATTACTCCAGATCAATTCATCAGCATGATCAAATTCGTCTCCTACAACTATGAGATTGAATATAACAATAAAAATTATTTACAAATTAAAGGGTGTCCGATGGGCTCTCATTATGCACCCCATTTTCGATCATATTCATGGGTTATATAGAAGAAAAGGCAATGTCTATTATAAATTCACGCCTACAGTTAAATAACTGGATTTATAAAAGATACATTGATGACTGCATCATCGGTCCGTTGCAAAGAAACAAAGAATACTGTGACTTCATATTAGAGACATTCAATTCGATTGATGACAACATAAAGTTTACCATTGAAAACCCCGAAGATGGGTTACTGAATTTTTTAGATTTAAGTATTTGGTTAGAGAATAGGAAAATCATGCACAAAAAATATGTAAAAGACATATCGTCTGGCAATGCTTTGAAAAAAGATAGTTGGCTACCGAACTCCGTCAAAACTAATTTCGTAAAGCAGAGCATTATAGACACACGTAATCGATGTAGTTCAACGCTCTCTGATAACATTAAAATGGAATCGGAGAAAAAATGTAAAGAAAATTTAAAATTTAATGGATACACTAATAAGGATTTGAGTGTATCTGATAGAAATACCCCAAAAAATAAAACTAGTAAAATCAACGATGATAAAAAAAGCATTTTGAAGTTACCGTTTATAAGCGACAGTCTTAATCGGAAAATTAATTACCAAATAAGAAAACATAGGTTGAATGTCCGTCTCGTCAGTACGGGCAACAAAAAACTGCGTAATGTTTTGAAGAAAAAAGGCAAAATAAGTAAACACAATGATTGTAGAATATGCAACAAGCTATCCCAAAATCATAACTGTGAGACATCGTGTGTTGTATATCAATTCTCTTGTAGAAAGTGTGGTGATAAATATATAGGCAAAACTGCTAGACCATTCTACATTAGATACAACGAACACAGTCTCAGTATTCGTAATAAAAATGATCTAAGTGCTTTGTCTGAACACAGTAAGACCTGTCTTGTTAACGGTTCGATTGATGATTTTGATGTTGAATTTCTTCGCTGCTTAAATGATCCTGTTGAAACAAGCGTGGTGGAATCGCGATTAATCAATAAGTGCCATCCTAAAATGAACAGACGTCATGAGACAACCGGAGCTATACTGCGTATCTAACGAGCCAGTTTAGACAGTGTCATTTTATTGCTGCCTTGCCTTGAGAAAGGGTCTGGACCCGAAACGTCGGCTGTGTACATATTTTTTATTCGTAATTATTTGTGGCATTAAATTACTCGGGAGAGAAAGCTGATTTTTTTCACATCATTGAAAACCAAATAGAAAAAATGGTGATTATTTTAACTCGCTTCTTGACTTTTTTAATTCAATACTTGACTGATAGTTTGGTGGCTAGATTTCAACAAATCTGTCAATTGATTTTTCTGTATTTGAATCTGAATGTCAGTCAGGCACTATTCGTTAAGCATATTGATCAGCAGCTTGCGAAATTAGAAGCCGACCGCATGTAATGAAAGATTGCTATTTATTATTTCTCGGAACTTTTGTTAGCAGAAACATATTGAAAAATTTCAATTATTAAGCCA
This sequence comes from Prostheceraeus crozeri, assembly GCA_907163375.1. Lineage (NCBI taxonomy): Eukaryota > Metazoa > Platyhelminthes > Polycladida > Euryleptidae > Prostheceraeus > Prostheceraeus crozeri. The sequence continues at coordinate 37,822 of CAJQUW010004123.1, read as the reverse complement.
CTTGATCCTCCGTTCATTCTTGCGTGCAGCACGTCTAAATCTATAGTGTAGCTGTATGATCAAATCTAAATCCTGCTAATCTTTAATAAACGATAGTTTCCATTTAACTGTACAGCGTCAATGTTTGCATCCTCCAGGCTCTCTTGAAACAGAGAGGGAAGAATCGAACTCCCGATGCAAAACACTGACATTTTACTGATAAATGAATGAAATATGAAAATGGTCAAGAAAGCGAAAACTAGGTATCTTATAACTTCTGTCTGAGAAATGAGAGTCATTTGCTCACATGAGATGCGGCAAAATGGATTTCAGAACACTTAAGTGTATATAATGAGTAAGTGTTTTCATTTGAAAATGGTCGATGTAAACAGAGCACACATGCATGGATTATAATAATTTCATATCTTTGCATTGCCACCAAAAGTAACACAAGTAGAATACGCAAAGCTTTGTAAACAAAAGTGTTTTTCTTGACAAAACTGCAAAGATTGTCCAGAAACATGAAAACATATCTTAGTTACGTAAACATGGCCGATATGACGAAGGTCACTACTAACAAGAGTATAATCTAAAGTGTTTCCGGTTTTCGGTGTTCTGTATATTGTATGTATGATTACTACACGAACAACACATGTCATTGGTTCTGGTCAGCCATCTTCATAGTGATGACATGTTTTGAAGAGCTTCGTGAAAATAATATGAGGGCAAAACCTTATCTATAATATGCCGCTTATCTAGACCTATTTCATGTGTCAACCTGTTCAGAAGATACAAGCCGTTCATACTGTATTTCTGCTTGATAAGATAGTGACTGGACATGTGGGTGATGTAACGTTGTGTCTACTGCGCGAGTTTGTCACATTATCAGTGTTAGGCCAATGTCACACGTATTTTCACAAACGTCTGTATTTCGCTTTCATTTGTCAATTATTAGGAATCACCATACGTAGGTATAAGACAGCAGTTTGTGTGAGTCAATTTGAGGCATCAGAAAATAAGGAAGAATAATCCATCGAATAATGCTGAGATAATTTAGAATTATCTATGAGCGCTTGAAAAAGAATGCAATATAAATCCATCTAAAAATGCCGAAAGAAGCTTGATTCATGGCCTGGTTTGACAATTCGAAGAAACTACAGAAATTGCTGAAACCATCTGGTGATTATTTGATATGAACCATTTTGGGGTAACTCCGCAAATTATTTTACTACCGAAATCGTATTGTCAAAACTTGAAAACAGACGTTTGAGTCATAGCAGGAACCGGAACTAGTGACGGGCCGTGAGAAGCAGACCCGGCCCGCGTTTGAAATTCTTTGCTGAATAGCATCATTTAGACATGACCATATCACGATTATGTGATTGCTTCCTAAAACTGACTACAATCCTAATTCCCTAATTTCTCAAATGATTGGTTGCTGCTGATTTCAGTTGCGATGAATCCATTAATAGATAGGGTGTTCCTGAAGAATTACTCTCAATTCTTCAAAAAATATTTCAAGCGAATTCTATAGATGCGATGTATGCAATTAGATACATTCAGTAACTTCTGAGGTTAGGCATGTTTCAACGTTCAACTTGTGATAATAGGGTGTTTGAAATGTCTATTGTCCTTCACGTTTGTTGAGCATGATGTTTGTACATAGCCTATTGTAGTTCCCTCTTCTTGTAGATAGTTTGTACTTAGTCTTCTTTTGAGTGCTATGTTAAATTTTGAATTTTTGTGATGCACATCTGGCAAGTTATCAAGTTTGAGTTTTCATGACCTTCACTACTGACTTTCGATTCACGCAGACAACAACAAAAAAAATCAAGTTACGTAGGCCATCGTTATTGAGTAATTTGTTGCACGGATGGATGGAATCATCAAAAAGAACCAAGAAGCCCTGTGATTCAACGATTGGATTTACACATTTAACTTAATTCTGCTGCCAATCAATCAGTAAGCGTGACACTTCTTTCAAAATAAACAAATTTGATAAATGCAATCGTTTTCGCGTTGTGAAGACAAAAGAATTTATACACAGCATAGAAAATTATCTTGCCTTACCACAACATCAGGAATAGCTGTCTGACAATTTACCCAGCTATAAGTTGCTCAATAAAGTATCTTGTGTATAGTTTCTATGCTGCTAAATCAGTTAATTTGTCTTCGCAGAGAAAAAAAATTGCCTTTTTTCATGAAAACTGAGGCTTACGTACGTGCACCATATGTGTATATTGTTTGAGAAAGTTTGCATCTTTCTGCATGATGAGAATAGAGCATCTCTGAGTACGTTTGCATTCTTCTGTACATGTTACGAGTAATTCTTGCTTGAATACAGTTGTTTAAGAGTGTTTTTTCGTTTTTTCGTTACTGCTGCATGATGGCAACTCCTTCTGTATATGTAGAAAATAATGATGATACACACACGTACGTTACTGAAGCTGAGTTTATAAGAGCAGAGCGAAAGAGACTAAATGAGAAATCTTAACTCCAGCTACAGGCTGAATTAAAGCGCAGAGGCCACAAAAGTACTGGAGATAAATCCACGCTGCTAAACAGACTACTGGAAATTCACAGAAAAGACTGGAATTTGTCTATACAACGCTTTGCAGAGACCGATGATGAATCTGAACAAAGTACACAGAGCAGGTCAACTGTAAGGAAAGATGACTCCAGTACAGTAGCAAATCCAATAGATGCGAATCAACTGATTGTCTTACTGACACAACAGCGTCTAGAGGACCAAAAAAGATTTGAAATGCAACGTCAAGATGATCAAAAGCGTTTTGATTTACTCCTTCTAGAAATGAAGTGCTCTTCAGAAGAGTTACAAGCTAATCTCATGAGCATCATTAATAGACAGACCACAGATCATGAAAAAGAACGTAACTCACTGATAGAAAATTTGCAAAAATCACAGATGGCGAATAATAATTCTGTTGATCTTGACTCAAACAACAATGTTGAGCAGATCAAACCCAAATTTGAAAGGATTAGTGATGAAGTTCACAGTTTCATAGGTGATCTGAGGAATAAGGTATCAGACAAAGATGCTTACCATGAATTTGATTCTGCCTTGCAACGATGCGAATCTAGATTGAGAGATCTCAGGCTTTTTGTCGATGATAACGTCGAAATCTTGAGTAACGGTTCCGAAAAAGAAATGATGTTGCAAATCTTTGATTCAACTAAAGAAAATTTTTACGATGTCTTGCAAAAGCCAAGGCCTATCTAAGTCATTTGAGGCGGCTCGAAGAAGAGGAATCAAGAGCCGGTCCTCTTCCACACAATGTTCACCCCCATGAATTCTACGGCAATATACTGTCGTTCCCAACATTCTGGGATGCTTTCGAATCGTTGATTCATTCAAACACAACTGTTTCGCGCTTCTACAAATTGAAGTATTTAAAAGACGCGATGAAGGGATCAGCCAAAGGAGGTTTGGACGGATATGAGCTTAGAGCTGATAATTATGAAGTAGCAGTGAAGCATGTCCAAAAGCGCTGGTCAAGGCCTGAATCAATGACTAAGACTAGTGAATTCACTTCTTGTGAGCAACCGGTCGAATGATGATTTCATAGGTCTGCAAAATTTATTAGACAGATCTCAAACAAAAATGTCTCTTATCGAGAAAAACAAAATATCTGTCGATCAAATCATGACGCAGATAATTGAGAAACAATTGCCTGTTCCGATGGAAGAAGAATGGATCGAGAAAGTAGTTGCTCTCTCAATTGAAAAAAGTGATAGTCCCTCTACTAAAAGGCTCTTTGAGTTCATTGAGTCGAAGCTCTCTGTTGAAGAAGCGTTGTACTCCTCCAGGCAAACTTCTGCCCAAAAAGATGTCATTAGCAACAATGATGAAAGACGTTCTTGGAAGAATGCTGATCGTCAGAGCAATAACATGCAAAAATTCAAGAAGCATGACAATAGTAACTCGCGATCCGAAAATCAAGAAAACGTCTCTACTGCTCATTCGCTTGTGACCAATGGAGGCAAAAAGGACAGTTCAGAAGTTACAAAATGTGCTTGTTGTTCAGGAGATCACCAGCTCTATGATTGCAGAGACTTTCAAAATCTTACTCAAAAGGACAGATGTTTCCAATTTCACCTCAAAATGAGACACAGTTGTGGTAAATGTTTGATGCCGAAGGACCACATTGATCATCCTAAGACATCGTATAAATGTGATAAGCGCTGTACAGTCGAAGGATGCAAAGGTTTTCATCACCGACTTCTTCACCATCGAAGGCCCAGACACGTGACAAGACTCTTGTATGTAGAAATGAGCTGGCTAGTAGTGATGGACTTGTAGAGACCATTTTGCCTACAGCGAAAGCTAGGTTGTACAACGGTACAGGAAGTATAGTTGTGCGAGTAGGACTCGATTCATTGAGTCACATGACGTTTTTCACTGATTCTGTCATAGAAAGACTTGGTCTTACAACGCAAGATGCAGGTTCTTTCAAAGTGCAGGGATTCGGAGGACATGAACATTATGAGAGCAACAGTAAGACAGTTGAAGCCAATATTGGACCATTGGATGAAACTGAAGACAGAAGAATTCTCATACAAGGACATGTGAAAAAAGGAGAAATTTGTTCGTCTTTCGATTCAATCGACCTAGATTTGAACCAGTGTCCACACCTGCAGGATTTGAATTATGCTGATGAAATGCCTCAATCAGAATCTTCCATTGATATTCTTTTGGGTGCTAGATATTACTATCAGTTGATGAGCGGAAAAGTAATACTTCCTGATGATGAATACCGCGAGGTGAAGCCTATTGCCATCGATTCCTTTTTTGGATATGTTATAGCAGGCCCCTGTCACAGAAGTATTTTGAGAAATTGTCCGCAGGAAAAGAAAAGTATGATTGTACAAAATTTGAGTAGAAAGAGTGAATCATCACACATTTTGAATGAGATTGACAAAAAGCTCGAACGCCTGTGGGAGCAAGATTCTATCGGACTACTAGATAGCAAGAATGTTTATACTGAAGACGAGCGACAAGCCAAAGAAGCATTCGTCAACGGCACGAAACATGACGGAGAGAGATATGTTGTGAAATTGCCTTTCCGACACAATGCATGTAAACTTGAGGGCAATTATACGGAAGCCTTTCGTCGACTCAAGTCAACTGAAAAACAGCTTGAGAAAAGTCCTGAGAAAAAGCAGAAATATGAAGATGCTATCATGGATTATATGCGGCTAGGCTTTGCTCGAGAGTTGACCTCTGAAGAAGCAAAAACAGTACTGAAGGATGAATATTATGTTATCCCACATCATGTGGTGTTTAAGGAGAGTAGCACGTCTACCAAAGTTCGCATTGTTTTCGATGCCAGTTCGAAAGATGCAAGAGGAACGTCTTTAAATGATTGCTTGTATCCAGGACCTAATTTGCTTCCTGATATAGTCGCTCTTCTCATGCGTTTCCGAATGAATCGTATTACCATCAACGCTGATGTAGAAAAAATGTTCTTGCAAACTAGAGTAAGCCACGGTCATCACCAGCATCAATTATTCATATTGCGTCATTGTGATGCAAACATTCAGCCACGACTTTTTGCAATGGAGCGAGTTCTTTTCGGTGAAACATGTAGTCCGTTTTTATGCATCTCTGCAGTGCATAAACATGCTGACGACAATGCGAAAACCTATGGAGAAGAATTCAGCAATTCGATCAAAGAAAACATGTACATGGATGACGTTCATGACGGAGGAAATTCTGAATTGGAAGTTATGGAGAAATAACGCAACTTGTCGACTTCTTTTCTTCCGGCGGTTGGAACCTGACGAAGTTCGCGTCTAATTCGTCCACAGTCATGGAATAAATTCCAGAAAGCAAGCGGTCTCCTAATCTCATCGTTGATTTGGATAATGAGAATCAAGGACTTGCTAGTTCATTGGGACTGAAGTGGAATACTTATCATGATTCGCTATTTTGTAACATCAAGAATGATCTTGAAAAGCAGGATGAGATTGTGATGAAACAGTATATCCTCAGAAAGCTTAGTTCCATTTACGATGTTTTTGGATTTTTCGCCGCATTTGTGATTCAAGCAAAAATCATTATGCAACAACTGTGGAAGGCTAAGCTTGATTGGAAAACCACGGTTAATGGAGACATAAAAAAACAATATCGAGATTGGACTGATGAAATAAAGCTGTTGAAAACAATTGAAATTCCTCGATTCGCTCTTCTGTATTCTTCAGAACAAGTAAAATCAATTCAACTTCATGGATTTGCGGATGCCTCGCTCAAAGAATATGGTGCGGTTTTCTACTTCGGAGTTGAAAGTATGAATGGCAATATTGATGCTTCGTATTTAATTGCGAAAACAAGAGTAGCCTCATTGAAGAAACCGCCGATCGAGCGCCTCGAATTGTTGGCTGCTCATGCCTTAGCCAAACTGAAGGATTACATTGTAAGTGCTATCGGACATCATATCAATATAAATGAAATTTACTGGTCTGATTCGGAGATTGTATTAGCATGGATATCAAAACCAAGCTCTAGTTGGAAAGAATTCGTCCGAAATCGCGTGCAGCATATTCATGACTTGACTTCTCCAATGAATTGGCGTCATTGTCCTGGCAAAGAAAACCCTGCAGACATTCACAGTAGGGGAGCCAAGGTTCAAGAATTGAAAGAAAATGAACTCTATTGGAAAGGACCAACTTGGTTGAGAAAAGACAAATCACAATGGCCGCAAGGTACAAGAGCAAATATCAATGGAAATGAGAGTTTGTCAGATGAGAAAAAGAATGCGATAGAGAAAGAAGCCACAAAAAAGGTACTGCTGCTGAAAAAAGCTCAACCGAGAGATTACCCTGAAATAGTAACTAGATTTGAGGAATACAATAAAATAATCAGAGTTTGTGTACGAATCTTCCGCTGGAAACAGTCAATTGACAATGCTGAAACAAAAAATCACAGTCCGTTTCTGAGTATTGAAGAAATCAGAGACGCAGAAACTCGTTTGTTTCGTTTGATACAAGAAATCAATTTCCCGGATGAGTATCATGTATTGGAAGCAGGAGAGTCTGTGTCAGGCAACTCAAAACTCATATGTCACGATCCAAGATGGGACAGCTCGCGAAACCTGATCATTGGGAAAGAACGATTAGAGCTTTCATCTTTATCACATGATACAAAATTCCCAATCATTCTTCCCGATAAAGATATACTGATCGAGAAACTTATTTTACACGTCCATAAGAAAAATTTCCATTGTCCGCAAGACACAACGTATTATTACGCGAAAAATTTCAAATAATACATTTCAGAGAAATGGTGAGACGATCATTGAAAAAATGTTTAGTCTGCAAGCATGCAAATACACAGCCTCTTCAACAAAAAATGGTCATATTACCGAAGGAGCGTGTAAACGTATCGCCGGCCTTTTCTGAAATAGGTCTGGATTTCACGGGAGTTCTACATTTGAAATCGTATGACAGCAAATCAACAAGGAAAGCTTACATATGCATATTCTCATGTTGTCACAGTAGAATGATACATTTCGAGCTAACTAATGACATGACTACAGAGGAATTTATTTCAGCCCTGAGAAGAATGATCAACAGGAGAGGTTGGTGTCATACTGTCTTCAGTGATGATCAGTTGACATTCAAGAAGGCTGATCGCATCATTCGTCTCTCCTTAGCTAATTCCTTCAAAACAAATTTGCACGAAGAAGAAATCAATCGATTCTTGGTTGAAAACGGAATTCATTGGAAATTTTTGACAGAAAGAAGTCCTCACAGTGGTGCCTTCTATGAGAGGATGAACAGATCGCTAAAGAGCCGTTGAGAAATGTGCTTGGTCGAGCAAGATTGAATTACACAGAGATGTATTCGATATTAACAGATATTGAAGCTGCTTTGAACCAACGCCCATTGACATATTTAGGAAGCGATCCAATGAATCCTCAGCCTATTACGCCTTCTCACCTCACCCTTGGTCGTCCATTGAAAACTTTGCCTCCAATTTCTTCAAGCAGAGAAATGTCCATCAACAAACGATACAGACATGTACAAATGTTGTTGTCGCATTTCTGGAAGCGCTGGTCGAGTGAATATCTACCGACAATTGGCAAAAGAAGACGATGGCATACAGCCAAAGAAAATGTTAAAGTTGTAGATGTCTGCTTGATTGAGGAGCCCCGGACGACTAGACCAGTTTGGTCACTTGGTCGGGTAGTCGAGACAGTAAAAGGAAGAGACGGACTAGTCCGGACTTGTCGACTACAGACCGATAGAGGCGTCATTGCCAGGCCGGTCCAAAAGTTGCATCTTCTAGAAAAGGGAGATTGACAGTTGAGAGTGTTGGAAAATCTGTGATTTGCCAACGGGGGCAGGGTGTTTCAACGTTCAACTTGTGATAATAGGGTGTTTGAGATGTCTATTGTCCTTCACGTTTGTTGAGCATGATGTTTGTACATAGCCTATTGTAGTTCCCTCTTCTTGTAGATAGTTTGTACTTAGTCTTCTTTTGAGTGCTATGTTAAATTTTGAATTTTTGTGATGCACATCTGGCAAGTTATCAAGTTTGAGTTTTCATGACCTTCACTACTGACTTTCGATTCACGCAGACAGCAACAAAAAAAATCAAGTTACGTAGGCCATCTTTATTGAGTAATTTGTTGCACGGATGGATGGAATCATCAAAAAGAACCAAGAAGCCCTGTGATTCAACGATTGGATTTACACATTTAACTCAATTCTGCTGCCAATCAATCAGTAAGCGTGACACTTCTTTCAAAATAAACAAATTTGATAAATGCAATCGTTTTCTCTTTGTGAAGACAAAAGAATTTATACACAGCATAGAAAATTATCTTGCCTTACCACAACATCAGGAATAGCTGTCTGACAATTTACCCAGCTATAAGGCATATATATCATACTGTACTATCATGCTGCTCGTAAACATAGCAAATAACACATTTGAAACATTGGTTTTGTGAAAAATCAAATGTGGCTCCGAATTTTGTTTCTAGTCCGTTTCATAAAAAGTGGATCATCCAAAAATTTGACTAAATAAAACATAAGCATGATACAGAAAGCATTTTTCATGTTATTTCATGTCCCTAATATATTTAAATGTCCTTATATAATCTGATAAGCTATGATACAGTAACGGTTCTTAAGAAGCTAATATTTTGTGGCCCTACCCTTATTGTCAATGACATTACCAATTCGTCTAGGCATTGATTCGATGATATCGTTGATTTTTGACTGATCTAACTTTCTCCACTCTCTTTTTAACAGTCACGTAAGCTGTGATGCGCCATCTGTAGGTAGCAGTGAACGACGAACGTTGCGTTTTAGAATACTCCATACATTTTCTATGTGATTCAGATCAGGAGAACGAGCTGGCCAAGATAGTGTCCTAAGCCCTAATTGAGACTTGCATAAGTTGACTCTACTACTCTTGTGACACGTAGCATTATCATCCATAAATAGCCAAGTCGATGGATCACCAAGTTGATCTGTCATTTGGCCAATGTTCATTCGTAAAACATTCACATAGCGTTCAGAATTCATGGTTCCTTGATGTATGTGAAGTTCAGAACGGCCATTGGTCCAAATGCCAGCCCAAATCAGTAGAGTCGCACCACCTTGTACCCGGGGACGATGTAAATGTCTCGGAATTTCCTGATCAGATTTTATCCATAATCTCAATCGACCATCACTATCCTTCAGACGGACTGATGCCTCATCAGACCAGACAACCCGATCCCATTGATTTCGCCAGTGACAATGATTCATTGCCCATCTGAGACGTCTTTTTGTATGCTGATCTGATAATTCGATCTGAGAGGGCCTCTTACAGCTCTTGAAATTCGACTCAATAAGTCTTCTACGAATAGTGGACTTAGAAATAGACGAGTAGGCCTAGTCTAGTGCAGCCATCTCAGTTAACGAGAGACTTGGATCAACTTTAACAAATCTCAAAATTAGGCGGTCTCTACGTTTGGATGTTTTGCGTGGACGGCCAGAGCCCTCTTTACGACAGAGTCAAAAATCATCATTATGCCATCAATGCACATTTGTGTAAGGGACATTTAGTCGCTTGCTTGTAGCTCGCAAAGAAAATCCTAGTTCTAGCAAGGCTGACACTTTGCCTTTTGTGAATGCGATCTCGTTATTGTTCATTTGTGCTTTGTATTGTTTTCAACCGGTAAGAGATAGATTTCTAGCTGAAAGCAATCAGGAATGCTGCCAACACCACCGCAACGAAGTCAGGAAGCTATGGAACATGAAGTCCAGTTAATCACATGTAGCAGTTACATTATTGTTGATGAATAATGGTGCTACACTGGCTCTGATTGACCGATTTTCTTTACTTTTGTTTTGCTTGATAGCTTTTGGCTTGTAGAACAACATATTACATAACAAAGGAAACAAATGTAATTTTATAAGAGTGAGGTATGATTTTGTGTAACATTGCTAAATGAAGATCAAATTATCTACTACTTTTTTATCTATAACAGGAAAACAACTCAATATTCATGCTTGAAATTTCCAACAATGATATTAGTAAGCACAACTGACATATCTTCCAAATTTCAGAGAAATTCGTTTAAGTTTGGCGGAGTTAGACAAAGTTGAAGTTAAGGCGATTTTCAAGGGTGATCCATTTTTTATGAAACAATCTGTATAATAAGCTAAATAATTAGAACAAAGTTCAATTTCAGTTTTATAAGAACCATTGCCATTTAGTGAAGACAACTGCTAATAATTGTCGTACAGATCAACTTGGAATTCTCCATACTGAATTTCATTGCTACAAATCAGTTATAAATTTATCGATAAGAAAAGTTTGCAAAGAGGACTCGGTCAATTCCCTTGGTATTATAACAAAAATGAACAAATTGTCAGATTAGAAAATAATGATTTCAAATATACTTGGATATGGAGAATACAAGAAGTATTAAAAGAATTAAAGTTGTATGATTTGTGGGAAAATCATATATCTGTTAGCAAAATTCAATGAACAAAATCCGCTAAAAAGACCTTATACGAATACTTCAGAATATAATGGATCGATGAAAATGAGTAGCACTGGTATATAGACTATTTTCAATTCCCTAAATTTGAGCCAAAATTAAAGGATTATTTAAGTTTAGATTTGGCGAACGAAGTCAGCATATTATTAAAATATAGATCAGGAAATCACGGTCTTTAAGTAAGAACTGGAAGCTATAGAAATGAAGAAATATACGAAGATCGAACATGCAGACAATGTAACACTGGCTAGCAGAAACCATGTTTCATTTCTTTGTTGAATGTCCAGCATATTATGACGTGAGAACAATTGTGTCACCTTTCCTATCAAATTTGACGAATTTCGATTTCTATGCTAAAAATATCAAAACAAAGCCAATGCTATTAGGAATGCTACGAAAGACAGTTGAATCATTTGTCCTATCTCTATCTGACTTGATAAAGCAACGAATGCAATGCAAAATCGATATGGAGTAATTAATTGGTGTTAACGAAGTATGATAAAATACATTGCAATGATAATGTCTGCTAAAGATGAGCGTCGGGTCGGGTTCCAAAAATTCGGATACCCGAGTCGAACAAAATTTCAGCCCGAACCCGACCCGACCCCGACCCGATTATATTCGAAAAATCAGAAACATTTCTATATATAAAGCTAATGCTTGATCCTAATGTGATACCGGGCGGTAGTCTAACTTCTTAGCAGTATTATTTTAGTATTTTATTAAAATACGCAGTAGTTAGTATATTATTTCCTCTAGGTTAATAAAGTATTCAAACAAATACTAAATAAGTAGCATAATTACCCACGAAATTAATATAACCTACAATACATAACAAAATTCAGAATCTTTACAAAAAAATCGACTGCTTCGCGATATATTATAGGTGTTGCAGCATACTCCTTCAAAACTCTGATTGAGACACTTTGACTCTCAATGTTAATAAAGATGTCAAGGTCCGAGCAGCTGAGCTGCATCACTACATGTAACAACATAATTCTGCAGATAGATGCTAAAATTTCAATTATATAATATTTGATGTATAGTTAAGGTTCCGTTCCTATGTAAAGCTTATCTCAAATTAAATTTCATTTCTTTCCGTCCATCCTACGAGCCATGATCTACATGTCATTATGGGAATGAGGCCTTTAGAGACAACAAGAACAGATTCCATTAATTTGATAATGATCTTTCGTTGTTTTCGAAGCAAAATATGTAGCGCAAAGTACTTTATTAGATCAATAATTCACAATGAGAATAATGTGATAAGCCACAATTTCTTGAAAAACTTCATTGAACTATAGGTACACATGAAACAGCACTAACCTCACAGAAAATATTTTCTAAAGTTCTAAACATTTTTCAAATTTGTATGCTCCAACCCGAAAAAAACCCGAGTTCGGGTTATTTCGGGTTTTAGACAAAAGAGATAATCCTACCCGACCTGACCCGAGTTCTTAATTGCTCTACCCGAACCCGAGCATTCGGGTTCGGGTCGGGTTTGGGTTCGGGTACGGTTTCGGGTAGGATCGCTCATCTTTGATGTCTGCCCATTTGATTGACTGTGACGCTTGAAGACACAAGCAACTTTCGGAGAGCCGGTCAATTACTGCATTCATACAACTTCACTTGAATTTGCCTTGTCAATTTGATTGCAGGTGAGTCCCCTGCTGTCTATACTCATGATTATAGCTGTAATGTACCGGTATATATTGTTTCCTTTCATATCTGTGTAATCTTCATATGATATTGACTGGCTCTCCACATAAAATTATTAATGGTGTGATTGTTCAGTGGACTAAAATAATCGATGATTAGATACCTGATATTAATTGAGCTCAAAGTTCTTTACGGTGCAAATTAAAACTTGTTGAACTTCACCACACAAACTGCTTAGGATTTATTGATACGCTACATCCTCTTCTTCCAGGCATGCATCATTTGTATATTGATACATTTTGCTACTGAAGAATCCCAATTGTAAATACTTTATCACCATCATTAATTTTTTCAGACAATCATCTGAATATCATCTGTGCATATTTTACCATCTGAACCCTGTACAACTGCAACGTTATCCAATTTGGAAAAAAATGTTTGAATTTCGCTTAATGTATTTTGTAAAATTGCCTTCATGACATCCTCATGAACGCCTGTCATGGTCCGGAGACCGGTTCCAACTCTGGCTGAGCTACGTGCCACGAATCACTGATACGTCAGATACTCAGCAGCGAATAGCATCTTCTTCATACAGGATTTCATGGTAGGGGGACGACCGATTTTTGGCAATCTACAACTTGCTTTAGATATCAACTTTCAAATTCAATAACAATCCCAGTGACATTCTCAGGAAGGATCTTCTCAGGATATTATTGAAGGATATCTTCAAGATACCATCGGCATAAAGAATGAATGATCTCCAAAAATGAAGGCGGCAATCCTATTTCGAGCTTGACGAGGGACATCGTTATAGTCCCCAGCGTGGGCTCAGCTCCGGTCTTTTTGTCTCGGGCTTACAACCCTACTAATTACATGCATGCTAATGATGGTTTATAATGCAGGACGAACGCATTTTTGCTTCAATGCTTTCAATCTACATGTAAACTGCATGTACAAGTACACGCACATATGGAACTATGCAAAGTAGTGAACGAATGATTGCTCCTATGAATTTACAAATTCTACATAGAAAAGGTGAGTCAGATAACTCCACAACTCGTCTCTTTGTATGGAAAAGTATTACATTCAAACAATCTTGAAAAACGAAACCTTCAAAATAAGCTGCAGAAACTTGAAAAGGTCATTTAGTTAATAAGGATCTTGTTTCAAAACCAAGATATCCAAGCCTATCTCTACATGCACTTGCATGTACTGCCCCGCGTTCTTTTTCAAGAGGTCCCTGGAGGCCTAAACAGCAATGCTGCAATAGAACACATGATAATTTTGATTATCAATTTATCATGAATAATTTTCTAATTTTAATATAAATGCGTTTATCAGCTTGCGAAATATAGAATCCGAGATTGATTGTACAGGCATATGTATACAGTGTTGCACAACATACTTCAAATCTTGAAGATGACTTTAAAAGGTCGCGTATTAGTACCTGATGTTTTACCATGTAGGTCCATCAGGTCTATAGTAAATAAGTCATATTTAGGAGTTTATTGCAGCTTCATAGCCTTGAATTTTTGTGATAAACACATTAAATCAACTGAACGCTCAAAGCTTTCATTAGATGAAAACAAACATACATGTACTTGAAATTCCTCACTTCCATTAGCAAAATTGGTAGCTCATCGAAGACTATATTATCATACATGAATGTATTAATGTATTATGTACCCTGCTCCCGTAGACACAAGTCTGCAGAATATACAACAAGTCTACGAAAAGCTCTTCATTTGTTTCACTGCTAATTTCTCTATAAAAGTAACGATTAGCTTCAACATCAACTTAGAACCACTCAAGAGATAGAATCATGTCAAAAGAAACAATCGCCACGGAAAAGGGTTTTGGGAGCGCAGGCCGTTTTCCCACACTGAAAGAAATGTTACTTTATAGCTTCGGTATGTTGTCAGGGTAACACTAGAAGAAAGGTAAAGTAGCATAGTGTCGCTAGAATTATGAAGATTTTGACATGAACGGCATCGCTACACTTCTCACGGGTGTAAAGTTAACGCGGCGTGTCTTTCACTAAGAATTCATAACTTCATTCACTGAAAATGAAATCTTGCAGCAATCGCTATCTTTGACTTCTTGAGAATATGTGATTGACAGCGAAATCATGGAATGGACAAAAGTTATAATATGTTATGCTGACACAGGCGTCAAGGGAATGAGTGCAGGGATTCCAATCCCGGGATTGGAGAGTCAAAATCCTGGGATTGAGAAATTTACAATATAGCTGTTTTCCATCTAAAGTAAGACAAATTGGCGAAGATAAAACTACCAGAAATCCACACACGATAGAATTAAGCTCCTCATTTTTCATTTTTCAATATAATCGTCAACGCTAAGTTTTCAATAATCCACTGATGAGGATTTTTCAATAAAAGTCGAGACTTTAATTTGAGCTTGTCATTTGCCAAAGCAAACAGCATTTGAAAGCTTGACCAATTTGAAGATGAGTATTTGCGATGCAGACCTATACACAAGACTGAATGAATCTTAAGGAGGCAAATTTCTCATTAACCCACATCTTTTGTTTACATATTAGCCTCTGGTTAACTCAATACCGAAATTAATCTGTTCAGGATAAATTCTTCTCATCTGACCATCGTTGTTATTCAGCTTAGCTTACGGTAAAAAAAGCATGTAAAATATTCTTCAATCGTACAATCCCGAGCTAGGGATTTTGGAATTTGATTATCTTGCCATTTTACCTATAGCTACAGTTGGTATGCTTATATTTTGTCAATCTCGATCCCGGTTCAGAGCTTGCAATTTTCGAATCCTGGGATCAAGAAATGTCGGGATTCTGTAGGCAGGCTCAAACTCCGAGTCTTCACTCTGCCAATCCCGATTCTCAAGGAATCGCAGATTAAAAGGGCAAAAATCAGGAATTTGCAACTGCAATTTTTGGCACTTAGTCTCCGATTTTGCTAATGTCGGACATATATTTGCTATGGAATAGAAAGCACCAAATCTGAAATAATAGCTTCCAATTTTGAATATAGTCGGATCTAGAGGTATTTTTAAAAATTTGATTTTTTTCAAATTTGGAAATTCTCAAAATTTTAATTTTCACGCAGCTGTAACTTCTTCCTGTATATTCTTTACTCAACCAAACTTTGCATGCAGCATTAGTTTGTTATAAAGAAATTCTTGCATGAATTTCAGTGGGTAACTGGCATGTAGAACGGAGCTACATGGCTCCAACGATTGTAAAAAATGAGGTCCTGATGGATCCTGAGCATTTCTCAGAAATTTTATTATTCAAAATTGCAATGTCGATTGATAAAGCATGCAGTGTATGTAGTCCATCAAATCTTGAGCTTCGAATGTTATATTTTGCTCTATCGCAATATGTCTAAGTTTCATTTATATAACATCTATCAAAGGGAATAATTTCTCACTGCACACCAACGTTTTCAAGTGCTATTGTGCGATAAATGCTACTTCTCGATACTACTAATATAACATTGAAATCATACAGTATCTTGAAAAAATGTGCAAAATCAAAATTAGCCAATTCATACCACATTAACTATGGGTTACCTGATCAAATCTCTTCTACAAGTAATTGAGGAGAAAATTTAGATTGAGTAAGTTTGGATAAAGTTTAGTTGAGCAACGAATATACAGGAAGAAGTTACAGCTGCGTGAAAATTGAAATTTTTGAGAATTTCCAAATTTTGAAAAAAATCAAATTTCTTTCTAAAAATAGCTCTAGATCCGGCTATATTCATAATTATAAGATTTTATTTAAGATTTGGTGTTTTCTATTGCATAGCAAACATATGTTTTCAAAAAAGCCCATGAATATTTAATTTAAATATTTGGAGAAAGGG
This sequence comes from Prostheceraeus crozeri, assembly GCA_907163375.1. NCBI lineage: Eukaryota > Metazoa > Platyhelminthes > Polycladida > Euryleptidae > Prostheceraeus > Prostheceraeus crozeri. The sequence continues at coordinate 21,309 of CAJQUW010004123.1, read as the reverse complement.
CCAAAATGTTGTCATTAGTTTATCCTTTTCCCGATATATTTTGCTGGCCAACGGACAGCATGATCACGGATGTGGAAAGGAAGGTTCAATTTTTAAAAAATTAGAAATAATTCATTCATTAAAACTTTATTCAATTTAGAAACAAAACAAGAACGAAAGACAAACCAAAACCTGATTGCATACTACCATATGTGCCAAAGTTATACGAATCAATCAAGGGCATTTTAACGAAATTCAACTTAACAACGGGCTATAAACCTATCGGACATTAAAGCAAGAGCTCATGAAGAAAAGACCAGAGCAAGCTAAGCAACATGGGGTAGTTTACAAGATTGAATGTGGCGAATGTAACTGGAAATATGTTAGAGAGTCAAGTAGATCTGTGGAAGAAAGAGTTGAAGAACACAAGAGAAATGTAAGAAAATTTGACACTCATTCAGAAATATCCAATCACATCGTAAACGAAGACCATCAGTTCAATTAGAGTTCTAAAAAAATCATTGACAAAGAAAGTAATTATAAAAGCAGAGTGGTAAGGGAGGCAATATGGAGCAGACATCATAGAAGTGGAAACAAGGTCAAGTTCATTTTAAGCAATGCGTGGGATGATGTGATCTAGGATATCTTGATAAACAAATGACATAGTTTTAACATCGAGGACTAGATAACTTTGAAAAATTGAACCTTCCTTTTCTACATCCGTCCGTGATCATGCTGTCCGTTGGCCAGCGAAATATATCGGGAAAATAATAAACTAATGACAACATTTTGGCCCTTTCTCTAAATATTTAAATTAAAAAAAATGGCAAACACATGTTCGAAAATCAGCAAAATCGGAGACCAAGTGCCAAATTTATTTTAGACACACTGACATTTTTTTGGTCGATTATATACAGTCGTCTACCTACTATATACTTACTCTATGATCCAACTCACTCATCTTAGTACTATAAATAGCAATTTTGAGTGAATTTGGTAATTCTACCGAATTAAATTACCCTTATTGCTGTTAACGATGCCCAACTGGTTGAATACATTGAGGTGTTACTTTTGGGCACAAAAGAGATTTATGAGATTGATTTGTAGAACGAAAATAACTCCGATATACGAATATGAAATGTGGGAGATTCTTTTTCAGAATTAACTATCCCAATGTAATTGTAAAATGATATTCTTCAGCACTATGTAACCTTAAATGTGATTATAACTATGGTCAGACTTGTGTTGTAATTGTAGTTGCAATTACAACTGTTGTAATTAGTAATTGTAATCAACTACATTCTCTGATGAGTAATTAGTAATAGTAATCACATTTTAGCCACGCAATTTGGAAGTAATAGCAATTACTTTGCAGTCAGCACAGCTTAATATTCATTCCGCACTCAGTTTAAATTACTTGACACTCTTCGTCAAAAAATGCGTCGCTATACTTAGATGTATGCCGGGTGTACAACTACCTAAATCTAAATTAGATACAAATGTTATGATTTTCTTTCTCCCTTATCTTAATTATAGAACTGAAACTGCACCCCTCGGAGAAAGATAAACAGATGAATTCTTTATGAAACCAAAGCTGAAATCTTCAAATCAATTTAAATTTTAGCAGAGACGTAATTCCAAGCATATCTCCTAGAAGCCACAAGTCTCGATTTCCTAATCCTGTATCTTCAGTTTGAATCGTAGTAGAGTTGTAAGGTGAAAACACTTGGGAGAGAATGAATAGGTGGTAATTTAATATCAATGCTATACAAGCGTCGTCTGCTTTTCCGAGGAGCAATTGTAATTGACCCAAACAAATCCGTCTTGAAAAGGAGGTGGCGGGAAAATTAAATGTTTAATGTCGACAATTATCAAAAGTAATTGCGAAGTAATTGAAATGTAATTGAAGAAAAACGGAGTAATTTGTAATTGCAATCAATTACATTTCATGAGTAATTGACACAAGTCTGACAATGGCAATGAACAACAAAGGTAATAATGTGATTACAGGAGACATGGACAGCGAGGCACATTGACTGGTGATGTTATTTAATCACTCATGTCAAAGCAGATTTAAGTAGGCTATCTGAGTCAAAGTTCAGCACAAATACTCTAGTCTCGTTTCAATAACAACTTGCTGCCGAGAGTCAAAGGTGTTCTCAGGTTATCTCATCACAAATCAAAGCTTCACTATAAGCATTGATGTCGCTAAAGAACCTATAATGAACGATAATTTCGTTGTAATCATTACCTACAGCTGTCTGAATTGAAGACAATCGTTCATCACTTGCTGACCTTGACCTCGATCCGAAGGAAGTTGGTCGAAACTGGTTGGAAAGAGCTTCAATAGAGTGAACATCATTTGCGTCACCTCTGCGATCAGAACTCACGGTGAACTTTCAATTTTCCTTTATTATCCATTAATGTTGGACCTCAGATTATCTAATCTCGATCCCGTAAAGAATTACAAGAATCCCGGACTTTTCAATCATGTTGCGATTATTTTTGCTTTACGATAAAACGTTATGCAATCAATTTTGAAGCTTAGCACTCCCTTCCCTCGTGTTTTTTTCCAAGATCGCTCGACCTACCCCACCCTGATTTTATCACAATTGCTGTTTTAATTTATGTTTTCTGTTTCCTGTCATGCTTTCCTCTTGAACCCTTGTCTACCCTCTGTGAGGAACAAAAGATTTGGTTCCCTAGCAACCTCATTATTTTCTTCAACCGCTTATTGAGGAGTTAGCAAGGGTCGACAGACGCGGAATGTAAAACAAGACGGTGTGTTGTTTAGGCCTTACAAAAGATTCATGACATTCCTCCATACTTCACCACTACACCTTATACACCTTTTTTGTAGTGTACCTTATACAAAGAATTTCCACCCTACATCAATGTGAAGAATTAATAAATCAATTACCGGTATTTCAGAATAAAGAATAATCAAAATTGAATCGGACTAATTTAAATTAATTGAGTTAGTTCAGTTAAATTATCAATCAAGGAATTTTGTTCTTGTTCCTCGACAATTGAGACCGACTAAGGCACTAATTAATCAATCATTGTTTTGCACACATAATGATGTTGATGATGGATTTAGTCGGGAGGTTCATAACGTGAAAAACAAAAAGTTGATCTGTCCCCAAAAATTATTCCAATAGAGACGCAGATCTTAGCGCCAGACGTTTCGCGTAGCAGCCGCTTTATCAATGGCAAAAAAAGTAAGTTTTCAACAAACTCGTCTTTATTTGAATAATTTCCGGAGAGATATCAACTCTTTGTTTTTTCATGTTAATATTGATCATCAAAATCTCAATCCGAAGAATCCACGCACTGTCAGTGCAATGTTGGGTAGTATTATAGGCCTACCGCAGGAACTGTAATGAGCCGCTCTTCGAGTCCTTCGACACACCGAGAGTGGTGCGACGATTCCCTATTGTGAATGAGATCAAATTAACTGTTGCATGACTTCATCATTATAAAACTGACATGAAACATCAGATTTAGGTTTATTCTGAAAATGAAGGATCTAGCTTCCATTCAGCATTTGTAGTTGCTATGAAGATCAGCGTTTAAAGAATCACGAATATCTGAATAACATCAAGGTGGAAAGAACAATAACATGGGTTGAAATTCCGTGAAGCAGTATTTTGGCGCCGTTATTACAACAAGTTAAGAATGGAAAATACCTAGCAATGAGACGTATTGAAGACATATCTTGAGCTGTGCTTTCATCTTTAAAAACTTGAGGAGTAATGTACAAATTTACTTGAATAATTTGATAGAACAGATTAAATGATAAATTTCCGACACTGATATGTAGTTGATTTACTTTCGTTGTGGAATATACGCGTATCATCTATCACAACAACTGCGTGGTTAAATAATGTTGATCTCTTTCACGCTCTGTATAGCAAGCCCGTTATAATTGTAAGGTCACCCGCATGATGCAAATCACATAACAAAGCAATTGAAGCCGGAGTCAGTAGCAAGTATACTGAATGTCAGAGAATATTTTGGATTTCATCTGTCAGTATTAAAGAAGATATGAAACATTTCTCAAACAAATGAATAAGCTGAGCTGGTCTGCACTTTACAACTTGTTCACTGACGACCACGCTATATAACGCAAATCAGATTCATTTACATGTAAAAATGTCATGTGATTTAGTGATTCACGTCGCAGTCCCAGCGGTAATCCGAAGTGATTCAAATCCTGTCGCAGTCCTAGCAGAAATTCGAAGTAATTCAAATCCGGTCGGAGACTTAGAGGTAATCCGCAGTGATTCAAATCCAATAGCATTCCTAGAGGTAATCCGCAGTGGTTCAAATCCAATAGCATTCCTAGAGGTAATCCGCAGTGGTTCAAATCCCGTCGTAGTCCTAGCAGAAATCATGGCTTATTTTTCTCAAAATTTGTCAAATTATGACATATAACCCAATATACGAGTTACTTTAATGAAAACTGGCAAATTGTGGTCTTTATCATATTAATAGCTTTCTTCGTAAGTGATCTTTGCTGGTGTGTTCAATAATTGTACATTCTAGACGTGATGAGCAAAAGCCAGTTTCAAAGTCGTAATCAGCAACCTCAATTTTGGTGGAAATCTGATTTTATTTTTGCTAAAACATTGATGTCAAACTGTAATTGATTCACAGTTAATGCAATATAATGAAATTAAATCAACACCGCCATTGAATTGAATAGCAATATTCCAAAGTAGAATATCGCTCCGGTAGTGGAACATACATACAAATATAAATACATGACAAACATATTTCTCTAGCTGTAATTAATATTCTTAGTTCCAGGTACAGAAATATGTTTGTCATGTCCGTCAATCATTTAGGACCAAACAATGGATGACAATAATCAATGTACATTGCACATGTAAACAGACAACAGACGACTAAAATTCAAGAATTAGTGCAGAACAGAAAAGAAAATTCAGTCCCTAGTTTTTGCTAATCTCTCTTTTTATACTTATCTACTGATTGCAAATCAAAACTTGGATTGATGATAAAAGAATATGCCAGAAAATTTTGAAGAATTTATTCCGAAGCTTGAAAATTGAAACATTGGATCTTAGAAAATTAAAGATCTTTCCTCTGACTTGGAAATCCGTAGTCGGAGTCGATAGCACTATTTTTCGACTCAGACTCTGGGCGTGGTATTGCTTACCGAACCGACTCCACGTTCCTGACTACATTCTATTTGACCGTTGAAAAACTAAATGAAATCATGAGGAACGAAATTATTAATGAAACCGAAATTAGAATGAATTAGAATAGAAGCGAAATTAGAGGGAAATAAATATTATGTTAAGAAGCAAGCAGCCGGTAAACCGGTTCATATTTTTGCAAAGCCATGATTCTCATATAAATCCATCATTTTGTTGTCAGAAGCGCATATTTTGTCGACGAAGTGATAATCCAAGATATTTCATGTGGTTATGACGACTTGTAAATGGCATGTTCAATACAGATTTATTAAATTTCGCGTACCGGTGAGTCTTAACATTTTCCTTCGGTCAAAAAATCATCTCTTTTTACAGTGGTACCTTTACCTCTTTGTACAACTTTATTCTCCACGGAGATGTTGATGTAAGCCACAAGAAAATCGTAATTCGTCTGTCGACACTGTGTAACGTCAAGTTGATTGTATGATTTCACAGGCAGGCCAGACTGTGTTATTCACTTCATACATTCTTACAGGCAAAAAATGAATTCCTTAATAATGCAGGCCTAAATATAAAAGGTAAATTAGAAGTTCAGTTTACCGTCCTGTATACATCCTGCATCATTCGGCAATCAGCATTTCTCATACATAAAAAAGGTGTATAGTTCAGCACAACATAAGCTTGCTAGTTGTAAAGTAAAAGATTAAATGTAAACTCACATGCATGCTATTTTGTTGAAAAAGATAATGGACGCATTCAACGCAATATTTCAGGAAACGCATGATTGAAAATTTGAAGTTTTCCATCTCATTTCACAAGGGATCACTGATCAGGTCCACAAATTTCTGTATTGGTTCACCAATGCCAAAAATGAATGACCTATCTGTAGCTCCAGATTTGTGAGTGGGCCGAGTAGCCCACGATCCGGGCGTTGGCCTGGCAAAGCCAAAACAGGCCCATGCAAGACTGCACCTGAAATGTTAGAGCCAATAAATCATGATTTGAAAACGGGGAAATATTTTCAACATACGTGATGTTGAGACCAGATGCACACATCCCAGCTGGGTTCCGCACGAATCATGCGAATCAAAAGTCGTTGCTGTCGTGATCTATCATGATGCGATAAAAATAGTACACATAGTCTATATCATAGAATTTCATTGATTTTCTAATGTTATAATATGATAAAAAACACAATTCAACTTAATATGATTACTAATCACTTAATTTAGACAAAATATGTCGATGCGCGATGGTTATCAGAATTTGCGGATTTCCGATTGACTGGCTGCCGTTTGAGTGATATAACAATGTGAAATTGGTCGAACCAATTTTGCTTCTAAGTTCACTATGCCCATTGATATGCTACAAGGTGCGGCATAAAAAATGTGACTAAATTTTGATGTAGCACAACTTTATAAATCCATTTTATATCCCATTTTATATTTCCACTTTATTATATCCAACAGACATATACAAACAAGGTATCATTTTGAAGCCAATGCACATATATGTATTACCATAATCAACAATGAAATGATTGCATTTGAGGATGATTGTATAATTAGTCCGGGAGCTAGCGCGAACTTGTGCAGGGAACGAGGTAGTACATAAAACTTTCACATGGCATAGTACACCTCTAACCTACTGCAAAACTTCGCGTCTGCCGGATCAGATCATTTGCTTTTCAGAAATAGAGAGGACAACACAATCCTATGTATTTCCAGTGGTAAAATTGTGACATTTAAGGTGTTGACTCCATTTTTTCGAATTTTCGCTCATAAAAGTTACACAAATTGGTATTTTGTTGAACTGGTTATTATAGAAATCATCTACAGATCATGATCTTTCAAATGAGTTATCATTCAGTGACAGAAGATGAAGTAAAGTGTACAAACAGACACTTTTCGTTGGTGCAACTGCAAATTTTAACATATAAATTTCAGGAAAATTGTTGATATACTTTAACGAAAAGTGTCTGTTTGTACACTTTACTTCATCCTCTGTCACTGAATGATAACTCATTTGAAAGATCATGATCTGTAGATGATTTCTATAATAACCAGTTCAACAAAATACCAATTTGTGTAACTTTTATGAGCGAAAATTCGAAAAAATGGAGTCAACACCTTAAATTTCACAATTTTACCACTGGAAATACATAGGATTGTGTTATCCTCTCTATTTCTGAAAAGCAAATGATCTGATCCGGCAGACGCGAAGTTTTGCAGTAGGTTAGAGGTGTACTATGCTATGTGAAAGTTTTATGTACTACCTCGTTCCCTGCACAAGTTCGCGCTAGTTCCCGGACTAAATGTACATGCAAAGAAGAAGAGCTTGAAAGTCAAGAGGCTAGATGAAAAGAAACAACAACTGCATGGAAAAGATAGAGAAAAATGTGAGTTGGACTTAATAAAATTTCTTATGACTCCGGCGAGTTCTAAATTTGAGTCCGATTGTGCAATTCAGTTTGCGAATGAATCACAAGGGATAATCATACTTTATCACCCCTATAGGGTCAAGTCTTCTCTGCTCGATGAAATTCGGGTGAATTGTAATAATAAGCGTGAGCTGTGAGTGAACGACGTGATACGTTTGTCACAGACATATCTGCTATACAACTATTTCTTCGATCCTTCAATCAGAAGAAGTTTGCCTCGAGGAAATCAGGAAAGGTCACAGACTTGCAGAAGGAGGGGGATAGGGGGAGGGAGCAGAACTATAGATCTCATTTTAATATAAAAATATTGGTCAAAAGAGCTTTCGACCAATTTTTCAGGTCATCATCTTTATTTGCTGCGACTGACGCATTTTTTCGGCAATCCGAATGAATCTTGTTTTTTCGTGTAGTCGTACAGCAGCACAACAATACTCGTATGTAAATTGGAAAGGACGTGATGCTAACTTAATCAACATTTTCATAAAATGTGACTAGAGATCGGTCAATTACAGATATTAAGGAAACCACTTCATTCATAATTAAGATGAGAATTGACTTTTTGGAGCATTAATGACTATCCAACTCATGATTAATTTACAATGCAAAGATGGGAAGTTAATTGAAAAAGCAGATGCTAGACCTTTCACACAGAGCACTTCTTCACACAACCAATTACGTCTCTAACTGATCGTTTTCAACTTCCATGCTTCATGGGAGAAACTATTAGTAATCTCTTATTGTTGAATATGGGTGACAAAAGACTAAAATCTGTGATATAATTCATCGGTACTGACTATTCCACTTTTTCTATAAGGGATCAACAATTACCCTAAATGTTGATCTAAATATTCATAATACAATTACAAATATGATTCCTGTATTTGTGTCTGATTATTTAAATTTTGAGCAAACTTTACCATGGAGTACCTCATCATCACTTTGCAACCGGGTTAGATGGCTTTTCCCAGGGTGGTAAATAGCAGTGCAAAAACTGTCCCAGTAATGGTCAAAACTACCAATTGTGATTTTATGACAACTACCGTATAATAATGCTATTTAGCAGATATGCGAGTGACCTATAAATGGTGCATTTGTAAAACGGGCGCATCAAAATTTGGGCTATTGGGTATAGAATCTGCAATTTGCGGGGTATCTCTCGTATCTGAGCTACAGGAAAATATTTTTGAAATTCTCATTTACTTGATTCACTCATTGTGAAACCCATAATATAAGATAGAACATATCCAGGTAGGTCTATGGCACCTAGCAATTGAAGAGAAATTCTATCATCATTCTGTTTCAGTAGTACATCAACTAGAGTATCCTATTTCTTATATGACACCTCAAATCGCATTGAATACTGTTGCTTATTCTTTATGTAATTTTTCATTAATTTTCTACTTCTAATTCCAACCCAAAGATGTTTAAACCTGAATAGCTTAGTTCTTGCAAAGCTGTTATTCTAGAGCTATTCGGTGTAGGCCTATTCGACTGACGACAACAGAAAATGATTAGCTTCATCAAGAAAAACATGATGATGTGCTCCAATGATGATTATAAGATGCTTATTACATGTGATGATATTTCCTATATCTCCCTTTTCCCGGTTTTTACCACTTTATACGATGTTTATCAGTTTCCCCAAAAAAATTGCCAACCATGCTGGTAGTCAGGAATATTATGCCGTTGTTGAGTTTATTTTTCAAACACGTGTGCATTATGATCTATGAATGCAGAAATTAGTCAGCGGTCCTTGCTGCTCCTATAGTCTAGGATGCATAACTGCTTAGTCCGAGAAGGAGCTACAGATGAGTCTAAGGAAGAGGTCTACAGAATGCATCACACATAAAGTGTCAAAACTGCTCGAACTATAGAACGCTCGTTGGAGCGAATCTTTGGGCAGAAATTGATTTCTGGTAGAAATTGGAAAACGTATTCGAATTTGTCGACTGAAGGGCTTCGGAATAATTTACTTATTACGACTGAAATCTAGTCGTATGAAACTCGTGGCGAATGACAATGTAAAAAGATCATAGGAGAGAATATCGAAGTTATAGAGTAATAGGAAGAATTATAGAGTAAAGCGAGACGTGGGGATCGTAAGTGCCACCATTGTACTTATTACTGCGTAATTACTTTCGTTAATAATAAAAATGTCAAATTTGCATATGCATAATGATTTTCTGTTTACGAACCGGAACAATGGCCTTTTAGTGCAAAATACTTAACCCTTAAAATACCAAGGATGGTCAAAACTGCCGAACATGTGATTTCGCAACTGCCACAGCTCGAATGGACCAGCTAAAGGTTTGACGCTTTCTGACTTTGTCAATTATCTAGTCTATTAAGTGCAATTTCAAATAATTATCATTGCAGTTTTGCATATAATTGGGAAAGGGGAATGGTTGATTTAAGCTCTTCATACATCATGACACGAAGTGTGATTATGGTTAGTAAGTAGCCAACGGCAACCAAAAGCATCGTTTCATAAGCAAAATGATAGCTATTCCAGCATGACCACAATAGCGTACCACAGTGATATACACACATTTCATAAGCTTACCATTTGCAATCATTCGGATAAGAATGTCTCATATGGCAGGCCTACATGCATGCTTGTTTATCAGTTGGTAATGATGAACTAAGTAGAGTTGGATGCTACACATTGCCTTAACAAACGATTAATGCAGAGATAATATACAATAGTTTATCGCTTAATTGGAAATACGTTTGGTCCTTTAAGTAGGCAACAACAACTGTGATGAAGCGCTTTCTTGAAGCTGATGATGCTCCTAGATCAAGTAAAGAACCATGGGTATGGGTATACCAACAACCAATAAAGATTGGCTAAAAATGCAAACAAGTCAAACACCATTAATCAATTAAGACAAAAGCTTTTTACCAGCGAATGCAGGAGCAGTTAATGTACATGTTTGCATGCAGCATACAGTTGAAATTTTCTCCAATTGCCACGAATGTCTAAAACGCATTTGTGCATGTATATTTATGTGCTCAGCAATCATGCGCATTAGAGTGCATGATTCTACTGACTTCATTTAACCCTTTATTAGGTAATTTGACTAAAAATGAAGATATCATATTATTTTTTTGTTTCTTGTGATAAAAATCATTCATTCGGTTAAATTCACTTTATTATGAAAGTGAATCGAGTCGGCCGTTTTGACCACCCTTGGATTTATTAGGAGTGTTTTGAGCTTGGTATTTTAAGGTTTAAGTTACTTCCTAAACACCTCAAGTGTTCTAACAATGATGTGCAGTCCTAACATTTTGATTTTGGGATTTGAGAGGAATTCGACTCCGGCGATATGACTAGTATTAAGTACGTAGTAGAAAAATGTGAAGACTCTGCAACTGGCATATTCTATCACGAGAATGCCAAGCGACAATATCAGTTCACCTTTTGTTGAGGTCAAATAATGTCAGCTTGCGCAATGCATGGATGCACGAGTTCAAAGTGTGCATCACCAGACACTATCAATGATAAGGGCCAGCATGCATGTACAATTAACTCGACGAAGAAAAAGATTTTCAGATCTGAATGGCACTTAACCTAGGCTGCATACACACGATCTCATAGCTGAGATCAGTGGTCTTCAAGCATCGGTGCGTCCACAATGGACGATGTAATTTTAGATGGGCACTCGTCATCACAGGGATGAAGACCATCATGCATAAAGATATAAATGAGGGAATAATCGGATTTATGCAAAATGATCTATTGAGCACGGTTGATAGAAATACTCAAAACAATAAAGCTAGTAAAACAGCGATGATAAAAAATGCATTTTGAAGTTAGGCTGAATGTCCGTCTCATCAGTACGGCAACAAAAAACTGCATAATGTTTTGAATAAAAATTGTGGAAAGTAAACACAGTGATTGTAGAATTATCATAAAGATTGCAGAGTTCCGGTTTGCTTGGGCATAGAACAGAAAGTTGTCCTCAGATTTGAACAATTTAACCACGAAAGTTCCTTGGCAGCCGCTTCATCAAACAGCAAATATTTCATTAAAAGTCTTCTAGAATATACTGCCGCTTAGTTCGTCAACCTTATGATGCGGAAGAAAGAGCTTCTAGAAAAAGTCCAATCAAGAGCCCATAGAATTACTTGTGGATCCTCAAGATGTCAGTGTGGTTCGTTTATCCCTCTGAATTATCGTCACTGTGTCATAGGAATTAGTCTATTTCGCAATTTGGTAAATGACACCCTTCATCCGCTTCATCATTTTTGCCATTCCTTCAACTCGTACATTTAGAATGCCTTTCATTTCACTCTTCTATGAGAGACAATTAACATCTGGTGACAAAGATGTGTCTTGCCAATAGTGGTTTTCTGTGATTTTTCTCCTAGTTTTTGCGACTTTATATGGAAATTTATTCACGATGTTTTTGTACCTCACGACTTCCATTACTGAGGTGCTGATACAATAAGCGATAACAATAATTATTATTATTGTTGTTAACTGATCAAAGCAGATCGCTTATCAAAGTTATCTGCCATCAATTTCCAACATATAGGCCTATTCAAAACATTATTTTTTTTAAAAAAAGTGAAATTGAAAGTTTAACCCATATCATACCAGGGCAGCGTTTCAATTTTTTCAGTGATATTTACTTTGACTGATGATAAAAAAGAACCGAAAAGATAATATTTTTGAGTCTGCTTGCTTTTCTTATAATATATATATTTGGCTTAATAGTACCGTCAGTTTAAACTGACGCTAGCAGTGAATGGGTACGTGAATTGTTTACAGCATCATACCTTTTCTTTCGCAATCAATGCGTACACGTATTATTCCAGTTGTCAATATATTGAAAACTCGCTAGTGAAGTCATCCTACAACATGTTTTTGTAGTTACTTTTCATGTACAATCATGCACAGTAGGGACTACGTAAAATAAATCACAGAAATAGTGAATATGATTTGCATTTTGAAGAGTTGAATGTCAAACTTGAGCTGGTTATCTTATCACATAAAGCTACACTATTCTAGTAATTATGGAAGTGAATGAAGCACTTTGGATGGAGGCCGACGTCGCATTTTTCGCAGAGGAATTTCGATGTTCCGCTACATCCGGGCAGAGCACCAGGGGCGTCGGAACCGGGGTAGCAGGGGTAGCAGCTGCTACCCCTATGTTTGAGTAGGGGTAGCAAAGTATGTCATTTGCTACCCCTTAAATATCGATGCACAAGACATCGGAAAAATTCCTGTAAGCAGGTAGATGAGGATTCAGGAATGCATGCTTGTCATCTATCTCGAAACTTTGTCAATTCATCAATCAAATGCAGCGTTGGACATTCTTATCAATTATGATGCCGTTGAGAAGAAGAACACATCCAAGGTCTCTCTCCTAATGGCAACAATGCGGAATTCCGTTTTCGAAACTGTCTATTCAGTCACGATGCTTGGACCGTCAAGATCAAGGAAAGCAATAAAAATCAATGGTAAGCTTTATATGACTGAATTGTAGTTCATTTGTAGTTAGATTACCTAACTTTAATTCTTGAAAGAATTATCCATCATACGACCATCATATAAAGAAATATCCATCATACGACTAGTTGACTGATTTTTTGCGTGAGATAAGGTCTTTCACTAGAGCTTGCAACCTCGACCAAATCCCAAAATCCTATCTCGGGATATCGGGATTTGCTCAAATTTATAGTAAGCTAGCATAAACCTCGGTCTACTGACAGCTGTCATTGTCCTTTTCTGCAGGTGGTCAATGGCTTGCTTGAACAGTCATTGCCAGGCTGAGTGACAACACATTTCAAACACCAAATATCACACACAGCGTTGCTTAGTTTTCTTAATGAACTGATAGCGAGCGAGTAACGCACCATCAATGAATGCTCAGTGTACTGTCTCAGATTGACTGACTGACGACGACGTCACTCTACACCTTCAGTTAACTAACCGACCTCAGTAACCACTGTTCATTCATAGTCGGCTCGTGCTACTTATTGCTTATTGTTTTCATGAAAATGACGCAATTCCCTCTGCTATTCATTGACAAATATTGTCCAATAGTCAATCCGCGTTCGAAATCGCGCATCACTCTCATCCTTTATGAACTACCGTCGTGAACTGTGCTCTTATCTTCCACCGATTGTTTATGTACATAAATCGGTATGAATCTTGAATCTTTTTTGTATATAATCACATCATTTCGCTTCATTAGCATAAAGTAATCCTTCAGTTTGATGAAACACTGCATGTAGTATTGGATCATAAATATTTACACATAAAAGCTAAAGAGAGAGAAAATGTCGCTGTGAGTGAGCTATAGAACAACAAAAGTGGACTTGTAAGAGAATTTCTGAAGAAATATACTAGGAATATAGTACATTAACAAACTATCAAACAGGTAGCAAATCGCGCAGGTTGACTGTTGAGTGCTTGAACTGCAACAGCATTCTACATCCTTTAATACACGATTAAGCATTACGAGGTGAATGCCAATTGCCAATACGACAAATACCACGAAGTCTATTAATGTAAGTCTACTGTAGTTCTGAATATGAACTTTGAAATATCCGAGTTTTAATGGTATACATTAACACAAATCATACTACAGTATGTTCATGTTCGACACACTTTTGTAAATGATTTAAACTATCTTTCAGCTATGATTTCATTGGCCAACCTCTACATAAATAGAGGTGAATCCCAGGGAATGGCCTCCCTGACGGGAGCCCAGAACCTATGCTCAAATTTTTAAAATCACAGGATCAAGATGATTGTACTTCAGCTGTGATTTCATTGGCCAACATTTAGATATACAGATGTAGATGTGTACTGTTGATGTTCCGGGTTTTATCCATCTTGAATCCCAAAATCGAGAAGGGTCGAGATTTTTGCAAGCTCTAGAGATGAATGACCACTTCCCATAATGGATTTGAGTTGGTAGTGTACGTGCATCACGCGGTAGGGAATGCATGAGTTCATGAAGAATGCGAATTGACATTTCTTAATTTTTTTATCAGTTCATAGCTATATAAACAAAAATACAACATTTATCATTCGCAACTTTGCAATGAAACATATCACATACCAGTACGTTAAGTGTGTGTGTACATTGTATGCAGCCTATTTGCTGTTGTGACTATGATTTAAAAATTTGATTACAAAATAATTGTAGTCGAAATCGAAGAGGACCGTGTAGTGTTTCAACCCTGTGGCACATACTAGTCCGGGAGCTAGCGTGAAGTTGTGCAGGGAACGAGGTAGTACATAAAACTTTCACATAGCATAGTACACCTCTAACCTACTTCAAAACTTCGCGTCTGCCGGATCAGATCATTTGCTTTTCAGAAATAGAGAGGATGACACAATCCTATGTATTTCCAGTGGTAAAATTGTGACATTTAAGGTGTTGACTCCGTTTTTTCGAATTTTTGCTCATAAAAGTTACACAAATTGGTATTTTGTTGAACTGGTTATTATAGAAATCATCTACAGATCATGATCTTTCAAGTGAGTTATCATTCAGTGACAGAGGATGAAGTAAAGTGTACAAACAGACACTTTTCGTTAAAGTATATCAACAATTTTCCTGAAATTTCTATGTTAAAATTTGCAGTTACACCAACGAAAAGTGTCTGCTTGCACACTTTACTTCATCCTCTGTCACTGAATGATAGCTCATTTGAAAGATCATGATCTGTAGATGATTTCTATAATAACCAGTTCAACAAAATGCCAATTTGTGTAACTTTTATGAGCAAAAATTCGAAAAAATGGAGTCAACACCTCAGATGTCACAATTTTACCATTGGAAATACATAGGATTTTGTTATCATCTCTATTTCTGAAAAGCAAATGATCTGATCCGGCAGACGCGAAGTTTTGAAGTAGGTTAGAGGTGTACTATGCTATGTGAAAGTTTTATGTACTACCTCGTTCCCTGCACAAGTTCACGCTAGCTCCCGGACTATACGTGTTGTCATCAAATATTTTTCTGACCTTTTACATCTTTTCCTGACAGGTAAACTAGCGAAATGAAAAGAAAAGGAATTGGTCCGCTTGATAAATTCTTCTTGAAGAGCTCAAAGAAACAAAAGTAAGTGATCTAATAATTCAATGCCTCCGGCTTTCACGAGGTCGAAATGATATTTCAATACGCCTTGCTCTTGGCATTACCATGAAAAATGGCTGGCTGGCTGGGAATCGAGCCCAGTCCTCGAAATGCTAACGCGGCACGAAGATCACCAAGACTAGCGAAGCACACCCTTCATGATCGTGTCAAGAGCAAGCATAGCTTTAGCGCTTGCTATCGTTAAAAAAAGGAAGAAAGTAAAAGGTTAAAAGTAAGTGAACCTATTACAGAATCAATAACCTATACGTGTCGGAGCATTTTTCAATTCCTATATTTGAGATAATAGATTTTCCATTAGGGACCGTAGTTGATTCCTCAAAATAAATACTGTACTTTTGGTCCTCTATTCATTAAACAGATAGGAAATAACCTTCCTTGTATTCTTTTGCAGGCAGTCTACTGAAGAATTTTCAGTCAACTCATCTGCTGCTACATCGCAATACTCCTCAAGCTCTGTGACCTGCAATCGCTCCTCTGCTACATCGCAAGACTCCTTAAGCTCTGTGACCTGAAATCGCTACTCTGCTACATCTCAAGACTCCTCAAACTCTGAAACCGACCCCTCAGATATTGACTTTCCAAATGAGCCATTTCAACCTGATCAGAATTACAATTTTCCTATTCGTAATGGGCGACGCTGCCAAGCTAAATGGTTCAAATTGTATAACTGGCTTCATTATAATGAAAAGAAAGATTCTATTACCTGCTACACCTGTACAAAAGCATATCTATCTAGGCTTATCCTGCTACCTAAAGAAGCAGCTTTTCTTACAAACGGGTTAGTAATGGGTAAAAGACCGTTCCAGGACACCATAAAATCAAAAAAATTAGTATCTTTAAAAACGACATAAATTCATAAATTTAGACCCTTTTTTCAGGTTTTTAAGACCTAAATTCATGAATTTGGTTCATTCAAAAAGTACCATTTTTTTCAAAAATGGTACTTTTAAAAACGACATAAATTCATGAATTTAGGTCTTAAAAACCCGAAAAAGGGTCTAAATTTATGAATTTATGTCGTTTTTAAAAGTACACAATTTTCAAATTTTTCAAAATCTCAAATTTGTGAATTACAATTTTCACCCTCAAAATCATGACCGTTCTAGGACACTAAAAATCAGAAAAGTTAAGAATCTCAAATTTGTGAATTACAATTTTTACCTTGAAAATCATGACCGTTCTAGGACACCGAAAACCCGGACACTGAAAAAATCATAAAAGTTAAGAATTTCAAATTTATGAATTTTATCCATTTTTCAGGTTTTTAAAATATATCATGTGATTTGCGGGACATCTGAGATGTCTTCCAGGGCTTCGCCGTTAAAAATATTTCTTTAAAAATGGAAGAAACAAAAGTGGAAGGAACTTCAGAAATGGATGAAACCGCAAGAATATATCCTTCATTATCATATGAAATGGATATTGCAAAACACAAAGATAGAGTACGTTATATGAAAGATAAGGAATATCAATTATTACTTAGATTAGAGCATTATAAAAAATTAAGAAAGAGATGGACTAAAGTTAAGAATGTAACACAAGGAATTGGCATATTCTTAACAATAAGTTTAGGTGCTTTGACAATTGTTATATCTTCAGGTGTTTTAGTAATTCCAGTAGTTGCTACAGCTTTAACAGGTACGGGTGTTTTTGCAACTTCACTTGCTACAATGTTAGAAAAATCTTTAATAACTAAGAAACGAAAATCATTAAAAACTAAGCATTTACATATTAAAGAAGTCTATGATAAACTACACTACTACTTTCAAAGAGTATGTGATGATAATGTTATTACGTTAGATGAGATTGAAAAATTTGATCAAATAGCTAATGAAGTAAATCAAATATCATTTCAATCACAGACAGAAAAAGTTAATGATAAAAATAAAAAGTATGGTAAAATTTCTAGTGATGGTAAAACTTTTATTGATGATAAAATTTCTAATGAAGAAAATGATAAAATTTTTTTAGAAGAGCTAAAAACTTTATTAGACAAAACTTTATTAAACAAAACTTAATACGAGAAAATTTTAAACGAGAAAATTTTAAACGTGAAAACTTTAAACGAAAAGATTACAAACAACAAAGCAATAAAAAATAATTTGTTCAGTAAAATGTTTTTGCTGTATACCAATGTTACCACAAAATTCAAATATTATATTTTAAAAAAATAGACAAAATTAAAGCTGATAATAAAAAATAAAATATTAAAACATTATATTTGTATATTTTTATTACTCGGTAAACAATTGTTCGATAACTCTTTCATGAATTTTTTTATCAATATTAATTGTGATAAATCCATAATCTTTTGACCAAGCATTATTACACGATTGTTTAAATTCATCTTTATCTCTTATACATAAATCTCTTAACAAATCACTTAAGTTTCTTGCATTTATTTCAAATAGTATAAATATATTTGCATTCTTTCTAATAACACTTCCATCTAATGAATACATACTTTGTGTTAAATAAAATACACTACAGTTATTATGTCTACCTCGTGTAAAATAATTTCTCTGAACTGACTGATTTCTGTCATTAACACAATCATCAAAAATTACACAATGTTTCATTGTTTTATCTAGTTTACTAGGATCTTGCATATTACCACTATCATCTATTAATTGTATTTTTATATGCTTATTTTATTGGATTCAACTAATTGTTTATTTTTTGCTGCTTCTTCACACCACAAATTTATTTCTTCTTCATATTCAGATTTTTCGTATTCTTCGAATAGAGAAGCAATTGCTGTTTTTGTAAGATTATTTTCAAATCCATATTTTAAAAATTGATAGACGGGTTGTTCTGCTGTTGTTGTATAAATTATAAGATTGTTATAATCTAAAAAATTTGGAGTCGTTAAAATTTTAAATAATAGATATGTTTTTCCACATCCTGATCTTCCGCAAATAACTGCTAAAACTTTATTAGATAAATTTGGATGATGATTAAATTTAAGTTTTTTTTTATTTAAAGACATTTCATTCATTTTTAAAGTAATAAATTCATCCATTATTGAATTAGTGTTTTTAGAAACAAAAAAATAAAAATAAAATTTTAATTTAAGTTTATTTTTTTGTTTCTAATAATAAGATTAATAAGATTAATAATATTAATAAGATTAATAATATTAATAAGATTAATAAGATTAATAATTAAAATGATAAAAAAATTAAACTTCTCTATTGTAGCGTAAAAGTTTATACCTCTCGAACGGGAGTTTATACCTCCCGTACCAAAAGATCTATCATAATCTCTTCACCTCCAAAATTTATTTCTTGTCCTTTTTCATCAGTGATTCTAATGCCAATGTTGTTAATAGTTTTTCTTGTAATAGGAAAATATATTAATGTTTGTGGAATTACATTTAATCTATAACCAATGGGTGCAGTAAAAGCTGGAAAACTGAATATTAAATTTGATAATTTACCATTTATATATCCTCCTTCAATAATGTCACAATGTACAACAATTGAATTTATTTCAGTTATTTTTGGAATCTTCTCACCTAAATGATAACCTTGACTATAGGTTTTTTTATTAAATCCTAATAGCTTTGACAATGATCTATCATGATTAAAATCAACTTGATGATTTTCGTCTAAAGTAAGAGAAAATTTATTAACTGCCGGTTCAACTGCAAAATGTAATTGTTTCTTATCTTTAAATGGTATACCTAAATAGTCTCTTAATTGTCATTTGCATATTGTTTCAAACTTGCTAAGAACCAGGAAGAAACCCATTGTTAGCTATTTTTTCAGCTTTATGTTTTGCTCTGTATCACGTTGAGAAACTATCTAAATTGATCATTTCTACTAGTACTTGTATAAACCGTTTTGCAATATTGTTAAAATGTGATCTGAGAAAACTATGTCAATGCAAATTTTGTCGATAATTTTTATTTAATGTTTCCAAATGCTAGAAATGGCGTTCTAATATTACATAGTGTGTGTTACTGAAATTGTAGTTGTTGATAATGTTTTCAAAAACGTCAGCTACCTTAACAATATTTGATTGAACCCAAAATCTCTGGTTTAAATTTTCTAACATGGATTATTAATTTATTGTCTAAATCTGCTGAAACACATTTTTAAACTAAAAAATTAAATAAATATCTTTTATTATGAAATATGTATTTTATGAACTATATTTTTATTTTTATGAAAAATATTTTTTTTTTATGAAATTATTTTTTTATGAAATTTTTTTTTTTTTTTTTTTTTTATAATAAATTAGAAACACATTCATGATTTACAGCTACACTTTTATAATCCTTCTTCACTTTAGAATCTTACTTTTTCTAACAGTCTTTTTTCAATATTAGCTATGAATTTTGATTGAAAAACTAGAATTTATGTCTCTTCTTTTAATTGCCACGATATTTAAAATATTTAATCTAATTTAGTAATTTCTTGTGGATCGATCTGGTAATAAATAACAGTTGTTGTCTGTTTTCTGTTTTTTTGTTATTTCTGTCTTTTCAGATAAACCTTTCCCTACTTTAACCTTCCCGATGATAATCAAATTTTCTTAATTGTTTATAATCGGTCTTAGAGATTTTACTACCCACCAAACTCTGCATCTCAACATAGCTTTATATTTTATGAGAATCTTCTACAGCATAATTTTTTAAAATCTGCTCCTCTAAAAGATCAACAAAACTTATTCTAATCTAAATTTCCTAATTTAGGTTTTCTTATCACTGCGTCGTAAAACTTAATCCTCGGTCAGCTAAAAGGTTTCTGTGGACTATATTTCTTTAACCACCAAGATAAAATCTTGCAAATAATTTTTTATCTAAAAAAGAAAGTAGACACGGTTCGAATAACATAGATTTTGAAGTAATCTTTTGTATCCTATGTTTGCCTCTAATAAACCATTAGTCATCTAATAGTGTTTTAAGTTACAGCGAATCCGCCCTATATTTCAACCAAGTTTTTCATTAAGTTCCTTTTCTAAAGAGTTTTAAATGGTTCTGACAGTTTTTATTCATAATCAGTTTTTTATCCTTTCATTCAGTTAATTTCTAATTTATCATAACAATATCCAGAGTGAATACCAGCTTTTGTCATTCTATGTTGAAGTATCGATTTTCTTTTCTATAATATTTTTCCATTTTGTTTTATTTAAAATCGTCTAATTGTTTCATTATCATTTTAAAATTATCAGGACTCTAACTGGTATCCATTTTTTATATGTTGTATAATTTTAATATTATTATTTTTTATTCGTTATTTTTAAATGTTTATATATAATTATATTATTTTATAAATATTTTATATTTTTTTTTATTTTATGGTAGTTTATATCAAAATGTTGTCCTATCTTGAGAAGAAATTAGAAAATTAAAAAGCGTTCAGTAGTTTAATTTCATCAGGTAATAATTTTTTCTTTTATCATCAAATGGATTCTAATGCCTAATTTATGTTCTTCTTTTAAATACATTTTAATGTTTTTTTGAATTTAAGTCTATAAATTACATGCTGTTTTTATTTTCATTTATTAGAAAATAATGCAATTTTCTTATAATCTTTGAAATGTTATTTGATTAGCATCTGATGCCTTTGTAATTCCTTTTAAT
>CAJQUW010004122.1:0-104612 GCA_907163375.1 Prostheceraeus crozeri | reverse complement strand
TCCACGAAATCTCAATTGCTTATCACATTTCTGGACCAAATAAATTCTTTAATTATGTATCTTCGATTCCGCTTTTCTTCGTTATCTGATTCTTCAATATCAGTCTTGATCTTATGGCATTCCTCTCCCGCATGCTTGGCTACTTAGGAATGATCCATATCCATTTTTTGATATTCGCTTTTTGTTGCTTTGCCTCTCCCACATATTTCCAGCTAAATTTCCAGTCACTTTGTTCATATGTTTAGTTGTATACCGCTCTTATCTGATGGACTAGGCCATTTGTACACCAGCATTGATAAGTAGTAGGTGCACAATCGGCTGTCAGTTGGTAATGTAGTTTGAATTTTTGTATAAAAGTTAACTAATAAAACCCAAAGTAGAAATATAAACACTTTGATAAAGCCAGGGATTTGGCGTTGGTACGAGGTAGAAGTTATCATAGCACAATAGGAAGGATGCTCAAGTATGGACGTCATTGATGTCATTTCATTGTGCACTAAACGATTGGCAGCAGGAAATGAGGGTGATAAGAGAAAAATACAAAATAAATGCCAAAAATTATTGCATTAATTCGTTTAACTAATATTATGAGATATGTCTGGTTTCTGCGAGTCTTTCCAAATCAACGGCATTAGGAATAGTTAGCAGGAACCAGGAATAGTTAGCAGCTTTACTGTTCGTAAAAATAGGTGCATCAGAGATTCCGAGAAAGCGTTCATGTCAGTACAACATCGGATCAACTTTACAAGATTATGCTGAGCAATAATTGATAGGGTGAGATTGAAAACAATTCCGCACGCGGCGAATTTCGATTCCAGATTCCTCTGTTCTCTATGCGTACTGACTTCCATTCTGAGCATCACGTATTCGGCAGATACATTCTTAATTACAACTCATCTACCCTCCTGAGGCAAACTGACGTAGCCACAGAAGCGTGATAAGTGGAAAATCGTGGCACTTGCTTCACTCTAAGCGACAAGAAAATAGACTGTGGCTCCTCTAGGTACAACCAGGGAGTACTAAAAATAGAACTGCTGTTCTGTTTACGAGTATATTACTCCCTGGTACGACGTTGAAATTGCATTTTGATCGATTCTCTGAAAAATATGATTACTGCACTTTACACCTTTGGACGGTGTCAATTTTATAGGCATGCTTGTGAGAATCATTTGTAAAATCTTGTTGATAGTTGAATTTAAGATGCTAAACTTAAAGCCATTCATTTCTATTGCAGTCAGTTCAATCAGAAGTTTTTCAAAGTTACTATGAAGAAGTTGTTGCTGCACTAATCAATGATCTGGAACGGAAGGACTGTTTTGACATGAAACGTGCAATTCAAGATCAGGTAAAGACTGCGAAATTTGTCATTGAAATTGAATCAAGTAGTATTTCTGAAAAAAACGATCTCAGGATTCGAATTTTTATGCAGCATTATATCATGGTTTTTAGGGCAGTAACATCTGACATAGACGAGGCTGCGTTAGCAGCCGAGACTGTCTGATATTTCTGCCCGCAAAATCCATGATATAATGCTATTGTATGTGACTCTTGAGAAGTCTATGAATATTGCAACTATTGATCACTGTTAGTCACAGATAATGGGAGGATGAAGAAATCTTTGATTGACTTTTATTGAAGTCACTGAAAGTTCGCTCTCTCAATAAATTTTAATTCATGAAAAGTTTGAAAGTCTATGAATGTTTCCAAAGGTGAATAGATTTGAAATTCAGATTTCTATCTAAAAATGATTTGAAATATCAGTTTATCAATTCATTCATTAATGAATTCTCAAGCTGGAGTGACGGACGACGGTTCATGGCTATCTGGTGCGGTGAGATTTCTATGTGAAATTGGCGGGCGTATGAAATATAAGATACAGCCCTGTAGATGAGGGTGATAATGCAATACAGCCCGAGGGCAGCGCAGCTGCCCAAGGCCTTGCATTATCGCCCGATGTCCAGGGGCTGTATCGATATTATTACCCTCACTGCCATATTGCCCGCAAAAGTCCGTTCTATTTCAATGGACTGCCATATTGCCCGCCAGAATCTGCAATATTGCCCGCTAGATATCATGGCTATTATATGGTATTATTAAATTTCTATACCTCACACGTCCATGGTATTTTGAATTCATTCCATTAAATAAGTAAGCACATAGAAGGTAGACGAGAAAGAGAAGAAAGAACAGTTGTTAATAAAATGGTGCATTATATACCCTCCAATGCCGGGCAATAATGCATTTCAAACTCATTTCAATCATTTCTGTGACTTCCAAAGCCGTCGAGAGTGAAATACAATTGTTATTATAACCCTCATCTCTATGTCCTCTGGAGGCTTTATAGTTTATAGATTGCAAAAGCATACCATGAAATGTCTATTCACCATAGAATGACACGAATTTTCAATGATAACTTCAGGGAGGCCTAGATGTCTATGTCAGGGCAGCGTCGCCATCTAGGGTTCCCTGATAACTTGTAACACAGATGTTCATTAATCATTACCTTTCTATTCGCGAGGGCTCTAATGCGATTACAATGGAAATGCAACCGGCAATAAAGCCCTCATCAGATGGATTGTATTCCTATAGTAAAAATTTGACTCCTGAGATAGCTTTTTGGAAATACCTATCGATTATAATTGCATGGGTCTCGGTGAAGAAGGAGTATTTCACTTCGTCACTTAAATTCAAAATTCCTCAGAGATTGTGAGCCTTTATAAAGAGATTAGACGACAGCCGTCATGAAATCTGCGATGGCCGCTCCGTTATAATTTTGAAGGTGGAAGTACATGTTCATGTTTTCATGTTCAGATAAAGTTTGTGAAGTCATAAAGAGGTTCAACAAGTAAACATTCATTGTAATGAGTAGAAGTCTCAAGAAATGCTCGCACGCGTAAATTGATCATTAAGAATAGGTGCAGTTTTTACACAAAGAATTTAGTCTGTGAATTGTAGACACTCTTGGTAATATGAACCGAAATATAATCAGAATAAGATTCTCATTATATGCTGCTGCATACGATTTACTGCCGATATTTTTCTTCTTATCTCAGAGTTTACAGACAGTCATTTGTCGGTCAAAGAGAAGTAATATTAGAGGCCAACAAAATGTATGTGCGTCTGCCTCAAATAGTTCGATGAATTAAGGAAATGAGTATTCAACAATTGATCGCATGATACCGCAGTAGGCTAACATCAGCTGAGAATTTCCTAAATACGGTCGAGGCAATCGAAAAGGAAAGAGGCGTCTAGACGCCAGGTGCGTAGCGTCCATTGGGGCATTCGGGGCAGTGCCCTGAATGTATTTCTTAGATAAATCCCCTAACGATAAATCCAATGTATGCGCATTTTAATCATGTACAATACGAGCGTATGCGCCAGTGACCAAACGCTACATCTTATGCCTATCTTTAAGTCTTTATTTCATCTTTCCAACGGATGCATGTGTAAGTGTAGATGGTTTTCTCTCTCATCCTTCCTTTCTTAGGGGCAGTCGTCGGAGTGTCGCCGAGATTGCACAGATTGGCCAAAATCTAACACGAGCCACATATGATCAGCAATGGCTCGTTGATGTCATCGACAACTCAGCCAAGCTGTCAATGTGTGTTCGCGCGCGCCAGAACAGCTCGGCGACGCTTTTCAGCTCGTTGCGGCAACTGCATGCAACCTACGGAGAAGCAATCCACCTCTGTGATTCAACCCGGGCGAAGACAGGGAATTCTTTACTAGTTGCACTTAACACACACTGGCTGGCTATTTACGGCGACTCTGGCCGGAGTTTGAGTCTGACAAACGCGTAGCTAATAGTTAACACGTGCATACCTTCACTTCTTCATTCTTTCATCACCATTTGAAAAGATCAAAGTGAATTCTAGATTAGAGCCGGGTACTTTACTATATGCTGCATGCTATAAGGTATACCAATATATTCTAGCCCCGGAGACGTTTTGAAGCACGCTACGCCACTGCTAGACGCACATGTTGCAGTTTTGTCAAATGGTTGTTCCATGAGCAACTTTTAGAGGTTACTCCAAGAATTGTCAGTGTCTCAACAATGTTGCCAACGTTTGGGGTCCTGACCCTTTATAGTCAACTGCCTTGAGAAAGGGTCAGGACACGAAACGTTGGCAACTCTGTACCTATACTTCAACTTTCTTTTATTGTGGCATAAATACTTCGGGAGAATAATTTAGTTTTGAAAATATCTTGGATATGGTCCTCCCGCCCACTGTCATTACTTATTTTATAATTGTTTTTGCTCAGCTGCTATCCCTTTGGCGGACCTCGGCACGATGGGCACAGTTGTCCCACCCTTGGATTAAATCTCCGTTAATCTTCATTTAGTGGATCTTTGTTTCTATGCCTTCACACTGTAAATCGCTGAATACGAAAATTACATACAAACATATACCAAATTCACATATAACTTGAAACTAACATCTGATACGAGATTCTCGTATGTTTACAGAGATCTTGTATGTTTTTCATACGAAGCTTTACTTACTTTCGTATGTGATTGGTATGTAGCGATACGAACTATTCTATCTGTGATTGGCTGTTTTACAATGAAATACGAGTTGTTGGTATGTCTTATATACGAGGCTCGATGCAAATTGGTCCTCATTTGTATGTGTTTCGTATGAAAAGCTTTAAGTCACATGGCAAAAAATACGTTATGTTACATACTACTGTCAAATAACTTTTCTCCAGTACTACCAGTGGTGAATATTTCTTTGTGAAAGTGTGATATTTAACTAGATTAGATTTATTGTGAAATTAAAGCCGCATGTCATCGTTGCTACTTGTCTAAAGGCATTCACAAGACTCATAATTAGGTCATTTCCATGAACTAAGTTGATAAATATCATTTCAATTAAGCGATAACTTTCGAGCAATCATGTTGACTTTTATATCTCAAACATAACTATTTTTGTGGTCATGAATTATAATGTGTTTTTATTTCGGATTGATAATATGCTTAACTTCAAAATTACATACTGCATAATTGCTGATGGTTGAGTTGATTATTTATGAAATGCCTTAGACTTACATGTATTAAAATCGAATTCAGTATTGAAAGTATGACTCTTGAATGTCATTATCTCACTACGTACAACACAGTAGTAACATTAGTGTGATCTTATTTGACAAAAGGCCTTAAATCAACATACTTTAGACATAATTGATGCTTTATTTTAACATTGTGCTGGTATGGCTTTAGTATGTAAAGCATACCACATTTGAAATAACATACGAAAAGCATACCAATATATACAGAAATATGCCAAAGAATATTTTGGTATGCATCCTTCGTATGTGATTGGTATTGAGAGATTTACAGTGCACGTGTACTGTCATCAACAGTTTTCCTTCTACTGTTTCAGGGATTCCGCCTACTTATGCAACAGAAAGATAAATGGTCATGGAGTAAAATACAGGACCAATTTCCGTCTTTGAAACAAAATGTCCTCGTTCGACAGCATAACAAAAAAATTGCGAATAATGCTGAGTACAATGAAAAACAAACAATGTTAAGCGAAGGAGCTCCGGTTGTAGACAGAGAAGAAAGACGAATTGATGATCTGATGCGGCGTTCAAAGCCTGTAAATCTTCCAAGCGTCCGTCATATGCTTAACTCGCAAGAAAATCCTTTAGACGACGATTTACAACTTCTAATCATAGACTTTATCAAACGAAAAGATATGTCTCAGGGGGAAGCGGAGCGATTAGTGAAAGACGTCTACAGATTACAAGGTCATCATTCAGATGAAATTACGTCTGAACAGTTAATGTTGATCATGTGTTGGTGATCTCATTTCTTATCAACTTGCAATCCTGCCATTACAACATTTGTACTTTATTTATATGATAAACACGAAAATCTGACTAGACATGTTGCTTTACATTTAGTAGTTTGCGTGCGGTTTTAAATTAATTTATTAAAAGAATCTAATTTTTGAATAATAAGCATATGAGGAGGGCTTTGGTTGATCCGGGGTAATCCGGGGTCACTAAGGCCCGATTCAGGTGGTCATTTTTGTTATTGTAACCGGAATACACTAATTACATTTCATTTTCATTTAAGCCCATGAAAACTGAATGTAACTCCGCTAGCAATGTGTGCATCACATACATGCAGCATAGAGTACTAGTAGGCTACATAAAGGTAGAGTGTCGACTCAAAAAGTATCTGTATACTGTGAAAATATTTACATGAAAAGATTCAGTTTTCTGCGGAGATTACGTTCCCACGGTCCAAAAAATATTTGAGCAATTTTGAAAAAGCTAAATTTTTGACAATTAATATACTAACGACATGATGCCCCTTTATAAGTAGTATGAAACATGTTGGATATCAAAAAGAATGAATATTTGCTAACGAGCATCTTAATTAAGCGGAAATTAAGCAGATGAGCTGGGAAATTTCATGAACTGCATTATAATCTAAGTCCCTGCAAGTCTTCAAGGAAGAGATATCTCATCGTGCTTCTTAGCTGAGATGTCACGTTTTTAATTCAATTTTCACCGGCATGATTTTTTGATTCACAAGGCGTCATTTCTTGAGTATGAATAATGATGTGGACCCATTAACATATTTTAAAGTTAATTATGATAAGATTCCTTGATTATGATGTCTTGCTCTTTCAGTGGCAGTTTGTGATATGATCACGCTTGAGAAAATAATATTATTGTAATAAAGCTGAGCTTTTTGTAATGGTAACCCGTCGCATTGCTAATTTAGCAAACTATATTACCTCTCGCAGTTGTCATGACATGGAAGATTTGTGGAATTTTTTTATATTATTTTAAACACAATACAATTTCTACATTCTGTATTGCTATCATGATCAGCAGGTGGTACTAGGTCTTGACTCATGTTCATTTAATGAAATCGAAACTGCATACACGTGCCTTTAATAAATGCTGAGTTGCTGCTCTAACTAAAATTATTACTCTATGATATACAGCTTTCTACGGCTTAATTTGGTTTATAATAGGATAGGCATAGAGTGTAGGACTACATCAACTAAAAAATTTCAGCATGCTGTGAAACTGCAGTGTTATATCAAAAGACTCAGTTTTGCGGAGATTATGTTCCTTACGTCTGAAAAATATTTGATCAATTTTTAAGGTGAATTTTTGCAAATTATTCCTGTTCTTGCATATTAGCAATTTGTTAGGATACTTTAGAATTCAATACTTAACCTTATGAATGAAACTTAGCAGTCAATAGTCGACACATCTTGATCCGTCTTGTGAAAAAAACCAAAACATCTTACACCGCTTGCAAAAAGTGAAGCATTTTGAGCAATATCTTGTGCGTTTTTGGCAAGATGTCTTATCGTAATTTATCTTGAGGGACATTAGGCGCTTTCTTGTGGAAGAAGAGCAAGATATCTCACAATAAGGTATCTTGTGAAAAGAAGGTCATTCGAAAGTTAGCTTTAATAACTCATGGTATCGCCAATTATGCTGCTGACTTGTATAGAAGGCACGAACTTCTGATGTAGCTTGTTGTGTATAGATGGAAATGCATAAGTTCAGCCCAACTAGAACATAATTGGACAAAAATGCACTGTAGATCGCTCAATGCAAGACAATGGCGAAGTAATGCCAAAATGAAATGTGGTCGATCTTCGCAAATCGATTGTTCAGTTTCTCGGCAAATCAATTGCGAATTTCGATTTGCTTGTGAAGTTGACATCACTTTGTATAATTTTTCATGATTTACAATGTGTTATGAAGTGTGGAAGCTGAAAACTTTGTAGAATGAGTCGTTGCCGTGGATTTCAGCTCAACGGCTGCAAATCAGTGTAAGCATAAGGATGAGTTGCATTACGTGATAACGAGGATGCATTTTTCACTCTTAAACACAGCTTCATGACGCATTCTTTCGTATCCTATATACACTAGGTGACATGCTACGCTCAATTACGCGTAATTCGCGCATAAACTACTCGTAATTACACATGACCCTAAACATCCGTGGCTATACGTGACATTGCTGCAACATCTGTCGGCAGTCCTGTTGTGTAGACTTTACGTCTCATGTGTCTGCATGTATCAGAGGCTAAACGTGATAGGACCTCAATTTCATGCTCAGAGAAGACAGAACATGCTTAGCGGTTCATCCGTGGTTCAAGCGGCAGCGCAGACAACTGTAGACGACGTGCAAACTATAAATGCTCGCCCGCGTGTATTCATAAACATTCCCCATGTTTTAACAGCATCAGATCAAGTGATTTCTAGCTCTTAGTGCAGCGCGTATGTACGCGTGTAGAAGAATAGAATGTCCTTAACCACGGATGTTTGGGGTGTTCCGTAATTACGTGTGAATTACGCGTGGCATGTCACCTAGTGCAGTAAGGTGTAGGCCTACAGCAAATTACTTGCCTTTCTTGTTGGTTGTAAAGAAAACCAATTTTATCAGTCATTTATGTATCAGTCAGTATGCTCCAGTCATTCTTTACAACATGCTGAAATTCAAGATGTACTGGAAAGCTGCTCCAATTCATTTTCTTAAAATTCAGGCAGTCTATTGTTCCAAGATAATGAAAAATTCATCGAACTTGCACTTCTCACGAAAATCAATAACAATATCCTTCACGTACCATAACTACATCGGCAAGAGAGGCCTTTCGGCTTTGTTTTCGATATCGTCACAAAGGCATTTTTCTGAGCTTAACAGAACTAAAAAATGAGTATACACTTTTCGAAGCAACCCAATGCCCATCTACACTACAGTATGTTTAGTTCAATAGTTGTTGATAATTTGAGCCTTTAGACACAGGGCCCACATGCAATATGCGACGGTCAATCAGACGATGAATTAAATGAGCTTGCGCATTGGAAGACAAATTTATCTTTAACTGTTTAAGAGATGCTGATTGCAACAAAATCAATGTCGATTCTCATGGGATATGTCCGGGACACATAGGCCTATATTTGATACTACTTTGATGGGACATAAGTAAATGTGGTCCTGTGTAGATCACACAATGCTTTACTTTGATGACCTGTAATACATGCCTGCCTACATCATAATGAGCAGAATCGAACCAGATTTGAAGAAAAAAAATCGGACATGGGAAATTTTGTCGCTTTAAAACGGTTAAATCATAGAGTAGGGATATATAGGTAGAGTGTCTACTCAAAAAAGTATCTGTATACATTGAAAATTTTTATATCAAAAGATTCAGTTTTTTACGGAAATTAAGATTACGTTCCTGTGGTCCAAAAAATTATTTATGCAGTTTTGAAAAAAGTCAAAATTTGCCACTTTAAGTACTACCGAGATGACTCTCCTAAATAAGTAGTATGAAACGAGTTGGATATCAAAGGAATGAATATTTGCTAATAATCTTCCTAACTAAGCGGAAATCAAGCTGATTAACAAGGGAGTTTCATGATCGGTATTATGAATCGAAGTCTTCATAAAAAAGTCGCGATATTATTCGTGCTTTCTTGACTGAAATTTCAAGTTTTAATTCAATTTTCACCGGCATGATTTCATGATTCACTAAATTCATGTTTCATTTCTAGAATCTGAATAGTGATGTGGAACCATTTACTTCTTTCAAAGTTAAATGAAGTCATTGACTTTGATTCTGTGATTTTGCTGTGCCAGTGGCAGGTTGCCTGTCATATGATCACGCTTAAGAAAATAACCTTGAGGTTGAGCATGAAAGTAATAGGAACCCATTGAGTTTCTAATTTAACACACATTACCTCTCCAAGGCTGTCATGAGAATTTGTGAAATACCATTTCCTTTTGCATTACAATCATGATCATTAAATTCAGTTGTAATTTCTGCAAAACTGCAAAAATTTGCATATCTCACATTTGGTGACATACCACCTGATCTTCCTTGAGTTCATTTAACAAAATCGAAAGTGCATACACATTGGGGATTTAATAGATGCGGAGTTACCACTCTACCTAATATATCTACTCTATGGGTTAAATCTTATAGCAGCTTCAAAGAAATTACTCAATTATTTTGTTCACGGATTCTGAGAGCATCAAAAGTCATTAAGAAGAGCTTATAAATGTGATCCGCACAAAGACCACAACTGTACCCCCAATAGGCCTATTATGTCTATGGATTCGCATCTGTATAGCCCGCCAAGTGACAACAGACAATCAACAAATGAAGGTTACAGCATTGTTTGTGTTGTTGAGCAATTCAATTGCTGAGCTTTCCAAAATCAGTCAAGATCATAAGTTTGACGACTTCTTTATTGCCAACGACGAAACACATTATTTGTTATTTTCCACAGCCTAACATTACATTAAAGATTTCGCAGTTAAATACTTACTCATGGTCATGTCCGCTACACTTGTTAAGTTTAGATCTACCGATGTAGGCCTATCTGCTGAAAATGTAATCTATAAATCACATCCAGTCTATTTTGCCAATGCTATTTTTAATTCTGTTTTCATTAAAAGCCTTAATGTTTTATATTACTGCTTATAATCAAAAACCAGTAACGTTTGTAGCAGCCTATATGAGAAACGTTCTTCTAAAACGAAGCTAAATACAGTAGTTCCAGTCCTCAAAATCGTTTCTAACAAGCTCTATACCCTGCATCCAAGAGCTGTAAATTTACTCCCATTCAGTGATTTGATGTTATTCGATGCAGTTCACTTAGCTTTCAAAATATGAAGCATCTTGCTCAATATCTTGTGCGTTCTTGGCAAGCTGACTTATTGTAACTTATCTTGAGGAGAATGAGGTGCTTTCTTTTGAAAGAATAGCAACATATCTTACAGTAAGGAATCTTGTGAAAAAAGGGCTCATATATGATATCGAAAATTGCTTGGACGATACGAATTACTGATCGAAGCATCTCCTATGTGTTAAGCTGCAAGTGACACAGATTAATCCCGCCAAAACGTACGACAGTTTGTCACACAAGTTGCACAATTGAAGTTCCGTATCACATGGTTTTACGTACTTAAATTTAATTAGGGGAGATTGGGGACCAAAGTGCATTTTTCACTCATTCTCATTTTTTGACGAAATTATTGCAAATCAGAACTTAAAATTTTACACAGATGTGAAAGATATCTTCACAAATAAAATATTTTTTGAAGTGTAACTCTAGCATATCTAGTTTTTGCACAAGACATGTTTTTGTAACATGTAACGACCCTGCACATTGGTCCCCTATAGCGGGGACCAATGTGCACTGCATGGGGACCAAAGTGCACTAAATTAAAAAACCATGATTGCGCAAGGAAGTTTCATTTTATATAAAAGATATCGCCAAAACACATTTTTCTATGATTTTTACTGTATTCATTTAATTTTTGTGAATTAGTAACTAAGTGGATATGAAAACTATCAATAGGCAAAAAATGAATTAATTTTTTTACAGCAATTTTTGCTAATTGGACGCATCTTTATTACATTAATTAACTGTTAGTAGTCAATTCGGATGTGCTGAGTTCAAAAATGATAATCATTTCTCTCTATGAGATTGATATTTCGACCTAGGGTAAAATCTTCATTATAGGCCTAGGCCTATATAGGCCTATCCCACTTTCTTCTCATCAGTTTAAAGAAGTGCTTGACTTCTGAAAATAATGATCTTACGGACAAAAATGGTTATAATGGTTCAAAAGATTGGATTTGGTAGGAAGGCAGTAAATAATCATTTTTTAAAAAAGTAAACTAACTTCAAGATAGGTCTACCAACAAAAATTGCCGAAAAGTCGATTTTTGAATATGTATGCAAATAGTGCATTATGTAACATAATAAAAACAGACAGGAGTCGGGAATGTCGCTTTAAAAACATTTGTCTTGTACTCAACCAGAATGTGTTCGCCATATTCCAGTTGAAGTTCAACCGTGTTTTCAATTGAGGAGTCCTGGGTTCCAGAATTAATTGGCTTCGTTACTTTTAGATGCAGCACTCTCCGGGGGCATATCGGTGATAATAGTTGATTTTCTTTTTCTTGATCGTTTGTGTTTAAATTTTTCAGACAGAGCCTTCATCGGATAAGGTCTGATTATTTCAGGTGACACTGGCTCACATAATTATCACGCCGCGTCGTCAACAAGGGCACCGTCATCAGCAGGAGAAATTGGGCCTGTGCTTGTAGAAGGTTACTCAATTTGCGAAGTTCAAGCACTCGATCGGAGGGAATGGATAGCAGGAAATCCCTTTTGCTGAAAGCGTTTGAGTTGACTGGGAATATGCCGGCTTTTTGAAAGCCTGATACGATATTCATGGGCGTAAAAGCTTTGTAAAATGAAGCTGAACTTAGTGAGGCAACGTCATGAATAGTAATTTTCATGTTAGTTTTCATGGATGAGTGAGCATTTGATTGTTGCACTCACTCACATAGAACGTCTTAAATGGACCATAGACGCAGACGTCCAAGGGCTGCATGCGATGGCTTAAATTACATTTTTTAAGGTTTAATTACACTTATTTCATTACGTTGAGACACTGAATACATGGT
Source organism: Prostheceraeus crozeri (assembly GCA_907163375.1). Classification (NCBI taxonomy): domain Eukaryota; kingdom Metazoa; phylum Platyhelminthes; order Polycladida; family Euryleptidae; genus Prostheceraeus; species Prostheceraeus crozeri. The sequence goes on along the minus strand of CAJQUW010004122.1, from coordinate 92,139 downwards.
TTGCAAAATACAAAAGAAAAAAGGAATTCATGGTGAGCGGAAGACGAAGCATAGGGTGTATCTGGGACGATGAAGGCCTAAAATTCTCCGGTCAGTCTTACGAAAACGATTGAACATAGATCGTCCCCTCAATCTTACTGAAATAGTAAAAAATAAATCTTGCACTGCAAGATCTTGTAGTTTATCTTTTTTGCAGATATGTTATTCGATATAGTTCACTTAACATGTAATTCGATCAAGTTTTGCGGTAGAAAGCAGCTCAGAACTCTGGTTTCATGAGCATACTTTCACAACTGCCGCATTTTTATGCAGCCAGTGGGTTTGCAATTTAGTGGTTGTTCAAGCCTATGGAGATCTTGGAAAATTCAAGTGACTCTGGATTTTTCGACTTCAAAAATGAATATAAATGCATCATGGCTAAAATGTTAATGCTAGTTAGAATTCAACTATAGGCTCTATTTATGTGAATTATATTCGGTTTCCATAGTCATGTGATTTTATGATTCACTACATTTATGCTTCATTTCCTATCTGATAAGTGTTGTGGATACATCAACATATTTAAAAGTTAATTGTGATCATCTTTGATTATGATATTTTGCTCATTCAGTGGCAGGTAGTGTGAGAGATGATCACTTCCATAGAAAAGTTTATCGGAACACGGAGGATTTGTAAAATGATATTCCTTCTTCTGTATTGTTGTCATGATCAGTCATATACAATCTACTTACTCCATAATGTTGATCTTTGAATTTTTTCATTTTGAAAGTTTGGTTTTCCGACTTGCTTGTTTTGATCATGGTCGTCGGTGTATCCGCGATAGTTACTGGTCACTCTACTCGTACGCCCCGACCTTTTTCGATGCAATTGGTAATGATGATGAAATCATGACTTGACGAATTTTTGCAGCCGGATGTCCTTCCTGTCGCCAAACATTTTTTTGAGATGGACTCAAGGATAAGCGAGCCTGGCCTGCTCCGGTTTGACAATACTTCCTTCTCCGCTGGTTGTCGCTCTACTGTTTATTACGTTGCTATGTTTATTTACGTCAACATTATCCCAATTAAAGAAAAAGTCGATTCATAGCGCAAACATAATTTGCACGATTTATCCACTGTGATTTAACCGCAGCCAACCCTGGATATCAAGTAAAACAGTCTGAAACATACCGCAAGAATTTCCCGCAAAATTCTACATCGCCGAGTGGTCAACATATATGCTGAACAGCAGATCTCGAAGATCGATAAATGAAAACGACGATTACGATCGAAGAACTTTATGAAAATGTAGAAAATAAACATCTACAAAGACAATGAAGGGAGCTGGATAATAAACATTTAAGGACATTGAAGAATGTTTTTAGAATCTCTAACGTACGATGACGCTATACGGTGTTGATGGGCACATAAAATAGTTAAAATCATCACTTTCAAATCTTCACATTTTCTGATGCTAAACACGAGTCGTAGTCGGGAGGAGTGTCTTCAGCTTCAGGATATGGTGGAGGGGCATCAGCAGCTGAAAGGGCACCTTTCTCCTCCTCCTTTGCATAGAACTCATTTTCCTTATCCACTGTGAAGACGGTGTCAACCTTAGCACGGCGTCTTCTCCTGCTTCTGAGTAACGAAACCTGAAAATGGGCGGAAATTTGTCACACTCCAGCTATGCCTTTACATCTACTTGTGTTAATTCTCATTGAGTAACCGAGAAATGAATTGGCCGGTTTGCGTTCAATTTTTCATCAATATAGAAGGAGTATTTGGAAGAATAAAGAAGCAATTAGTAAATCGTGTAAAGTTCCTGAAGCCGCCTATGCATTTTTTCATATTGATCCAGAACTGTTATAATCACAGAATTAGATATTTTGTTTATCTGCTTCGGTTTGCTAGAAGTGTGATTAAAACGAAATCGCCGGCACATCAAGGAACCTATTAAGTGGGCAAGAAGGAATTCCTAATACCTTACAGAGATAGGAAAAAAGTCGTGCGTCGCTTGCGGATTAAAGTGAGTTCCAGCAAAGTGCTTCGATTGCCAAAATTCCTTCAGATTCGAAGAATTCAGATCACTGCGCACAAGTTTTCTCCATAATCTTGGCCCCTCTCCGATCATTATTAAAGAAAGTAGCAGGCGTACGAAAATTAGTTCACTTGATGATTTCACATCCTCTCCTCGGCATTGCTCATTGTACAGTGCATACATCGAATCGAAGCCAGGCATCGATGTGTGTTTTGGTGTGTGCGAAGTGATATCACAGCACGCACACATATCTCACTGGCTCTGGTGCCCTCTACTGGCAGCTTATTGTTTGCCATTTCCAATAGCAAGCGATACACGAATTATCCATTCGAGAAGGAGCGAGTTGTCTAATTCTGTGCCATTTCGATATTAAGGTTGCATACAATTCTTCCTTTCTAGGAAACCGAAGCGCGCGCAGATGAATCTAATTCTGTGGTTATAGCTACGATTTAAGTGATTTTTTTCTACGTACCGGTGCGAGAATTTCTAATGAGCACTAAAATTTTATCAAAATTTTATCAAAATTCGGATAATCAATAACTTGGTAGCTATTTCGTAAATTATACGTATTATCTAACTTGCTCTATTTCAGGCCATGGATCTCCAAGTTTCAAGCATTAATTGCATTTATGTGCACTGGACTTCTAAAAGTCTAATTTCTTCTAGGAATTTCCATCAGGGAATTTGCTTAACTTTCTGTTCATCCTCTGCGAGAATTTCGCATTTTAAGTATGTCATGCTTTAATTTAATTTCAGAATTTGGCATTTCCACCAATTCACATATGAAGCTATAATTGACATGCTCATTTATCCGCAAATGCATTTATGTAGTTTCTATATGAATAATAGCAGTAACCTACGAATACTACTCATAATATGCTTTTAAGTAATACTATTCGCTTCATGCTTCAAATAGTAGATCCCAAAATGATCAAATATATAATGGCCAGATAATCATGCCTCACAATGTTGTTTAATGGATTTGCTTAAGTAGATGCACAGTTACTGTGCTTTTCACGCTCAAAATGCAATTGAAATTCTTCAGAACTGACATATATTTTCAAGAATCTCTATTTGAGTTGACTTCAGTGCGGCTTAACTATCTCAATTCAGAAACAGATTTTTGGTCAGCGCCATTTTCCAAAGAAATTTGATTGCATAAGTTAAAGCACTTCGCTTGTTCTCTGTGTGAACATACAACAAGTGGCAGAATATTTCTACACGAATAAATAGAACAATAGCAACCGCTTCCAGGCGACCTCGGACAATCGATCTAATGATTCCGAGCCGGAGGCATGAATCATTAGATGAATAAATAGAAATTACAACTACGTCAAAATCACGTCTTAGGTAAAGACAACAGGTTAAATAACAAACTCCAAAAGAGTAAAAGATTGAGTCACACATACTACTCATGACGTTACTACAGGACATAGATAATACCATTCAGAAATGCTTCGGAAAGCGAATTAAATTAATCTCAATAAGAAAAATCTATCTTTTTGGGCACACAAATCTGGACTATGTTGTCTAAGAGCCACACTCTCCGTCGCTGCAAGCTGAAAATTAGACTTCAAGTTCCTGAAGACTTTAAAGCAATAATCTTCTTCCGATATTACATTTTTTCTGACTTTTTTCTGAACGCGAGGTCAATTGGCAGGTCATGGAAGATTGAAGTGGTTTGCTTTGGTCTCATATTGGAAGGGAAAAGTCATTTTGGCATGTGCTCTTTCCGGCGGATTTCTTGGCATCCTTCACGTCTGACGAGGTACCTTGCATCGCAGGGGCAGTTGAATTGATATACTATTCGTAGTTTTCCGTGGAACTGCTGTGGATGACAAGGTGCTAGTACGAAAAGCTGGGATTGGATTCAAAATTGGGAAGGTATTCTGGATGATCTGACATATTCTTTGGAAATCGTTTCACTAGCTGGTCCAAGGTATTGAACATTGAAAAATATTGGTTTCTTTTCTACTGTCGGAACTTAGGGGTTTGTGGATACATTTTATTATTCTTCTTGATAAACCATTCCAGATGTCGATTCCGAACAAGAGTCCTCTTCAACTGGTTCAATTCTTTTGTCAAAAAAGTCGTAGAACACAGGTCATACGCACGCTTGGTGAGTGTCTTTATCAGATTCACGTTGCACCGTTCTGGACTGATTTAACCAAAGTTATCGCAAAGTCCTGTAAAACACTCCTTTCGATAAACTGAGGTTTGAATATCTCCATCTATAAGGTGGATATGCACATCCAGAAAATGATCAGAAGGCTCTCTTGTGAATTCTGTGGCTGTAGGCCTATGTAAGCAATTACAACATTTGAAGAATTCAGAAATTGTGGAGTCATCTTCAGCAACAATAGCGGTGTCATCTATATACCGACAATAAAATATTAATCTTTCACGATCAAAGTTCTCGAATAGCTTTTTATCCACATATCCCATAAATATCTAGCTGAATGCCACACTCAACATAGAGCCTATCGCAAGTCCATCCATTCGCTTGTGTACGGTTCTATTGAAGACGAATTGTACATCTTGAGTCAAAATAGTTAACAGCAGACGGCAGTTTTCTTCGGATAACATCATTTCATGCAATTTGGAGGTGGTCGTCCATTCCGATATAGTTCATCGTACATTATATTGGCAGTTTCTTCCACAGGTACATTGGTAAACAAGTCTAAACACTATGTTTACAACTGCGTCATTCAATCAATCAAAGACTTTTTATCCGCCGTCAAAATACTTGCGGGTCACAGAGAACGTTGAGAAACTGACAATTGAGTGTGAAAGTCGCGCTCTTCCAGCTGTCTCAAACTTTTCTGCAGTTTATTGTGAATGTCATTCGGTAATTATGGTAGAGCTTTTGATTTCTGATCATTTTTCACTAAACCTACAATACTGTAAACTGTAAGCAGCCTCTTAGCAGACAACTTATCGGTCAAATCAGTTTACTACATACTATACTACTCATGACTAGTATAAAAACTTTTATCAAAATTGGATGGTATCCTTGATGATTTTCAACGGATTCGGCTGTAAGGACAGACACAAAAAAATATATGCCAAGTCCGTGTTTGCGTATATCAGTTGAAATGCAATGTATGTCAGTATACCTACATCGGAGAGACTGCTCGCAGTTTACAAGAAAGAATGAAGGAGCATCTTATGTTGCTGAAGAACAAAAGCAAAACATCTATTCTATATCAACATCAAAAAGAAAAACATGGGGAGCAAGATGTGCTTTGGAATATTGAAGTGCGAGCACGATGCCCAAAGGATGCCACACTACGTCAGGCAAGTGAAGCGACCATCATTGACTTAGAAAAGCCGCAACTGAACCGGAAAGTAGAGTTTGGCCATCAAAATAAATCAAGACCGAAGAAGACCAACAATGATTAATTCCTCTTTCTCAACAAATTGATTCCTCCTCATGTATCAATATACATGATATCTAGCAATCATTTATAGATACACAGCATTTGATTAGGGTCGTTTGGCGGCACTGTGCTATGTTTCATAGCCGCAGTGACGCGCCACATCAGATTCCTATGGAATATACTACGGTAGAGTAATAGACCTAACCTATAATTTTTGAAATTTGTAGTCATCTGTAGATTATATTCATTTATATCCAGATGTGTTTATAACATTGATACAGGGCGTGGCCGAACTCGAGAGAGCGCCGAAAAATTTTTGTTATAAAAATTAAATAAGATCATTACATCGCAATTCGGTTTTATTACTTCCTACAGCTTGTAGACGAGTCAGAGTTATAATGAAGAACCAGTACTGGATAAATAATGTCTCGTGGCACAACTGGCAAATATTGCCTCTTATTCAAATGAAATCTATGCAGAACATGAAATATCTATGAAACACTTGCGATTGAGCCAGTAGAAATATATTAATACCATAGAATAGTCCATTAGAATGAGAATTCGCATGAAAATTGACGGCAACACGTCTTGGGGGAACTTAGTTGGGGTTAAAAAGGCAAATGTTGCGAGATGGCCTTTAAAATGTTATTCGGATATTGGCATTTTTAATTATCTAGTCAATTATGTTGATTCTAGGGATTGATTGGTGTCGCCGAAAACTATTCCAAAGATCATTGTAAACAAAAGCTAATAGATGAATTTACAAAAATGCTGCGACCGACAGGATGACAAAGAGGAAATCCTAAAAAACGATTCTGATAAGCAGTTCATCGCATTTTGGCGATATCGCTCGGCTATAATCAATCAAGAGTTATAATCAGACACATACGCTACTATGTAATGTCGATTTACAGAGTCATGGCATTGGTCCAGAAATTGAAATCAGAGGCCAAAAGAAATCTCAAGAGTATTTATTTCAATCTTAACAGGATTCACTTCCCTGTTCAATATATTTGAACAATTTTCAAAATATCCCGAACCTTTGCCGGATTGCTTTCGAATATGAGCTATCAAATATCATCACACTGTATCACATAAGTCATTTAAGTGATATAATTGAGAAAGCGAAATGCCTGTAAAATACTACAAAAACTATACTCCAGTCGAAAACATTTCATTTATCTGGACAAATGATGAGTCGGGTAAAAGAAGTCTTTCAATGTGTTTATTCGCCAGAAAGAGCTAAGTTTCTTGACTCGCAGCACAGAATGAGAAATATAGATCCAATAATTATAATTTTTGTCTTTGAATTCTTGAGATGATTGCTTACAACCATGTTACACGCGACCACATTCGATTATGACTCTGAAAAACCAATTTTTGTGATCTCGCAATTCCAGCATTGTAAAATTGGAAAAATAGTTAGTCGATGGACTGCAACAGATTAGGACACAGCAATATTCATCCAATTGGGCGGAATGGTAGGCTATTTTCAGCATGACTAACGCAATGGCCGCCATAAGGCGTGAAGTTCTCTTCATGAAAATCTTGCAATTTGCTGTCAACAACTTCCACAACCAACTTGGCGAATAGTTTGACTATGATGCGATGTTTTAGGTCTACGAGGTCTTGATGTATGATACAAAAAACCATTAGATTTTTTCCTATGCGCCTTACACATTGCACATTAGACAAGTTTATTCAAAACTTCCATTCTAGTGTACAATTACCCATTTCTATGCTTGCAGGCTAGCTCATGGACTTCTACAATATAGCTATATTATAGAAGTCCATGGCTAGCTCGTCAGAACAACAGTGTTGTTTGATAGCAACATACCTTTTCTATCTATTTTGGTCAAAATTCCAAGCAATTTGGTCAGTGATATCTAATGCTATGATTATTTCCAAGCAATTTGGGCAAATTCTGATATCTCTCTTAACTATTCCAAGCAATTTGGTCCGAAGTTAAAGCCATTTAGTCACATAGCATTCTAGCAGGTGCATGGAAATTAAGTAGGTTAAAATGTGAATTATTTTGCAATGAGATCAAATTCTCGTTCTAGTTATCGATATCATTGATTTAATAATTTAAATTCTTTGTGAGTTAATCAAATCAATTAGAATGGTTGGTGGCTTGACCAAATATAAGATCTCCCACATACCATCCAAGATCGATGCTTTGGTGGAGCAGACATTTTATCTTCTGTGTAACAATACCTAGGCCTACGCTAAATCCTACGGATTGAGAGTTATAAATCCCTAACACTTTCTATGCCTCATAGACATCCCTGGTGATAGTTGTTTGATAATTGGCTAGTAATTGTCTGATTGTCTGATCATTATGGCTGATATTTTGGCTGGTATTCGGCTGGTTACAGTTTACAGCGCAGATTCAATCGATTCTGAAACGAATGTTAAAAATTGGTTGCAAGCTAATTCGGAATCCATCAACTTACCCCATCACGGCCGTCCATCTATTTCATGGGTGAAGTTAAATGATCTTTATCACATTTGAGGATTGAAAAGACATTCATAATCATTTCAAAATCGACTTACTCGTAGCATTCAATAGATCGTAAACTCATGGAAGATCTAAAACAATAGTGTCGTTTCAAATATTAAAAGTTATCTATATTAAGAGCATAGATCTCATCTGAAGCAGCAGCGTTTCATCGATGCTATCGATGTTGGTGCCAGCATAGTTTTAAGCCTTTAATAGGTAAGCAGGAATAAAGCATGTGTTCGTAGCACTCCATATGTCTTCGCGTGAACATGGCAGCGACGTAGCCGAAATGGATCGCATTTAGTACAACTTGATTCTGAATTTCTCCGATACTCAGGGCTGACCTCTATCCCAAGAATGAAATACATTGTTGAAACAACAAAATTTCATCAGTCTATTGAACGGTGTAGGTAAACTTAGTTGGTTTAATGTTTACATACATGTACATATATTTATCGACGCTTTCACATGAATGGTAAAACACAGGAATTTTATCGGCCGAAAGAATGGTAGATCATACAATGCTGGTATGAAGGAAATTAATGTTTCTTTATTAACGAGCAAATTATCTGCCTTGCATTGTTCACTATACTGAATGATCTGCTCACTGCTGCTGACTTTGTAAAGGTTGCTACTTTTGTTTCCTTCGTCCTTGGATACTCCTTCCACTTCAACTGATTATGATGCTTCATCACATCGATCACAGTCTGATTTTATCTATATTATTCTTTCACGTTACAAATCCTATCTAATCAATAGATGCAGAAAATCAGATGAATCTGTTTCATTCTGAAACTTATACTCGCAAGTTGTGATGCACCTCAGGGATCTGCATTAGGTCCTATTCTTTTTAGACTGTGTGTCTTTATGTCAAACTGAAGAAATGTCATGAACTTGTAAGGATCATGCACTGAAGTTTAATGAACACATCAATGCTCGTAAGATAAGTACATACATGTAGCACGTACGGAGACTTCATTCCTTTAGCCGTATCTTTTAAGAATTGAAGACATTGAAGAATCCTTCATGTCGTCTTTAGGCTACCTACAAAAATGAAATGAAGCTTTTACGTCACTACTCCCCATACTAGAGGCTTGGACACTGCTGACATAGTCAGACTTATGGAGCGTTGTGGTACTTTTAGACCGCATGCCCTTCCTGCCGACTTCCAATGACACCTTCGGGGCTCGACCTCTGGACCAAGAGATCGCTAGGCCAAGCACTTAACCGCTGTGCCACGGAGACCGCAAACCTGTTCGATAACTAAACTATTATCATCAAGAAGTGATTGAAGTGGTTGAAGTGGTTTCCAATTAATCAAAGTAGTAGACTTAAATTAACTGTTATTGATAAGAAGGATTTCATTTGAAGTCAGGACATTTCTCAGCAATTTAATAATCGCGTTTCTTTAAACTGCTTTCGCTCATCTGAAAACAGAAGTATTTTTAAAGCGTCATCAATCATAAACAGCAAATATTTTGGGCCGAGAAGCGCAAGTAATTTAAAAAATGATTCAGTTAACTGCTTTGCAAGGTGTGTGATGATGTACGCTGCATAGTGTTCTAATACTTACCAAGGCAACTATCATAGTGAAGGCGAGGACGGCTATAGCCGCAGGAATGATGTAGTACATGTACTTGGTTGGTATTGGGATATTGAAGATGCAGATGGTGACATCGAAATCGAAGCGAAGCATCTGATTCGGAGTAGGAGTGATTATTTTTCCCATGAAATTGATTCGGAATTTTCCCTTTATCAACTGTAAAAAGAGAAATAATTCAGAATTCAGAAGAACACTCATAATAACCTGCAGCAAGGGTTGTGACAAAAAATACATGCATTTCCAGAAATTCAGCTATTTCAAGTACTATGTCTTTTTCATGTATAAAAAATATATTGCTTTGCGTTGGAAAATCACCATACCTCATAATATCAGCTATGAGCGTCATTTTAACATGAAATGTGTCTTCTTCTCAGCTGTTGAGCCCTCTGCAAGGATTTTAGAGGAAGCTAAAGGCAATTCTCTCAGGAAAAACATTATATTTTGGCTTCTAGAAGATTTCTCCTGAGATTCTGGGATTGTAATTCAAAATAATCGAAATAAAAATGATTAAAGCCGAACTGTTACTTGGTTTTCTCTAACTATTTGTCTGTTTCGACTCGGATTTCAGTTAACTACTCTCTCGCTTACCGAATTCTGCAATGCTTCCGCTTGTGGTCGGCCTGCGCCGGAACCTTCAGTCCATACTCGAATACTTGCGATAGTACTACCGGGACGAAGCTGAAATTACAAAGAATTATTAAATGAAAGAAAATCAGACGAATGCATCAGCAATTTACTTACCGAAATAATAACCACCTCTTTTACCGACTTCCCACTGAGATCAGACTGCTTGCGAACTTCCTCTTCCAGAGCTCTGAAGAGACATCACAAAATGCTCTTTACATGTGACATGCATTCACAATACTACAGACATTGGAAGACAGTTTGTTGTTTCATGGAAAGGTCATGATTGTAGATCCATCTCGAGTTCGGAATCTTGTTATCACAATAGCAAATCAGAAGAGAACATTCATGTACACAGTACTGGAATAGAATATTAAATCTCCGGACTGTTTGAGTGCCACCAATTTAGCATTTTGTAGATCTCATTTCGGACACAATTCAGTTCTAGATATTAGTGCCAGTATAGGACTCATTTTAAGCTCTAGATCGAGCCTGCTTCAAAAGTGAAGCGCCAGTCTTCAACTGAGTCTGACATTAGACCGATTGCCCGTAATTGTGCAATCACAGGTAGGAGAAAACATTATGATGAAATCTGTGGAATCATGTGAAAGACATACTCGACAATGTGGAGGAATAAAAGATGGTTCTACTGTAAAGGCTTCATCACAGCCACATGATGTCTTTCTCAGTAGTGCTGATGAAGGGCAGATTTCAAGGATAAGGGCAATTGATTTTGCAAAGCATTCGAGAGAGTAGACCATGGAATTCTCATCAGAAGCTCCTGATGTTGAATGCCCCTAAATGTCTATGTCTGCTTTCTTGCATCTCGTCAGCAGAGGTTGAAATTGTGTGTTTACTACTCACACTGGCTACCACTATCTACCGGTCTATTTAAAGGAACGAAACTTGATCCAATCTGTTTTATTGTAACTATTAATGAACTGGTAACAATTATCAAATACATCGATGACTGTACCATGATTGAAACCTTGTGCCGTGTGGACGATAGCAATATCCAATCCCAGGTGACTGGCAAAAATGGGCACAAAATCACAGTTAAATTAGGATAAACTCCAGAAGACGTCAACCTGAATGGAATGACCTATATTTGGAGGGTATCAATACTGTCAATAGGGCTTTACGATTAACGGTGCAATAAGTTAGCAACCAACCAATTAATTAAAACCACAAACACACCACACTACACACACACCCACAATACATCAAGCCCAATACCACACACCACACACACACAACACCACCCCCACACACAAACCAAACACACACATAACCAAAAAAAACAACTAACACCACACATACAACACTTTGTAACACACCACACACACATAACAAACACCAAACTCTGAACACGTGACATGATAGACAGTTAAGCAGTCAAGTCAAAGAATCAAATTTATTTATTCAGATGAAAAAAGCACATTTCTCTAAAGGTCTATTCACAACGGACACAGCGCGGTCTAAAACTGAGTGCTACCGCAAATCAATTTTGTCGTCTGCAGTAAATACCGTTTTTGCCGTCTGACTTTTATGCTTTGTCTGATTTTGTACAATAATCTGCTTCGGCTGCTTAATGATCGAATAAATGTTTTATTTTCTATTCCATCCTGATAATGAATTTTCATTATGAAATTAACCTGCAATTATGGTCTCTCTCTCCATTCTCCTATTTATTTTTTGCATTTATATTTTTTTTTTTTTTTTTATTTTATTTTTTATATTCTATTTTTTATTTATTGTTTTATTTATTTCTATCATCCTTTGTTTTCTTCTTTTTCTTTTTTCAGATATTCTTATGCGTTGTTTTTTTTTTAAATATTATTCTTGTATCCTCCCTTCTTTTCGTGCAAATTCCGGAGGTCAGGGAACTTATGTGAAATAGCAAAACAGAAATGAATGATCCTTATAGATGGTGAATTTTTTAACAACGGACACTTCCCTAGTTTATAATAACAATTTGTCTTTCTAGCATCTTCTGTACAGCGATAATATAGCAACGCCTGGTAACAATGCACTCACCTTGTAAATTCATGTTCTGCGGTTGCCGACTTCGTAACATCATTGAAGTCAATGTTCATTCGTATTTCTGTTTTGAAGCCAAACGGTGGATTATCTGAATAAAGAAACAAATATTTTGACACAAATTGAACATTACGAGGAGAATCTTTTGTACCCTTGACAACTTTTCACATTTCAGTCATATTCCGAGAAGGAAATATCTGTGACAATCTGTAGCGAAAGTGGACTATGTATTTCTTTGATAAGTAATTTTTATTATTATATGTTGCTCAGAAAGCAAATCCTCACTAAGGTTGTAAGATTAGGCTCATAGAGATTTACAAGCCCGGGATTATGAGACCGCTGTTAGATAGCGATATTGACAGTGATAGCTTGCATAGAGATATCAAATGAAATAGAGAAGGAAATATCTATGACAATCTGTAGTGAAAGTGGACTATGTATTTCTTTGATAAGTAATTTTTATTATTATATGTTGCTCAGAAAGCAAATCCTCACTAAGGTTGTAAGATTAGGCTCATAGAGATTTACAAGCCCGGGATTATGAGACCGCTGTTAGATAGCGATATTGACTGTGATAGCTTGCATAGAGATATCAAATGAAAGTAATCCCTAGGACATCTTCTCATCTCAATTGATAGGGATCATAGAAATTAACAATACCATAGAAAGTCCTAGAATGGAAATTGCATGAAAATTATGGCACACGCCGGGGGAACTTAGTTGGGGCAAAATGTAAATTGTGCGATCTGGCTTCCATGTTTTTTGATTGGCATTCATATTTATCAGGCCAATTCTTGATCTGGATTGTTGGTCCTTGTCCAAAGACCATGTACTCAAAAGCAATAGTGAATTTACAAAATGCTGCGCCGACAGGATGACAAAGAAGGAAATCCTTTTAAACGTTCTGTACGTTCATCATTTTAAAATATCGCTCTTATAATCTATTAATAGTATAATCAGACTCTTATGCAACTTGTAATGTCGATTTACAGAACATGCATAACTCCATCTTGAAATCAGAGGCCAAGAGATCTTAGAGTATTCATTTTACTCTAAAGGGTTCCCCTGTTCACTTAACTTTGAGTAATTTTCAAAATCTCTACATGCATTCGAATATCAGCTTCCAAAATATCACATGTGTCATTCAATGATTAATTGAAAAGTTCCAGCGACATTTCATTTATTTGAGAAATGATTGTCGGTAAAGAAACTTTCAATGTGTTTATTCCAGAAAAGCGCCAGGTTTCTTAGCCGCTTGAAGAAGAAATTATCCAATAATTAGACTTTCTATCGGTGAATTCTTCAGATGTTCTTACAACCAGTACACCGACTACTTTCAATTATGATTTTAAGAACCAATTTTTAATTCTCATTCCAATATTGAAAAATTGGAAATTTCTTGTCAGTGACTGCTACAAATAGACACACTATATTAATCCATGGAATAGTGGGCTATTTCACATGAAACAATGCCGCCATCTCACTTGCAATTCTCTTCATGAAAATCCTGTAATTAGGTGTCGACAACTTCCACAACCAACTTGGCAAATAATTTGACTATGATACAATGTTTTAGATCGAATCTGATCTACAAACCATAGATTTTTCCATGTGCCATCATTGTATATAGGCAAGATATCAAACTTTCATTCTAGTGTACTATTATCAACTTCTATGATAGGGATAGACCGGCGAAATATATTTTGATAACACAATTGCTCGGACCTCCGAGGTTCATCAGCGGGCACGCAAAGCTTGTTCATTTGTATGTCCGCTGATGAAGCTCGGAGGTTCCAGCAAAAGCTTCGGAAATTGAGAAAAATAAAAACGAGATGTACATCAAGATGTGTTTAGGAGCATTATGCTGATCATTTCAAAAAGAAGGCTACATCATTTTGAGGAGCTTCAACGTGCCACAAGGCTATTACTCTACAATATTCTTGTCAAATAATCATGTGTACCAACTTGTCTATGGTAGCGCCTTGAATGCAATCTTCATCCAAATCATGTGCGAGATTTATCAACGATATGGACAGAGAACTGCCGAATAGGCCTATTCTGTATTTGATGATTTTCAAAATTGTCATCAAAATTCACTTGAGTGCCCTGACATCAGCTTCGAACCCTGAATGAAATGAAACCAGAACCCTGCATTAAATGTATCTGAAACCAGCCGAAAACAAACCAGAATCCGGCGTTAAACCAGTCTCCAACTGGTCTGAATCTTTCTTCAAATTGACAGAAGCCGCTAATTGAAGTTGGAGTTCTGCTGGGAAACCGACCGGCCAGTTACTAAAGCCGGTCCGAGAATCTCGACTGGACTCCGTCTCACATACGAGGACTATTTTAACTTGATACCTTTTTTAGCATTTATCCCTTCTCGCAGACAAGGCATGCAAGAATGGGGCTGTTCATTAACTAAAATTCTGCCGGCTGAATATTAAACCGATTTTTCTGCCGGTAAATAGTTTTTCAACGACAGTATAACACCGAAACCGACTGAAAATTCTGCCAATTTATTCTGCCGGTAGAATAGGGTAGAATATCACCGTTACTCAGAAACGCAGCAACCGCCAAATTTAAATTTTCGGACTGATGCTATTTTACTCGTTTTCACGTGGTTTTCTTTCAGAATTGATTGCTTAGCTTGAACATGGCTCATTCTCTGGATTCGTTATTAAACTGCTTGAGACAATGAAATAGTTGCTCTGAAACAATGAGTGTGCCATTTAATTTCAGACCCGATACATTTATGCAACCCGCCATAAAGCTCACATACCTATTCTGGCGGCTTCATTTGCGATTTCAAAAGTTGCTGCTAATATGCCGAAGTGGATATCATCACCATTGAATGGAATCGAAAAATAGAATGTTGGCATGATTGAATTTTTATATATTTCTATAGATTACAGAATTTGCAAAAAATTTCCGAAAATTTAAATTTGGCGCGCGACTAGTTTCCATAGAATAAATCGGCAGAATTCTAAGTCTGTTTCGGTATTATGCTGTCGTTCAAAAACTATTTACCGGCAGACAATTAAATCGGTTCAATATTCAGCCGGCAGAATTTTAGTTAATGAACAGTCCCAATGTCATCGACTTACCTTCTTTATCAGATACACGAATGATTTCACAAAGGACTCCCATTTTTCCTATTGCTGGATTCCATTCTCCATACTTGTTGATAGAAACTCCTTCTTCCATATTTGCTCCTTGGATACGCCAGCTCCTGTAAATTGAAGTCAACAGGATATCGTCGAAAATCAATAAAGTTGTGACACTCACTGAGTCATTGGAAGTCGTGTATCGTCGGACCAACGGTACCATCCCTCAGTTTTTCCACTGAGACGATCGATGCGTACGGGATATCTGTGATGCAAGGCTGAAACCGCTGCAAGTTGTTGAGTGTTACTCCGAATTCGTGCTAGATTACCACCAATTGAATAGCATTTATGTATAGCCTCCTTCTTACTGAAAAGGTCTGTCTTGTTATTGAAAGCGACGAATACTTTCCCTGTAAAATGAAAAAGTGATTATAATGGATTCATACTAAAACGTCGCAGTTCCGAATTCATCGCATCCTGAAACATCACATCCAAAATATTCTATATTGTATGTTTCTTTATATCAAGGTCTTAGCATGTCATGTTGAATCATTTTATAGCACGTTTTACTCTTGATTAAGGCATATACACCTTGACAGAAATGATTCAAGTGATGGAATACGATAGACAAATTCAATTTTAAATCGCGTGATAAAATCAAATTCATTATAGCAGTCATTAAAATAAGGAAGCATAGCTGGTCCGCATAGATGTGCCTGGAGTTGATCTAAGCATGAACTTGAAATATCTATTCTTAATAATTCATATCTATGAGCACCATAAACACATAGACTTCGTTCCGATCTAGCTGTGAACTATCAGCGCATTGATCAATCAAACTGCTGCCAAATCGGAATTCAGTTGCGACGAAAGTGGAAACGCGACGAATTCAGAACTGCGACGTTTTCATACCAAGGGATTATAATAAGACAAAGTACACAAGCACCATGGAAGGTCAAACTCTAGTCAAGTCGACTCTGTAATTGCGCGGTGACGTAGAAACAATTAGCGGGAATGTCTTCGTTCTCTATTTGCTCTGACTGCAGATGTTGCCTATTCATGTTCGTCCAGTTATTGTCAACGATCAAGAGAAAATGTTGAAAGAAGTTTGAAAAGGAGCTGTTTAGCTTCATTTCTATATTTTGTGAGTTTTTTCTTCTTAAGTAAGCAAAATATCCCACTTGAAGCACTTTGATTATGCGATGTCTTGCTAACCTCAAGGCTGAGTTATTTTCATTAATGTGTTGCTTTAAGGATAGCAAGAGTCAACGAGTATTTGCATTGTTCAACATGACGTCAGCGTTCAGAAGTGTTGATGACAACCGATCAGTTGAAGCGATTTAAAAGATGAGATTTCCAATTGTCGATTTACAGGCTTTGTAGTCCAGTAATTAGTCAGTTTTCATTGCTAGTGTGGGCAGCATGGTTCTGCCCATAGAAATAGAATGTTTATTTGAAGTTGACTAGAATGTAAATTGACTCAAGGACGTGGCACATCCGGGGAACTAAGTTGTGGCATGAAGGTTGTTCGCAGGCGACTAACACGAGTTTCAGTGGATACTCATCGGGCATCCTTGTATCCGACAAAATACTTAATAGCAAAGATAAATATACCGATGATGATGATTTAACGTCACTACTCCCCCATACTGCTGGCTTGGACGGTGCTGACATAGTTAGACTCATATAGTAGGTATATTAGGTAGAGTGGTAACTCTGCATTTATTAAATCTCCAATGTGCATACACTTTCGATTTTATTAAATGAACTCAAAGGAGATACAAGTGGCATTGTCACCAAATGTGAGATATGCAAATTTTTGCAATTTTAAAGAAATTTCAACGGAACTGACTGATCATGATAGTAATGCTGAAGGAAGTGATATTATTCTGCAGATCGTCCGTGTCATGACAGCCTTGGAGAGGTAATGTGTGTTAAATTAGCAACTCAATGGGTTCCTATTACTTTCATGCTCAACCTCAAGGGCATTTTCTTAAGCGTGATCATATGACAAGCAACCTGCCACTGGCACAGCAAAGTCACGTAATCAAAGACAATGATTTCAATTAACTTTGAAAGATGTAAATGGGTTCACATCACTATTCAGATTCAAGTAATAAAACATGAATCTGTGAATCACAAAATCATGCCGGTGGAAATTTATTTAAAAACTTGAAGTTTCAGTCACGAAACCAAGAATAATATCGCGACTTTTTCATGAAGACTTTCATTATAATGCAGATCATGAAATTCCCCTGATGATCAGCTTGATTTCCGCTTAGTTAGGATGCTTTTCAGCAAACATTAATTCCTTTCGATATCCAACTTGTTGCATACTACTTACATAGAGGAATCATCTCGGTAGTGTATAAATTGGCAAAATTTTGAAAATTTTTAGAACTGCTCAAATAATTTTTTGGACTACGGGAACGTAATCTCCGCAAGAAACTCAATCGTTAGATATAAAAATTTTCACTGTATACAGATACTTTTTTGATTCGACACTCTACCTATATATCCCTACTCTATGGTCAGACTTTGATCTGGAGTTTGTGATCTTTTAGTCACGATGCCGATCTCCAATGACACTTTCGGACCTCGATATCTGAACCGTAAGATTGCTAGGCCAAGCACTTACCCAATGTGTCACGGAAACTGATGAAAAATTACCGATAATTTTATTTAAAACCGATAAAAAAGATGTCACTTTGTAAAAGATATAAAACCGATAATTTCATTATGGAAAATGTACTTAGCAAGTTATTCAACAATTTTTCATTATGAGGCTGAATGATGTAGGATTCTTAGTTTGATGATCTACCGCACCTTGCTCACAGCAAAATCATGTAACTTTCTCTAGAAATCTAAACACAGATTTTGTAGTTAGGACAGATGGGGCTAATGTACATGTACACAGATCTCAAATAAGTAGTAGTCGAGCGAGCTGCACTGCCATTCGGATTCCGAAATTGATATAAGTTCATTTTTGAATGTCAATTTAAATATTATTGAAACTGCAATCGTAGAAGATGTAAAAAAATACAATGAAAAGTAAAATGTACAGCTGCAGTAAAATGCAATAAAGCAAATTCAATGTGCAGGAACTCTCATGTAATGCCCAACATGTTGCACGTGCAGGCAGACTTGTGTTGTCAATTACATTTTTAGCCATGTAGTTGAGAAGTAATTGCAATTACTTTACAGACAGCACTGTTGAATATTCATTTAGCACGCACAATTACTCTCCTCGTCGATAAGGCATTACCATACTTAGATGTGTACCGGGTGTACAACTGCTGGTAATTTCGTTCAAAGAATTTTGCGGCAAAACTAACTGATCAGAAAAATCTTCTTCAGTAGAGGCAGCGGTCTCAATCTTTAGATCAATTTAAATCGCAGAAGAAAAGTAACTATCAATCTATTAAACTCTCGCAGAATCCACAAGTCTCAGCACAATTTGAATCTTTGATATAAGGCGAAAGAATTTGAGGGAAGAAGAAGACGGCGGTAATTTTATATCAGCGCTACGGAAACTTATACTGTAGCAACGACAATTGCAATTGGAATGCAATTGAGGTAAAATAGATTAATTTGTGGCTGTACATTTCATGAGCAATTGACACAAATCTGCGTGCAGTCAAACTTCGCATGCACGTATTTCATGCGAAAGTTCAATTCTCAGCGTGAACTTTTATGACTTAATCGGTATAAGCATGCAGCATGAAAAGAAACCCTAATTTTCCATCATATACCCAAGGTCGACCCAAAACCCAAGGTATAACCTTATAATGAAAGATAATTTTGATTTTTTCTTTATTTTGTCCGATATTGATGACCAGAGAGTTTATTTCATCGCCAAAACTTGACGTATTTGTCTGAATTCTTCTCATCTGAAACTTCAGGTTTCCACAGCAAGAATAATCTGCAGAGGAGGAAGACCTGTTCTATTCAACTCTTACGTTTCATCAACTTGCATTCTTTCCTACTTGTCACGGTGGTATCCGTGGCACAGTGGTTAAGTACTTGGCTATGCTGGTCTTTCGGTCCACAGGTCGAGCCCCGAAAGTGTCATTGGAAGTCGTCAGGAAGGGCATCACAACGCTCCAGATCAAAGTCAGACTATGTCATTAGCGTCCAAGCCTCCACTGAGGGACAGTAGTGACGTCCATTTCTGCTCTTATTTTTCATGATCTTCAGTTTTGAAAATACAAAACTGGATGTGATGTACAACTTACCCATCGCATTTGGTCGGTCAGCACGGGCTAAGGTATCCGGAACGACACGTACTTCGCAGACAGCTGGAAGTTTTCGCTTCCATTTTGCCTCAGAAATGAAATCGCCATGATTCAATACGAATGGTGGCATTTGTTTCTTTGACATTATGGAGACTGGAGAGCTGCAGAACGAATCAAGAATTACAAGCTGAAATTTCATTTATTCTCTTCAATACTTACTTCACAAGTTCCGGTCTTGCAAAATTCTTCGTACGCAGTTTTAACAAGGAATTGTAATAAGTCGGCGATAATGTGATGAATGCCGGGGCCCTAGTCAGAGCTAGGTTGACCAGTCTCCTGTCTTCCTTGCCATGAAGTGTAGCTATTTTGCCTCCCTGCTTTTTACAATGATGTTCACCTTCGTTGAATGTTCCTGCTTCATTTGTGGCGAAGAAGACACGTTTTCCAACTGAAGAATACAGTTTATACACGGTTAAGATATGTACAGTTTATGGCTTGGTTATAAAGGAATACATTTCACATTGATATGTCATTCTCTTTAGATATTCAATGTACTACGACTGACCTTTGTTGTCAATCTACCAAGTCACTGAATGACAAGCTGTCTCGCTACAACATGAATGCTAGTAACATTCTGTCGATAATAATAGGACAATAAGCTTTCGATATCACTTGCAGATGACTTCTGCCTTCACTCGCTTTCCTTTGGTACCGTCAGCGTGGCCTAGTGAAGAAGATGAGTCCCTGGTTCAATTCCTGGGTCAGGTGAGTGCGATCGGGGAGTGTTGATGTCTTTTATTGACTTAGATATTCATTGATATTTAGTTGTAAAATACTCTCATGCACTCGCAAAAGCCATTTTTGCAATACTCCATGTCAGAGATTCATTATAGTTCCTCCACATTTTTTTGTATTTCAGAATAGATAAAAACTCAGTGAGTGATCTTTTTTAAATTGCGAGCTGACTACTCATTCTTTCAAATCTGCCAACCTATCAACTGACTGAGGTTTCTTCAATTTTAAGTATTAAAAAAACATGGAATCCGAAATGAAGGACAAGATATCAGAGTGCTACAATTTAGCGCTTCCTGATGGGTTCTATTATTCTGAAAATCATATTTATTTAATTTCAAAAACATACCTGTTCTCTTGATTTTGTACATGTTTCCTTAATTCTAGAAAACGTATTACTTTTAAACGTATTGTTTAACTCTAAAAATCACGACTCTTCGATGTTTTAACTAATCCACACACTGCAATAGGCCCTAAACAATAGACGAATTTGCATGCATATGGGCAGAGCACACAGATGGATTCGGATGTCGCGGTTACTCTTGAGGTGGAGTGATTCCATCTCAGTCATTGTATGCAATGGTAGAGGGAGATGGAGAGATATGTCTCCCTTTTTTTTTGAGATAGCCGCACATCCTCCCATTGAGATAGCCGCACATCTTTTGCATGGCAATTTGATCTATCGTTTATTTAATTTCATTGTTGTTAATTGCATTCACGACATGGTTTAAGATGCTTTGGTGGACAATCGATCCCCGCTACTTGCCTTAATGTCGGCGGTCACAATTGTGACGTGTTATTTATTCATTGATTATTATTGCCTTGACAACTGATGTGTGGTGGTGAGGGTTTGATCCTGCCAATTGACAGAGTCGCGTAAGTGGCTCGTAGCTCAGTTGGTTAGAGCGCAGGTCTAGTTAACCTTGGTCGTAGGTTCGAATCCTACCAGCCGCACATCTTTTGCATGGCAATTTGATCTATCGTTTATTTAATTTCATTGTTGTTAATTTGTCTTGCGTGATTGGTCAAGCGCGCGCAATGCGTAAGGAAAGTTGTATTAGGGAACACATGATCTACCGTTTTCACATTGAAGTTTGAACCGGGTGTTCGAAAAAAGTGACGAAAACTAAACGCTTATAACTTCACCAATTTTCACTCGATTCAGCTGACTTTTTGCATACAAATGCAAAATACCCATAAGTTTTTCTCTGAGAAGTTTGAATATTGAGTACTCTTGAAGAAAAATAGGTACACTGTCAACCTTAAACCGACAATTATCCTACAAAATTACTGACAAAATCAACCGACGATTGTCACCTCCAATATCCTGTGATATCCGACGAATTTGTAGGTTCTCCGACGACATCGAAACAGATGCTTTGCATGCAAATTAACCAAACAAAAACTGTTGAATATTGATTGATTTTTTCGATCAGTGATTGCTTGACTTTTGGGCAATCTGTATCATTGTGTGGCAAAACCATGATTTATTTTGACATAATCTAATTAATTACCTACATTTTTGATAAAATTTAAGCTATAATTCATTGTTACTCATTTTGTCGCTTTTTGTCAGATATTGTAGGTGTTCAGTGGCAAACATCCTACAAAAACTAACAATGACTGACAAAATAGATTTTGTCGGATAAATGTCAGTCAATTGCCACTCAACGGTTTACAGCATGGAAGTAGGTCATAGTACACTAGAATGGAAGTTTGCCTATGTACAATGATGGCACATGGAAAAATCCATGGTTTGTTGTAGATCAGATTCGATCAAAAACATTGTATCATAGTCAAATTATTTGCCAAGTTGGTTGTGGAAGTTGTTGACACCTAATTACAGGATTTTCATGAAGAGAATTGCAAGTGAGATGGCGGCATTGTTTCATGTGAAATAGCCTACTATTCCATGGATTAATATAGTGTGTCTATTTGTAGCAGTCACTGACAAGAAATTTCCAATTTTTCAATATTGGAATGAGAATTAAAAATTGGTTCACAAAGTCATAATTGAAAGTAGTCGGTGTGCTGTTTGTAAGAACATCTGAAGAATTCACAGATAGAAAGTCTAATTATTGGATAATTTCTTCTTCAAGCGGCTAAGAAACCTGGCGCTTTTCTGGAATAAACACATTGAAAGTTTCTTTACCGACAATCATTTCTCAAATAAATGAAATGTCGCTGGAACTTTTCAATTAATCATTGAATGACACATGTGATATTTTGGAAGCTGATATTCGAATGCATGTAGAGATTTTGAAAATTACTCAAAATTTAGTGAACAGGTGAACCCTTTAAAGTAAAATGAATACTCTTAAGATTTCTTGGCCTCTGATTTCAAGTTGGAGTTATGCATGTTCTGCTAATCGACATTACAAGTTGCATAAGGTCTGATTAATAATCTATAAATATAAAATATAAAATAATATATAAAATCTATAATCTATAATAGTCTATTAATAGATTATTGGAGCGATATTTCAAAATGATGAACGTACAGAACGTTTAAAAGGATTTCCTTCTTTGTCATCCTGTCGGCGCAGCATTTTGTAAATTCACTATTGCTTTTGAGTACATGATCTTTGGACAAGGATCAACAATCCAGATCACAAATTGGCTTGATAAATATGAATGCCAACCAGAAAAAAATGGAAACTAGCTGGTACAGTTTGCATTTTGCCCCAACTAAGTTCCCCCGGCGTGTGCCATAATTTTCATGCAATTTCCATTCTAGGACTTTCTATGGTATTGTTAATTTCTATGGTTTACAGTGTATAAATTCAAATCCTGTATATTTCCAATGGTGAAGTTCAAGATATCGGACATAGAGATATCCAATTTCCATCCATCAATCATGATCATAGCCCGTTATTTAGCATGATCAAGCAAACACGAGTATCATATCAAAGATTGATTACACATCGCATAGACTTCTTACTGTTAGTATCTGGATAGGCAACTTCTCTAGAATCACTATTGGATGGATGTTGTGACAAACGCAAATGGGAATTATTCCAGAACGACTGCTGATACTTTTCAAGAAGTACGTGTTGCAAGAAGCATGATTTGATGGTTTGATTTTTAAGAACTCAGAAATATAATTGCAACAAAGAAAAAAGTGAATCCAATGCGAAAAGTGAGATGATGAGGTGAGAAAAATAATTGGAAATGTCTAATTTTGTTTAAAAGAGAACTCACCATGTCGAATGTAAGGATTGAATGAAAGGAATTCACAAAGAGCACCCTGCTTTGTTTCACAATTGACTGGCGTCATCATTCCCTTGTTGCTTATATCAAGCATTGCACATTTGAGAGATTTGCTTCTTTGAAACCAAGATCTGAAATGATAAGAATTATGGCAGTTAAACAGATTTCATGACAATATACCGAATATAAGCATCATGAATATAAATAGTAAATGTGCTTCAAGAGAAGAAGTAAACCAATCTCTCACCTGATATTTGGAAGGAACCACATGCCATGCATGCCGTGTGCATGGACAATGTTGATGTAATAATTATTTCGTCCTTTTGTCTCTTCATTCTTAATGGCACCCAACGCCAGAAAGTGTTCTTCATTCGATGCAATCGTTGCTAAATGACCACCACGCCTATGACATTCAGCCTTTGCTTCAGCTTCAGTCAATTTGCTGTTGAAAGCCTTGATGTATTTCTTCGGTTTTTCCTTCAGTTTTGTCATCAACCTTTGTCTGTGCTTCACTATGTGACCTGAAAGACAATGAAGATAACTTAAAACTTACGAATGGGCAGCCGTGATTGGGATGCATTCAAAAACACTTGGGTGGCAAAAAAGTGTCCAACTACCAGGCCCGTATGAATTGAGTATTGAAACAAAGATGCCGATGATGAAAGTTCAACTCAATAGAAATTTGAACGGGTATCGATGTCTGCGTGGGACAGTGATCTTATTGGTCCAAAGGTGCAAAGGTATCATTGGAGGTCGGCAGGAAGGGCATCCGACTTAAAAGTCTCACTATGTCAACAACGTCCAAGCCCCCAGAATGGGAATTGTGAGAGCAATCGAAAGTGAAGCGAAACTCACAAAAATTACAACCTACGGACAAATATTGATGATTTTGCAAAGAAATTTGAAGTTCTGTCAGTCATGATTCATCAAACTGGAAGGATAAATAGAAAGTTCCTACAAGTTTGCTATCACATGCAAGTTATGTTGAATTTAGGGTCGCACCGTCTTGTCATCCAGTAACAGATGCCAGATAATTCAAATGATAACCAATTATCATGTGATAACATTGTGCAGTGTGCATTTACACGTATATTGAACGCCTTTACCGTGAATGTTTATTGTTCAAGTATTACACTATCTATCACTCTATCTTGTTAGCCTATCTCTACATTTAGTGTTTGATGGGACTGAAAGGCAATTGTGAACCAACACAGAGGTTACTGAAAAATAGTTACCAGAATGATGCACTGGTCATTGTAGAAAATGTAAAAGTGAAATTGTCAATTCATCATGCGACGTGAATATATTGAAATCTGTGTTAGACTAATATATCAATTAACTGCCAATGAGTATGCAAGTTTTAGTAGGTAGGCTACACCATAGAAGTCAATAACAGTACACTAGAATGGAAGTTTAATATCTTGCCTATATACAATGATGGCACATGGAAAAATCTATGGTTTGTAGATCAGATTCGATCTAAAACATTGTATCATAGTCAAACTATTTGCCAAGTTAGTTGTGGAAGTTGTTGACACCTAATTACAGGATTTTCATGAAGAGAATTGCAAGTGAGATGGCGGCATTGTTTCATGTGAAATAGCCTACTATTCCATGGATTAATATAGTGTGTCCATTTGTAGCAGTCACTGACAATAAATTTCCAATTTTTCAATATTGGAATGAGAATTAAAAATTGGTTCACAAAGTCATAATTGAAAGTAGTCGGTGTGCTGTTTGCAAGAACATCTGAAGAATTCACAGATAGAAAGTCTAATTATTGGATAATTTCTTCCTCAAGCGGCTAAGAAACCTGGCGCTTCTCTGGAATAAAAAAAACATGAAAGTTTCTTTACCGACAATCATTTCTCAAATAAATGAAATGTCGCTGGAACTTTTCAATTAATCATTGAATGACACATGTGATATTTTGGAAACTGATATTCGAATGCATGTAGAGATTTTGAAAATTATTCAAATTTAGTGAACAGGGGAACACTTCAAAGTAAAATGAATGCTCTAAGATTTCTTGGCCTCTGATTTCAAGCTGGAGTTATGCATGTTCTGTAAATCGACATTACAAGTTGCATATGTGTCTGATCATAATCCTGATGGATTATAAGAGCGATATTTTAAAATGATGAACGTACAGAACGTTTAAAAGGATTTCCTTCTTTGTCATCCTGTCGGCGCAGCATTTTGTAAATTCACTATTGCTTTTGAGTACATGGTCTTTGGACAAGGACCAACAATCCAGATCAAGAATTGGCCTGATAAATATAAATGCCAATCAAAAAACATGAAAGCCAGATCGCACAAGTTGCATTTTGCCCCAACAAAGTTCCCCCGGCGTGTGCCATAATTTTAATGCAATTTCCATTCTAGGACTTTCTATGGCATTGTTAATTTCTATGGTCTACACCATCCGGTGTCCAGTAACTGACATTGAACTATGAGTTTCCATCATCCGGCACTGGAAAACCGGATATCTGTTGCAACTCTAGTTAAGTTTCAGATAAAACACGGAGATCTTTTAGGTAACTCTCCATGAAATGCAAGTTATCTCCAAAGATCTTGATAAGAAATGCAAAGATTCACAAGAAATCTTGCAACATTGTTACTTTTGATTCATTTGGATTGCTTTCTGATTTCAGGTCACCGTGGTCTGTCTTCAATTACTTCTTTGCAACTTACACTGCATGATTTCCAATGAAAGTTTATAGGAGACAGATTTTTTGACGATGATGTCAATCGCATATATCTAATTATAGCAAGCATACAGTCTTGCAAAAGTTCCCGCACACCTTGAGAAAATTACAGCTAGCAGCCGTTCTAGACTGCATATGACGTTCGCGTTAGCTGTCGATAAAGCTTCATCGTAAGATGAATAGAACTATAATAAAAATACTTATGGGAATCATACGATGGTTCCTTGATATAACTAGGCAAATCTAATCGTTATAAACATTGTGGTCAAGCTTACGGCCATCTGTATCCACAAAATACATAGCAATGATGATTTTTCAACTGTGCAAGAACTTTTGCAAGACCGTATAATAACTTAATATGACTGTTATACTGAATTTTGATTTAGCACAAAATTTCTACTTACGATTGCAATGCTCGCGCACTTTCTTCATGAAGAAATGAACTTTCTGTATTCCGAATGAGTTGTGCACAACGATCATGAGTTGTCTCATATGCTTATCCATCTCACCCATTTGACTATTCATCAATGCATTCAGTCTGGTCACGACAGCTGGAGGCGGCATTCCAGCTGTAGAGGTTAGATGAATTCGCACAATGTGATTCACGTGGTTCTTGAATTTTACCAGCTGCTTATTCATTTGAGAACTCGACGAGGCATGTTGTAACTCTGTTTGCATCCTCCGCATCACTAAACAAAGGAAGAAAGGAGTTTTCATAGTGTATTCAAAGAAAACGAATAGCAAGAAATTAAAAAATAAAATGCTGAAAGTTTCCAATGCTGGCTGCTTCCCAAGTCTGTTGAAGCATTTTCCTGATAAATCATAATTTTTTTTCAGCTAGATCTCTGAAGATTTTGTAATACCAATTGCGAGACAATGAGGGAAGTGGCAAAATTGTGGAAATTCAGATTACTCGAATCAAAAGAATAGATTTCCAATGATTCCTTAGGGATATTTTAGTAGGTGACCCAAGTCGGTAGAGTAGGCACCCAGTCAGGACGCCCAACCTAATGTAAAGTTCTGACGCAAAACTCATCTTTCGCTGAAAGATTTGCTAATTGTGACATATTGATTCTGCAACTGTATGAACTTATGTACAGTCTATGAACTCTAACAAATAGTTATGAGCAGCGCTATGTACAATCCTTTAATAGAAACGAATATTCGCTATCAGTAAGCTGCATTGCCCCTTTCTATTTAAGCAAGCATAAGTCAAATCTGCAGAGAGTAACTGAATTTCTAGTTATTCTGATGTTATCGCCAGCGGACTTCTCAAGAGATAGAACTTGGTAGGTCTGTTGATGTGTCTTCGATAAGATGGCAAGACAAGAAAAAACATTTAATGTGAAAAGTTGCCCTGTCGTGAAGTAGCAGACCCACGACTGCTTCAATACATTCAAACAGTCGACGCAAGTTCTGGCGAAAATCAATAATATTATCTACATGGTGCTGTAATTGAGTCTTGGACTTTGGGCCCGCATCAAGATGCTTTGTCATGTTTCTACATAGAAATTGTCAAACTATTGTAATTACTAAGAATAAGCCTACTATTGGACCTGCTTTTTCTTTAACTTTTGAAAAATGATTCTTGAAATTAAATTGCGAAAATATCCATTGAACTAATTATTAAGCATTAGAAATGACTTTTTCATCATCAAACTTGTTGTCATCATCATTACCAAATGCGAGTATCAATGTGCTTGTAGTCGATGGGAAGAATCAAGACTTTCGAATATCAAAATGTCGCAAGAACCATTCACAATCTTTAATGTCAGTGGAAACTGATAGATCTTCTTATTGAGACTTAAGGCGCATTCACACTTGCACGATAACGATAACGATAAAATCGTGACAATCCTTCATTCTATCGTCGAGCTCCAATGTTTACATTGAAATTATTATCGTTGAGAAAATCGGTCTAATGTAAACAGCAGCTATGTGACACATGCAGAGCGATTTTATCTAAATGTGTCGTTACAGTTATCGTTATCGGCAGGGGTGTAGTCG
Source organism: Prostheceraeus crozeri (assembly GCA_907163375.1). Taxonomy (NCBI): domain Eukaryota; kingdom Metazoa; phylum Platyhelminthes; order Polycladida; family Euryleptidae; genus Prostheceraeus; species Prostheceraeus crozeri. The sequence goes on along the minus strand of CAJQUW010004122.1, from coordinate 63,917 downwards.
TAAATTCCTAGGAAGTATAACGCTAAGAGCTAAAAATTCAGCTGAATTTTGGGAAGTATAACGCTAAATTTGACATGTATATACATGTACACTAAAAGCCAAAAGACTTATCGCACATGCAAAGTTAACTAATGTTAACTAAGGGTGACAAGTCTATTGACTTTTAGTGTATCATCCCTGCTCTAAAATCCCTGGAATTAATCAATGGAATTGTCTGAGAAGACAGCGTTATACTGCGTTAATTTGATGACCTTAGGAAGTATAACGCTGATTCGGCCAGAATCTTAGGAAGCATAACGGCGTTATACAGCGTTACCCCTCCACTACACCCCTGGTTATCGGTCTAATGTGAAGGCGACTTTAACCCGTCATGTTCACTCAACATTTAAGCTAAGCAAGTCATATTTTGGTATTTTGATTCTTTACTCAAGTCAGATTTCTCATGTGCTACTTTGAAGTTACTGAATAAGCAACAACATCTTCTATCAATAATCAGGGTCAAGAACTCTTTCATGGTTCCCACGTTTTGTCAACAAAGTCATTCCTATTCTCTGTGGTCATTCCAAGACTTTTCAGGACATTTTTCCACTCCAGAATATTCCATGACTTTCCAGAACCGGAATGTTGCTGAAATCGTTTCTGTTATTGAAACATTGTTTAGTGGCCTTAGGACAGATTTATCAAGACCATCTTGCACAAGGACGACTTTGACTTGACACCGCATCGCGCAAGCCTGTAGCAGATTTTAAATTTGATTGAGAAATTAATTCGTGTTGTCAGGCAAGACAGGGGTGGCATGCAGAAATTTTATGACAATGCACATTGTATTGACTTTTGAAACACAAAATATCGAACTTGTGGCTTTTATTTTCCATTTAACTACATGAAGACGCAGCCTACTTTATAAATAGTCCATTAGAGAGATAACAACTCCACCTATTGGCGGGGTTTCAGATAGTTCACAGAATACTGAAGATATTTCACAAACATTATCGCAAATTGAACACTTGTAGAATTTTTCAGCGTTTACATGTGTTAGGTGAGTATTCGAAATCAGTAGGCTTATTTTAAATAAAAAGAAGATTTCAGTGTGAACTCAAATCATTAGTTTTGTGACAGATTCAAGGTTAAATATGAACTTCAACAGGTGAAATGTATGCATGCTCATTGATCAATAGTTGCAATTAGCTAATTTCTTTCTGCAAAAATTTATTTGATTGCTCAACCATCAGCAATGGCAATTAACCTTTTACAACCTGTGTGAATATAATGCCCTGTCTTCGCAATTACAAGCAGTGGATGCATTCGTAATATATTGTTCTCTAAATGGAACAACGCAGATTTCCCTAGATGATTTATCCACGATCTCATTATGAAAAAATTCATAAGATGTGATAAAATTCAGTGATCTTGCGTTCCGATGATATAAAATCGATAGCAAAAAAATTTGGCGATCACGATTTCGACATTGTGCAGAGAAAGTGAACAATGTTACAAGTCTAAGGCCATGCGTATATTTGCAGTACTAAATCTATAAATCTAAAATTTTTGACAGATTTTACGTACCATTGTGCATCACAGCGAAGGGGTTTTCGAAAGAGGTTCCATTTGAAAGAATCAGCAAACCTGCAAGAAGGCACATTTGGTTTGTTAGAAAAATGAATATTGATTTATATGAAATTCATATGAATGCAACAAAAATACATGCATCTTTATACAGGGTGCGGCAAAAAGATCTCCTCGATTTGTTATAGCTGTGAACCGAAAACGAAGACGCATTTATGAATTGTTATTAATTTCAAAAGAAGTTCATATTATGCCATTATGATATTTATGTGCAGAGTGCGTCTTCTCTAATCAAAAGATTTCCCCGATTTGTAACGATAAAGTAAAGGAAAGCGACGAGAAAACATCGAAAACAATTTTAATATCAGAACAGTACATGTTATGCTACGCAGGGTAAATCTTTCCGTTTTCAATATGATGTCACTTAAATGTCGGCCGTCAATATTGACGAAATATCGAAATCTCTAGCGGAAGTTTTCCATCGTGCTACGAACCATTTCGATTGTAATGTCAGCGATTTCATTATATTAAGTTCTAACTCAAATGAAGAGCAGTATCTAGCGAATTACACAGCGCAACGCAAGCAATGAATTTTAGAATACATTTTTAGGCTCTGCCATGATTAACAGTGTCAAGCTCATATTGTGTTGTGGCCATCATGGAAGTTTTTACATCTCTGTGACGTTTAACTGCATGCTTTCGCCATTTTCAGTAATTCATATTACTGCATTGCATATTTAATTATGTGTAATAGCGGATTCTTGCTACATTCATTCCTACGGGTGCTACACCTGTAAGTGTACATACCCGTAAAACCTCTATTTCACCGCCATCGCACTCAATTTTTCAACTGTGGTGCAATAGAGACTGACAATTGCGTTGAGCCGCCTGCTTGCTGATGGACGGGATGTACGGCTTCCATGACTATCCAAGGAAGGAGATGGCATCTTATTCTCTGATCCTGTTATCTGACATCTTAATGCCATCCCGAACATCAACCTTTGACGGCGCGGTACGCCGAAGGTTTAACCTTTACTTTACTACATCGGCCTATAAATTTAAAAAAGGGAGATCTTTGATTTTAATGTTTTACTTGCTTTTTCTTAATACTATGCTGTTCATCATCATGTCATCATCTCCTTTAAGTCATGAATGCAGAATATTCTGCAGTTCATGAAGGATTCAAAGAAACAGTTCACTTAGCGCTCCATGCGACACTGCGACACTGTGATGCGAATTTACAATAATTGATCAACATTAATTCCAATCTCTAATTAATTAACTGATTGAAGAGAGTAATTTAAAAGCAATCTATTACTGATAATCAACATATTCTAATAGTTCTAATAATGACAACATTGTCATTTTATTACTAAAACGGAAAATGGACTTCAAGTCATTCCCAGTTGGCTACTACATATGTAGGCATTCCGGCTATTGGCAATACCGAGTCTCTTCTAATCTCACATCCTGGGATCCTCTACATTTATGTTTTGTAGTGGTACACATTGTATTTTCAATTTCATTTAATATCAGAACTAATCTCAGGATTGGCTCAATCCCGGAATCCAAATGCCAGTGTCTGTTGCTCATGAATTCTGAATTGGATTTCTCAGTTAAAAGATGATTAGAATTTCCAAGATTCATAATCAGTGACATTGAAAATGATTAGAAGCCATCATCGTGTAGTCAAATGAGGTTCCTTTTTCGATAATCTGGCAAACGCTCGTGCAGTTGTTGTCCCCAGAAGGAGACACCAGCCTTCACCTTTTTCTGCCGAAGTCGCGCGGGCAACGGTGGAGTAACCGGGGCAGTCATCAGACCAAGCCTCAAGTAGTGCTTCATGAATTTCTGGAACTGATCCTCCTCTTCTCTATTCAGTACAAATGTAGAAACGAAAATACAGTTTTCGCGCGTGCATTATCAATGATGCAAAAGTTTGCTGTGAAACGAATACTCCAGGATGAATAACTTAAGTTTAAAATTCAAGCATTAGATAAGTTGTTAAGGACTGATTTTTACTCTTGTCATGTGCATATACATTCATATTATCACCAGTTACCCTTGATTTAAATTTCCTTTGAAATCGAATTCAAATTATTGAACTGCGGACGAGTTTTCAATAGATAGGACCTTATTTGGTGGTGATAATCACAATTCGTTGCAGGTGGGAATTTTGACACTTTATGGATAGCTATGAAACAGCGCTAAGATATCTATGATTTAGAATTTGTTCGTCTGTAGTCACACATGACCTCTACTGGCTGGACTCTGTCCTTCTTTCAAATGTCTGAGGTACATTTCAGTCAATAGCGACTTTATTATTTTTTTTATAGAGGCAAATTTTTCTCTACTATGATTTCAACTTTTGAGGCTGTGCATCTTAAATGTACAGGACCGCGCCTGGTCGGGTTTTAGCGTCCAGGATTTAGCGGTCGAAACGCGATCGTCCTGAACAAGTTCCTGCTGATGACCTCATTAAAAATAGTCAAATAATTTGTATGCATATTTTGTAGAATTTTATTTTACGTTTTAGCTTAAGGAGCTAATATTAATTCTCTTACACACCTGGTAGATTTTAGATAGCGTAATCCCGCCGTGTTAGCTAGATCTGATATTTTGATTGGAAACAGACCTGTCCTCTTATCATCTGAATGGGCAGACTGTTAAACAGAATCTTTTCAATATATAAGTGATTTTGAACAGAACGACTTACTCGCCAATTCATTCCACATGAGGAGAGGAGAACCGTTGCTTGTCCTTCTAGTAAGTATTTTTAAAATATTTAGACATTTTAGGATACAATAATGTTTTTTAAATCATATTTTGCACCTTTTAGAAAATTAGCTAGTCGTTAGCTTGTTTTTTTAATTTTGTTACCTTGACGCACTTTGTTAGGTTGAAATGAACTATACACGTACTCTGTGGTTTAAATGTCTAGACTCTAGAGAATTGAATGAAATTTCGCATGTGAGTTATCAGTACTTATGAAATAGAACAGCGTATTATTTGCGTTGATGAATTATTTTGACGGATGTTGGTTAATTAAAGAAGCAGCACAATTGAAGCTATCATATCTTGATGGGTGATGGAGGCTTTAAATATATAGATAAATAATTGCGTGTTTAAAAACGAGTTTAGCTTTCCTACGGAATTTTCTTATGTGCAAAAATTTATTAAACGCAATGTCTAATATTACAATCTGCCAGTCATTCCTTAATCTCTGCTGCAAGTTAGGTTTAACATATGAAAAACCTGAGGGCAAGCTACACCGGGCGATGTGTGTTGTTTCGTCACGTATCTTAAAGATGAAAAGCAAGAAACAGAAATCAAATATTAGTCATCCGTTCTGATATGACATGAGTGTTTGACTTCAGTCACGCTCATATGTACCACAAAAAAATACACAACAATAGTGACACTAAAATCACTGAAATGCTTCAGAGGGTTACTATAATACTGCGCTTGACCTTTCAGGTACGGGAATCCTGCACAAGACTCTAGCAAATTGACATTCAGCTGCAAATCGGTCATGTGAGCTTAATTATGACGATCGCATTGAAGGAGGATGGAGTATACTTGAAAAATATCCAAACTAAAAATAATTTCTTGATAAAGCGCATATAAACTTGCTCGAATTCCATTATATAAATCGACATTATCAAGTGTATATGCCTGCATAAAAACAATACTGCTATTATAGAGCCTTATGTAGCAAAATTGAATGGATCAAATGTTTAACATTCCTATAATATCCTATAATAATTCCTGTAATCACATGGTATAATGTACATGTACATCAGTATTCTATTTCTCTATGCTCCCAAAATGATGGAATCTTCATGCTCTGACTGTCGCTGAAATTATAGATAACATTCCCTTTACAAGCATGCTCTTACGTTTTTTTTCAACTCTCGGGCATTAATCTGCTATTTTTGGTCTTTAGATATCACTAACTCACTCGATCAATTTCCAAATCTTGAAGCAACAACTTTAATTGAGTATTTGTATTTAATTTTTTCCTTTTTTCCACATCATTACATCATATCTACAACCGTCGGGATGATTGGTGTGGTATTCCAATGATTAAGTGAAGGCTATTCACAAATAACACGTGATTGTCCTTTGTAATAATGTGAGTTTCATTGTCGAAAAGCGCTATAAGGATTGTTTCTACAGTTCCTGCAATCATGCACATGTGTTTACAATGAAGCTGATCACAAATATGAAATAAAAGGCCTTCATGTCGAGTTCATAGTTTTAGAAATATCAATGAATGAAAGAACCTTGAATGATACCGGTATTCAATATCATAATCATGAATAGATTAGTAATGAAGAGAACATGGATAGGAATAAATAATAATATCAACATGACAATGTTATTCAAAAAGCACTACTGTGTAATTACTCCATGTATTCGAACAATAGCAATAAAGAGATTCTGGCATATTTCCTTATTTAGTTACGATAGAAATAAGGATGAAAGATAGATGGATGCAGGATATGAGAGGTGCATACACATGTGCAGGTATAAATGAATAAAAAGATGTCCGTTGAATCTAAGCAACATGTTTGATTTAAAACTAAATGAGCTTAATGAAATTTATTGAGCTCAAATGTAAAGAAAGCATTTTCGACAACAGCAAGGTATTTCCTAAAAACCAAAAGTATCAGCATTTGTATGTCAGCGAATAATGCACCGCAGCAACTGGGATACAGTCAATTTTCTTTCAGAAAGATCAAGCATTTACATTTGATTTTAGTTTATTTATTATCGTTTTGATATTTCTATAATTGAATTGAGGTAAATCTGCGAAGTAATCTTACATCTCAGTTCATTAATGAATAATCTCAAATCAAACCACAGTTTTATCTTTGATTTGAGATAATTAACGATTGAATGTCGCATTCTTATACTTGAAATGTAAAAGGTGTAATTAAACTCAATTTTGAGATTGAAATTAAATGTAAAAAGCAGAATTCTAAAGAAATTCATCGAATTCATTACTTGGATGTTACCGGAACTTCATTGCATCAACCGATAGAAGTCATTGGACGCCGAAAGTCCTGTCTTTTTTTACTTGTAGCTTGTTTTGTGATCGACCAATAAACGTTCATCAAGAATGTCCGGATACTTTGCTCAGCCTCGAACACTTTGGAAAAATATTGCGATTATCATGGACTGTTATTGAAAAAATTATCACTTTGTCTTAACCATAAATTTACGAACATATTACATTGTATATAAACTTTTAAAAAAGTAATCACAAAAATCACGCTGTTCGAAATATCGCAATCGAAATCATTTGCGCCAAAGTTAGGGTGCACAAAACATAAAGCATAGAGAACTGACATCACCAGGAATCTGTGGAAAAGAACACTTTATATGTAACCTAAATAGATAACACAAAGTCTGCTGTTGGCAAATACTCTGTCTGAGATGATTTTCGAGTAAAACCCGAATTCCATTGAATAATTGAGTAAACCTTTACGCAACTGTTCTCTCTGTTGAATGATTGATCTCGTTTCCCGTCCAAGAGGACAGAACGCGTTTCAACATTGCAAGTGGCTGAGAATCAATTAGGCTATCGGAAATTTAATTTAGAAGCCTTGTAAGAATGCAAACCGCGAATTAATCCATCATTTAATATTTTCTCAACGTTAGAAGCAAGAGGCGTTCAAAGAACTTTCCTGGTCATCCTCTGGTGAACAAGATGTCATAACTGATGCAGAATAATCAATCGTTCATCTATTGTTGTCGCTCAACGGTCAGAGAAAATGCGATACATTTATCGACTATGCAATGAAATTTTAGCTGTAGGCCTAGTGTTAAATCAGTTGTCGACATGTCACAAAATAAATTGTCTGGCGACTTTTTTGACTAACTCTTTACGGCACCGACTCGCCCGGTTGACATTATGAATCTCAGTCCTCAGCTTTGTATTTAATTGTCACATATTCAGATGTTAGTCTTCTTATGATTTCGGTCTTATTTATGATCTCAGATCTTCTGAAATTAGCACTAAGAGGCAATACCATCGCTTCCAATGCTGTCCAAATATCTGGGACCACAGAATTAACAGGACGTTTCTTCTTCTGTGACACGATTAAACAATCTAATTCTGTGTGTGGGACCATAGAGATCAGATATCTCTGCTATTGTCCTCTCCTGTCTAGAGAGGGCAATAGATGACTAGGATGGCACCTGTCTGGACTCTAACAGCGGGTCTCATTTAGGACTTCTCTGTCTTTAATTTGAGATAACCTCTGATGTATATGTCGTATAACCTACATTTTCACGCAGAACAAGATACACACGAGATATGTCACCTGCTTGAATATGAATGAAGTTAACAAAGTCTATAGACGACATGAAAGGAAATTATGAAAACTGATCATGTATTCACAGACTTATGATTCTTGTTTCCATTTTTTGCATGATTGATCTTCATAATCCATTGCAAACTGATCCTGAGCAAGTGATATTCCAGCATGCCTGCAGACGATTCTACATGCGATTTTGTGATTTTATCTTTATTGGTCGGCCATGTCATTGATTTTCATAAATTGATAATCGCTTCGAATGAATTATCTTTCATGTTATCAAGACACCAGTCTCATTCTATAAAACACACACTTGTCTACCAATTTACCAAGAATTTTCTGTTCTATTAGGTAGACTTTTCCGGACTTATCGTCCACAATTATCACTGCAATTACGATCATTTCAGATGCAATTCATTGATGCGATGATATAACGTCAATGAGAGATGTTGCATATTGTTGTTGCATGCGTCAAATGTAAGTAATTATTAAAAATTGAAAGTTTTCCAAATTGAAACTATACAACATTGAATGACACATTCACAAATGACTCTGCTTTCAATTCATTTTGTCTCCGTTATGAACATAGAAATTGACAACAATAAGACCTCTAGAATGGAAATTAAGCTTCATGCAATGCACAATAACGGCACATAAATCGCACGCATTTTCACTTAGATACACCTGCCAACGTCTGCATCATTGGGTTAGGATCACTCACATGAGTAAATTGAAGCTTTTAATTGGTTCTTCATGCCCGAACTTAGTTCCCCCGGCGGTGCCGCGACCTTGAGTCAATTTCCATTCTAGCGAACTTCAGATAAACAGTTTATTTCTATGGTTATGAATGCATGTTGGAGATACTTCATGCCCGCTCTAGATAACATAGATATCTAACAATCCGACCTCTATGCGTGGGACATAGAGATAGATTCGTTTGCGTGTGGGTTGGTCTAGAGCGTACATAATCCTAATACATAATCATAAGCGATAGAGATTGGCATAGATATTCGTCTCGCTTTGACTTCTGTGATTGGCCAACGAACCCACGAACTTCAACGGTCAGATTGCAGGCAGGCACGCCTGTCAAGTGGAACGTACGCATCTTTAACTCAAAATTTTCTTAGTGATGAATTCGTCAAATGGAAATATTATTCACACCACTCGATCTAAATTTACTGACTGTGCACATTTAGTGTGGTGTCAATGTCTTGGATGGTCAGAATTCAGGCTTGAATTTGCATTACGTTCAAAGAGGACCTCTGAGGTCCCCTACCTCGAAAGCCATTCTCTCATCGGTGATTTATGAATTCAAGTGAACTGGCGATGATTCTACCACATACACATCGGTGAGACAACAAGACATCTGGGTAGGAGATTTCCAGAACATGTATCAAGACAGGGAAACCTGGTTGGCTCCGCTTTGCTACGCTAGCGAAGCGGAGCCAACTAGCGTTCCCTGATCAAGACCTGTTCCCATCTTTGACCATTTACTTGAATGTAATGCCTGCAGCAGACGAAGCATCATGAGCAGTGTCACAATCTTTTATAAGCTTTCATTGGTGAGCATTGAGGAGGCCCTCTTCATAAAGAAGAGGTCTCTAATCTCTTCATGTTATCTTTCCATTTTCTAATCCCTTCTTTTTTTACCTTTTTTGCTTCCACCTGTATAATTCTATAATGTCATTATTCCTTTGTGTTTGACATATATCATTTATTAGATCGTTGTTCATGATTCATAATGAAACATGCCGGTAGTTATAAAGATAACAACTGCATATGAATTTAAATATTTAACAACAGAATATCGCATTAAGATAATCCGAAAATGAATCATTGCCCTCCAGTTGTTAAATGCTTTTTTGACAGCATTTAATAATCAGTCGAAATGTAGTTGATATTTGTCTTAATTGGCCAAGCGGTGTGCACTTCTGACACCTGTATGAGGATTTTCCGTTTAGTTATGCATTCAGTTTCCCCGTTGTTTTGCGGTCTATCAATTTTATTGGGCCAAAGGTATTAAACTGTTAAAGAAACCATGAAAACAATCATGATAAACCTACGAAAACTACCTGACTAATGCAATTTTGTTATTTCACGCCTGACGAGATCAGTCATACTCATTAATTAAAAATTCAGTCAATAGAAAATAATCAAATCGATTTGCTATTCCGCCGGCAGAATTTTCAGCGAAATTTCTGAATAACGGCATTTTCAGCCTATGGTCAGGGCTATCTTCATGTGAGTAATTGGATATTGGACAACTAATATGAGTGTTTGTAACTTTACAATGGCTTAAGTAGCAATCAAAATACTTTCACAAAGTGCAGAAGTATGCTTCAATGCCGAATGAAATATTCAGCAAGTTCTAGTTACAACTTTAAAAATTAAAGCTTGACATCAAAAAGTTACTAATTTTAATCAATTCATGGACGAGAAAAGTAGGCCCACGAATACAGGACAGATGTGCAACGTCTAATTGCAACTGAAAATCTATAGTTCATCGTGGGAATGATATTCCAGAAGATAAAATCATAATTCAATGATTGGCAAGCACTTTGTGAATGTCATTTATCGATGATACAGCAGCAATGCAAGATGATTCCTATCGGCCATCGTTAAAGGCGTAGGTATTGAATAATTGATTATTTTAGTCCTATCTATGCAGCATCAAGGCTAAAACGAATAACAACGTGCGGTAAAAGATGTACGTCTAATATATTATCAAAATATTTTGGTCAGAATAAAATCACAAACCATGTGATGAAATATATTTGAAATTTCTAGAAACCTATGCCAACTGTTCCCGCAAGAGTCACCATATTGAGGGTTAAGAAGTCTCAGAAAGAAAATGCTTTAGATGCCGGTGAATACCTTACGGCCTACTTCGGACACACTGACGATTTTCCTATTATGCAGTATTCTGCAATACAGCTATTGAGCTTCAAAGATCTGGTGACATCTGGCTGACCTGGATCGATGCCAAAATGAACAGCAGAGAGGGGACCATCAACAAACAGCCGCTTTCCACTCTAACCGATCTAAACCAAAGATTATGACAGGACAAATGTTTGAACTAAACTAACAGCGAGAAGTCAGATTCCTCTGGCTCTATAGTGGAATGAATATTTAGACTTTAGAGTCGAGTGCATGAAATTGTGATAACAGTATCTACATGAAAAATTGATAATGCTTGTAACTTCATAGACTGATGACTTTTCGTGGTTTCATTTACAGAGCATAAATGTTCTTCGCCATCTTGTTATCATGATTCCGACTCTCATTTCGATAAACGTGTGCCTATTCCTTACATGTACATTCCTTCTTCGCACTGACATCAGCTTAAGAATCACATGATGAGAACATTTGAAGGTGTTCTGAATTCATTAATGAATCGGATGATCAATCAAGCGACCTCAAACAAGTTAGTTACCGAAACATTATCGCACAACACATGAGCTTGCATGTATCTACTGCTTCATTCGCTGTTTCGCTCATTTTTGGTTTTAAATTTGAGCTATAAGTCTATGAAATCCTAATAAGTGAGAAGTGACCACACGCTCTCACAACAGCTGTAATTAAGTGCATTCAACTCGGAAGCACATGTATCTGCAAACACAAATAGAATTTTGCGATGTTTGACGCTCTGCAACTTGCAAGACGAGTGGAAGTATAACTGAAGAATTGTGCTTTTACTGATTTGGATGACAATCTACAAATCAAAAATAACATGAAGCTCGTGCTCGAATACAGGAAGAAACACCAGGAGCTCTCGCACTAACGAGGAAAGCAAAATGTGCGGATGCTCAATAGGTCATCCGTTTTATATGATCAGCTCTGAAGGTGCACCATCATGTCCCACTCATTGCTTTTGTTACTTGCTACTCACCGGTTTATCTCATAGATGTGCATAAATAATGAATATGCAGTCGAACCTCTGTATAGTGAGCCTCTACAAAGTGAATCATTCCTTATAGTGAATTCAATTGTTGATCCCATCAAAGATGGTATGCTTTGCGCTTGTTACATATCCATACATAGTGACCCTCTTCATAGTGAATATGTCACTTAGTCCCTTTGTTGTCTCAACCTCTACATAATGAATATTTAACATCAAGTATGTATTGATCTTCAATTATACTTTGTAATTGATACCCATGCCATGCACGTGCACTATCTTTATTGAGACGAGTACTTCGATGACACCTATTACTCCGAAGTCTCCTAAGTTATTAAAGTCTATGAGTCTACAATCTAAATTTTGATACAAATCAATAGTTAATGCAGCTAACAGTTTCAAGTTTACATGCGCTTTTTTCCGCTTTCAAGCGCACCGACTGTTGAGTCAGGGAATTCCTTGAAAGGAAAAGTGACCTTGCAGCTTGATCAACAAGCTTTTGATCGAGTAGAAAACAGGATTGCTTCTGCTACAATACAGTAGTACTGGTAACTACCTCAATAAATTTGTTTTCTAAATACATGCATTAGTTCTAATTATTTTGTATGGTTGTTTTAACTATATACTTGCTTTAAACCAATATTACATCAAATTTTAGAAAACCTCATAGCGAACTCTCCTCATAGTGAATTTTTTTTATCTTGTCCCCTGAAATTTACTAAATAAAGGTTCGACTGTACCATTGAATGAATGACTAGCGCTCTGCACAAATCATTAAATGAAAATTCAAGTTGAAGTCCACGGCTACGGTATACATGCACGTGTGTCAGTTGAAGACGGTTATAACGCGTTAAACAATCGGGAACAGTGCGGAATAAATGTTCTTGCTCCGCGTTCTGATTGGGATATAGGCAGCAAAAGTCGTATTCCATTTGAAGTCGTTTTTTCGAAATGAACTCCTGAGATCTGATGTTCAACTACAACCAAGTCCGATATTCAGAATCAAGCTAATTCTGGTAGGGATTTGGACTTTTTGATCTGAAGAACATCAACCTAGTTTTCTTATTATTTATTTCAGTCCATTCAGAGAGCACCAATTTTCCACATTCTTGAATTCTGCTACTAGGTTGCCTCGTTTATGTCTTCGAAGCTTGAAGGAGAGTCCCCACATCGTCTGCGCATTTAACTATGCGAGATGATTCCAAGTGGCATTTAAGGCAGCTCATTTGGATACAAAAGACGTAAGGAGCCAGTCTAGAACCCTGTGGAACACCAGAGTTTATTGGCATTAAAAGCTGGTAGCTCCTTCAATTATCGCCTGTTGTGATCGATCTTGAAGAACTCTTATAAACCAACGCAGAAACTTTTCACTGTTATTTCAATTAAACAAACTGGGCTACATGGTTTTTCTCTGTAGGTTTTGCGAAAATTCTACAACAATTTTCGGAAACCTACAGAGAAAAATGATGCACCCAATTGCAAAAAGCATATTTACTGAAATTAGGCTACATGGACCTACATAAACTCTACATGTGTCATAATTGCTTGTGATCAACTTAGATAGTAATTTGAGTAGACCCATTACATGAGCTGAATCATATTCTAAATTTGATAAAATATTAGTAAATTATATTACAGACTGAAGTTCATGCATCATAATTAAAGTGATAATCAAGTGCTAAGATGAGTGAGAGAATAATAACATGTTCGCACGTTCCTATAACAAAGCAAAGTTATAAAGGTTTCCGTAACATGAAAGCATTATAATATAGAAAACCTAAATATGTTGTGCAATGTGTAAGCTCCTGACTAGAATACCGAGAGCCATCAGTTGTGAATAGGGCATGATTAGTAACTTTAGTAGCCTATCCAAAAATAGGTGACTGAAGGTGAAAAGTTTTCTCCTACGATGGTAAATGACGACGGCATTGCAAATAAATCAGTCAGTTGAATACCCTCCTCAAAGTAGCACACTTCAATCAATCAATCAGCTGATACAAAATTATTCCATCACATCAATCAATTAAATAATTGTAGCTTTTTGCTAGCAGCAATCAATCAATTGCGACCAATTAATTGCAGTGCAATTTGTTTTTGTACCCCTGGTTAGGTTTACCACAGTGAGTATTTAGAGTTAGCTCTTTATTGGTCCTTCATTGTCTGATCGCTTGAATTTCTGAACAAGGAGTAGCAAATGATGGAACAACCCAACACACACATGGAGTAGAGCGCGCATTATAAGAAATGTACACGTATTACTAACTTCACACGACGACAAAATCCGTGTCTACTGAAACTTTTGGAATCACGCAATGACAACAACCATCGATGTAGTTTCAAGACAAAAAGTATCTATAAGTTGCATCATGTTGCCGATATAGAGAGAGTCTAAAAGCTTCAAGACTAAATGTTATCCCAAAGGATGATGATGACAATTTTGAACAATGGATGATTCATGTTGGGAAGTGGATTCTATAAATGCAAAGGGAAAGTTAGTCGTAAACGAGGACACAGCTTTCAGAAAGTAAGTATCTGAGCTAACGTTATTACTCACTCACTCCCCTTGTTGATCGTCTTCTCATTCATTCTGGAGCCTGGACGTGTTAGCTGCCTAATTCTGCAAGCATTACACTTGTTATTGGCTGCTTGAAAGCACAGATGCTCTCGGTTTTCATGGAAGACTAGAAAAGTAGTTATGGATATTTTGTCCAGCGGTAAATGTAAATTAAAAAGTGATATATCAACCGTCAGAGACCTGAGGGGGGGGTCCAGTGGACCCCGGAGCAATGTTTTTCTATTTCACTTTTTGTGCTGAGAATATATGAACCGCTCATGCCCATGTAAAATCATCATTCTTGATAGTGAATCTGAATGTGCTGATCATTCCAATTGAATCAGTAGAAGTATGGTAGATAGGCCAAGGGGGTCAACCGGACCCCACTCACGTCTCAGAGGGTGTAGAAATTCCTATCACAAAATTTTACTGTCAGATGAAAAATGATTTTGTGCATGTCCACGATGATGGATAATGAGTGAAATTCATTTCTTCTTTTTTTACATCAGCTCGTGCATATGCGTCTTGTAGAAGATTGCAAAATGTGAATATTTTGCTATACACATGATCGTACATGTTGGCTTACATGAACAACTCAGCATAAATCTATGTTCAAAATGAAAGCTATCATTCTATTTATAGTTCAACACTGAAAAATGAATGTTGGCCAAGTTTTCACAGCAGTAATTGATGAGCTTGAGATCTCCACTGTTGTTTTGAGGGTCAAAAACTGCAGTAATTATGTTTCATTTTAGGCCTATTTCCGATAGGTATGAATAAATTTGAAATAATGGACAAATGTCAAGATTCTGCTGCGTGGAATAAGTCAATTTCATTTTATCAATTATCTGAGGTTTTATGGTAACAGGAAACTTCGTAAAACCGACTCTTCGTACAACTGATACTGTGCTATATGTCGTCAAATTACAAAAACACCACATTTGTAAGGCTGATAAACACTCAAAGGATTAGGTATATCGACCAATGTTTTGATATCGATTTGAGCAGGAAAACTAAGAATTTGTAGATTTCATGATTAGAAATGCATAATATTGTATGGCAAAAAGAAATTTTCTTCGGGTATCACCTTCATACAAAGAAACTTTATTTGATTTATGGTCTACTTTATATTAAGATGGTACAGCAGAAAATTTACTCTGTTTTATAGATACACTTGAGATTCTTCCGAGTACATGTATACAAAAAGCAGAGTAGGAATTACCAAGAAACCACAAGCAATTCTTTCTCAGTTGTTTTAAATAATTACCGTTTTCTCTGAAAACAGCAAATTGCCGGTGTAACTTAAGTAATTCAATTGTTTATCTGTTGCCATGAATCAGGATACGATTCAGAGGCAAACACTGACAGCGAATCACGATGACGCAGCGGAATTTTGCTTTCTACTTCTCAGAAAAGCAATCGTCATGCTAAATCGCAAGCGGTATTTAGCGGAATTTGAATATATCGGCCGTGGAATTTGAGTTATAGAGCAGCGAAATCCGCTTGCCTGTGATACGATTAAATTGGTCTGTGGTTAAGATGTCCATGGATTTAGTTATGACTTGATGAAAGATCAGTTCGAACGTTTTGATTCTATCTAATTAAATATTACTTCTGCCTACCTACTCCAAATGAAAAAACGACTTTCAATAATTTCGTGGTATAGGTATCTTAAGTTCCGGGATATAATTGGTTAACGATTCGAATGAACCTGTTGTTCTGTATTTAGTTGACTGCATGAACATTCCGGTGGAGCTGATAAATCCAATTACTGTTGATGTCATTTCCGGAATATCCTAAGAAAAATGAAGTAACTACACAAAAATTAGAATTGAATAATTCACCTGCATTATCGAAAGCTACTATTTCTATTTGTTTGAAAGTCCGGTTTAACTGATTGTCAATTGTTCGGATGTAAAAATTTCATTCTTCATTTCTACTTTTAATGATACAGTATTTTGATAGTCCGGGAGCTAATGACACTTTCTTCCTAAATTCTCGCACAAAGGGCTTAATAGCATGGATTTGTAGATCTTGAAACGCTAATTACAAAAATCAAATTCTTGAGTGTCACAGTCAGTCGCTTTCGGTTACAGGTAAGGTCAAAGGAATCCTATTAGAATCCAATGGTAAAATTCAAAAATATTCATGGATCGTGAAACATTTGGCAATTTTCGTACATTTTCTTTTGCAGAAAAGAAACTATTTATCAGAATGCCATGAAATTTGAAACATGATTGAGTTCAGAACATCAACTTCGATATAAAAGTTGAAGTGAGTCACATGATTCAGTATTAGATGTCTCAGAGTCTCTACAAAATGAGAAAATTTCATGTTTTGACATAATTTTGACGATTTTACTCAATTTGTAGAGGCTCTCAGACATCAAATAGAAGGAAACTAGAAGACCGCCAATTCCTTTATCATATAATTAGGATATGGGCTGCGTAGAACCCATCGAAATTTATGACATAGCTTGCTACTTTCTGTCATTTTCATGCAGAACAGGCAACAGTTTTCTTGTTTTAGTTTTCGGGTTTATACCAGCACGTTTTTATTATCATAAATTAATGTTAATTAATAATAATAATAATGTAAACTGATTACACACATCTATTTCTGACCACCACAGAAATGCTGTGTTACACGAGGGCATGTGAACTGATAACCAATACACCCTGGTTCGTTTGGATGCTTGCGATCACTTCTGATAAAGATTTATTCAAATAAGTTCCAATTTTTTTACATCAAACTATTGATTTTTCAGGAGAATTAGGTATGGACATTGAAGTATCGCTTCGGTTCGGTTGGATTTCGAAGCAGAGACGTGATGGTTGCACCAAACCAACTATGCATGCGCATCTAGATGTAGATTCAATGATCTACAATATATACCGCAATTATTGAATCCATGGTGAAAGCTTCTCAGCTCTTTTAGGACTAATTATGTGTAAAAGAATAAGCAATGGCATTATTTCCATTTTGAACCAAACTTATCATTGGCTCTCACCGGGTCAATAAAGATCACATGTAGTTCAAAATGTTATTGACAAACTCGACGGAATTTTTGGAAATTTTAGGAAACTGAATGTTCTCCTGTTACCACATAAAGCAGAAATGTGTAGGCCCTATGTAGATCTGCAAGAGTATACTTTCTGAAGAATGTTTGATAAGGAGCAGGCAGCTATTTACTTATGGAGGTACAAAAATACATTTGCTGTTTCTTTATTTGTCATAATTATGCATTTTATACATTTGATGCTCAAAATATGTGAAAAATGAAATCAAATTTAAGATATAACTTACATGTAGATAATTTGGATACATATAATTCAAATGTATTCTCAAAATTATACTTACTTTGCACATCAAATATTACTCTTTTGTTATATTGTTACAATATTTGTTATATTCTTTCTTAATTCTAATTTCCTAATTCTAGATATGTTCAATAGATTTCCATAGAATTCTTTAATGGAGAGTCATCTGCTTGGGAAATCAGTGTCAGTATTTCATATAACATCAGGCACAGGGATGCCACAGTAGGCATGCGCTCACGTTTAGGTGAACATTAGTTTATCTTTATTAAATGATCGAGCGATTTGTAATCAATATGGAGCGAAGAGAGTTTCGACGTCCCTATCGTTAGAACTTCCAACACTTTTTGTCTACACATTCAGTATTCCTAGTCTATTCAAGCATATACATTACAGCTGGGCGAAGGCTACTTGTTGTAAAAACTTCAATTAGTACTCACAGCTGATGAGAAGAAGGGAGAGGCACCAGCGTGCCATTTCACTTGGGTATAGGTAAATTATGCGACTGACGTTTTACTCAACAGAGCGGTATCGAAGCAGACGCACACTATACTAATCTGCATTCTTATTGTCTCTGCCTTTTGTCATTGTGTGTGAATAGTTGACGCAGCATTATGTGATACAGCCGGATGATAGGATGTGCAATGAGGTCACGTGATCTCAGAAGTTGGTAGTTACAGAATAGAAACTCAATAATGTATTGCAGCTGCATCTACTCTGCTTCCTTATTATAATTGTTGTCAGAAGCATTGTTTACATCTTTAGCAGTGAGACGTGACGATGCGGTTATGAAGGCTCACAAATCTTACAGTTTATAATCTAGTCACACACAGAACTCACACCGATCGTTTCCACTGTTATAGAGCTCCATTATAGGCCTAAGAAAGACAAGAAGAGAGGAAACGATAGCCTATTCAGAATAGTCCGGGAGCTACTGACACTTTCTTCCTAAATTCGCACTAAGGGCTTAATAGCATGGATTTGTAGATCTTGAAACGCTGATTACAAAAATCAAATTCTTGAGTGTCACAGCCAGTCGCTTTCGGTCATAGGAAAGGTTAAAGGATTCCCATTGGAATCCAATGGTAAAATTCAAGAAATATCTATGGACTGTGAAACACTTGGCAATTTTCGTACATTTTCTTAGGCAGAAAAGAAACTATTTATCAGAATGCCATGAAATTTGAAACATGATTGAGATCAAAACATCATCTTCGATACAAAAGTTGAAGTGAGTCACATGATTCTGTATTTGATGTCTGAGAGCCTCTACAAATTGAGAAAACTTCATGTTTTGACTTAATTTTGGCGATTTTGCTTAATTTGCAGAGGCTCTCAGACATCAAATACAGAATCATGTGACTCACTTCAACTTTTATATCGAAGTTGATGTTCTGAACTCGATCATGTTTCAAATTTCATGGCATTCTGATAAATAGTTTCTTTTCTCCTAAAGAAGATGTACGAAAATTGCCAAGTGTTTCACAATCCATAAATTTTTTGAATTTTACCATTGGATTCCGATAGGATTCCTTTGACCTTGCCTATAGCCGAAAGTGACTGGCTGTGACACTCAAGAATTTGATTTTTGTGTTCAGCGTTTCAAGATCTACAAATCCATGCTATTAAGCCCTTTGTGCGAGAATTTATGAAGAAAGTGTCAGTAGCTCCCGTCCTAGAAGTACATGTTGTTGATCAGCTGTCTTTAATGACTTTTCCTTTGCTTTGGTCTTTTTGGGGCCTACAACGCCTAAAGCGGCAGGTCTATATTATGCATGTACATCGAATTGGTGGTCAGTGATCACGCCAGCAAGCCGAGGGGCACGCTAAGTCAATGCATTTCTGACGGAAATTATATTCGGGACTTTTGCCACAGATTCTGGGTCTATAAATGTCAGTGGTGGGCAACGCGTGGGTGGCCTAGAACCGCTTCTCACATTTCAATGAGTGACCCGCGGACATTATTTGAACTGAGGATATGAAAATGACTCACTCCTAGGTTGAGGGATCCTCTTTAGAAATTTCAAAATCATTAAAACTAATATAATCTCTATAATGAGGTGCATGATGGCACAAAAATTGTATTCGAATGCTCAAACCATGTTCCTTTCGTAATGAGTTTTTTCTGCATGAACATAAGTAAATGGCCATCAACTGCGCGAGTTCATGCACAGTCACATGGTGCTCGATGCCTTGCTGTGCATGTTTTCTTATTCCATACTTTCAAGTGTTCTGCTGTACTATGCATGCCATCCATATGCATATATAGTACAAAGTAAATGTTTAGTTCACAAATTACTTTGGGAAACATGGAAAAATCATGGGGAACATGTGGTGGTGAACAAAAACTTCGTGTCTTCAAACACAACTATTGAAACTCAGAAATCAAAATTACATTTCACAGCGTGCGGGACAATTTCAACAATAAAAGATTCGTATTCGGAAGGAGAGGAGAAAAAAATTTGCTTCTAAATGTCATTCAGTTTGTGATTTCTCTGTAGTAGACTTGTCGCAACTCTTTAGCACTTTTGAAGAAATTTAGCAATGCATTTAAGATTTTTGGGAATATGCGTGTTCCATCAATTTGTAGAACTAGTTGTACTTTTGCAGTGGCATTAATATCGGTGCTAGTTACTGTTCGTAATTTCTGATTTCTTGAAATCATTCAATCATAAAATGATGCAAAATGTTCTACCGTGAATCACTGCATTGCTCACATCGAGTTCTTTCAGACTTCATCGTTTGCCATAAATGCCGGTGATGACTTCTTAAGTTGTGGTTTAATGCTCTATACTTCTGATGATTTTTGATATAGTTATACTCGATATAAAAAAACCCAAATTTTTTAGATTTGACTTATTGTATCGTCAAAACGACATAATCCAAATAATTTAGCCCAGAATGGCTGTTTTTTGCTGAAGACATCCACTGCTCCCTATGATAATCAGCTAATCGACCTTTTGTAATCCCTTAATATATTTGTTTATCAACAATGAACTGTGTATCCCATATTCAGTTAGACTGAGTTTTGTAAGCTAATGCTTTTTTCGCCAGCACCATGTGTTAATCTACTATCGAGTCCGTTTTTGACATAATATTGAATAAATCGCCATTGTTTGCTTCCTTTATGATGCTTCTGTCATCGATTTGTAAAATCGATTCTTATCCATAACATATTGATTGATTTATAAAAAGAAAACTCATTGGATGTATTCCAATATTCACCTATGAGTCAATAATTTGGAGTATTCGCTTTAAAATGATGATACCTTTTATTAAAATTGAAATTGCAGTTGATCTTAAACTTTTTAAATTATTAAGAAACAAAATTCTGCACTAGTATTTTATCTTCGATAAAGTCTGCATTTCAAATGTATTTTTTTAGAATATCTCCACTAACTTGGCCAAAATTCTCTAAGCTGTTTAGATGTTAATTATGCAGCTTGTGTACCTTTTAGCTGTTAATTGTTCAAATGGCATTTATTATTTTTTTGATAGCCACATTCCTAAGTATCTGTATTTGTCATCAACTTCAATGGACACCTTTCTGTTATTAAGATTTGATACCTATTTACTCAATTTCAGCGCTTGTTTTTATGAGTATATCTAGTCTTGTCATAATTGATGCTGAGTCCATTTTCTGAATAGTCCATTTAGTACAAAGTATCTAGGTATATTATACAGTACATCCATATGACCATTTATGGACATAATTACTTTGTTAATTTTCTCATTTTTCAATTTCAGCAGAAACAACTTTGATTAAAAAATCTGGATCATGAATTCATGATTCAGGAAATTTTGAGCCACAGGATATTAAACGTTGAGAATCACTGCTCTAGAGGAAATATTTCGAAAATGCCGTTGGGAAGGGGTTAATTGTAAGTCATTGGACTGTAAATATGCAAAATTGCAATCTGTTTCGCATCCAACTACGCAGCTCTGTGAATAGCGAATGAAATTGAATACCCCCGATTGAGCTTTTATGATAATCTGCCAAAATCCAGGGGTGGGCCTACTTATGGGTTATCTTCCCCCCCCCCCCCAATGTTATCAAATTTGTCTAAAATCCGTAGAAATGAATCAATAGTCATAAAATTTTAAGTATGCGTAAGTGAAGATGTTTTCTACCTACATCCAAAATTTGGGTACTTCTATTCTTCCCCCCCCCCCCAACATTGCTGTTGTTGACACCCGGAAGTGTTGCATCGTCAACGATCTTCTCTTGCTCCTACGGGCAGTCTCACTGACGTGGCATAGCGTTGAGTGTGTAAAAGTCCTCTTATCTGACTTGTAGAACATTTACAGCCTCAGAAATAGACAACTGCTCGTCATTTGTCTGCAGACAACAATCGCAAGAAGTTCATGATCACAGCTGTACCTTGTATTCTAACTGAGTAACCAAGGCACCAATCCTTCATCCCAGGGATCAAGTAAGACTTCTCAGTCGTGCTGTAGTGTGACCAACTTTGGCGAAATTTGATGATTTTGGATAACTTGAAAATGTGAGGGAAAGGATAAAAGTATCAAAATTTGTGCAAATCGGACAAGTACTTTGAAGTGCAGCAATGTTTGCAAGTTGATGTGACTTCTGACCTCATCGTCTGAGTAGAAAGCACTTGAGGTCAACAAAGTCATTTCCCGACAACTCGTGAAGTGTTGATGACCAGGTCATATCCCCTACACTAACATTTTTAACTTAAAAAGGTGGGGCAGGGTAGGGGTCGTTGGAAAATTTTAGATAGCAATGGATGAGACGAAGAGGGAGAGAGAACAATGTACACATGAGTAACAATAATGCGTCGAACAGAGGAAGTCAGATCAAGCTGCACACTTCGCTACACTTCACGTTGTCGTCTCTAATGTCAAAAGTACTAGTTCACCGTGCAGACAACCCATACCAATCCAAGGGATACTATTAGGATCTGCAGTCAACATTACAGTTAGCTTGATAAACATGTCGTGAACTGAAATTTGATTTCAAACTTTTTAAAATGAAATAAGTCAAAGTCATGTGATACTTACAGATGATGACAGTTGTCCAAGTTAAAAGCCGAATCGGGCCTCCCATTTCTGCAATACCGATTTATGGATGCAATCAGGCTTGGAATATGCAAGCATAGAATCACGAGCAATAATTGAATATGTTTGCAACAGCGCCACTTCCTCGTGTGGTTCTCTTCCCTACTCCTCATTCGTTGCATGGCAACTCAGATCAACGCGTAGGTGCCTGCGAGTTTCTGCTTGTGCATCCCCATATAATGCGGTTTCACCAGAACAGTTCTCTCTCTTTCTTTCCCAACGATGACGCAGCCGAAGAGGCGAACTCAGTACTCGACAAGAACGATACAAAAATTTTGGCGCCATACAAGTAGGTTCGTGATGATCAAATGGAATGCTATGAAGGAGCACTTAGCGAATATAGTGTCCTTTTTCTACAAGATCAAAATGAGATGAACGCGGCATAGATATCTGCAGATGAACCGTAGTCTCGTTGAAATGCTGTAAAGATTATAAAAAATGTCAACTTTTTTGTCTTCATACAACCAGTGTTGTGAATTGACATACAGCGTCAGTCAGCGGATGCAGCATGCTGGCGTGGAACAAATGCTTTTGTATTTTTGTGAGTTTGCACTTGAATCTTTTTAAATTTCAAGCACTTCAGAATTTTTGAATTACTTAGCTGATTTAACTGGTTAGCTCGCTTTACCGTGGACACCGCGTATTGTGGACACGGCTATTGTGCACAGCCGGATATTGTGGACAGGTCAGCACGGACGGAATTTTACCCTAGTGAAATCCGCCGTAAAATGGATTTTGATACAGGTTAGATTTAGGGACGATATCTGGGTAGACCTATGTGTATCTTGAGATTAATAAAGACCATATATTAGGTGCACAGGGCCTTGATAGTTAGGGTCTAAACGTGCCCTAAATTTTCAGTATTCCCCCTGCCCCAAAAGTAGCCCTGTTGCCATGCAAGTGGTAACCGAAATTAATTGTGCCGATAACTAAAAAAATTTAATTAAAGCTTACTGTATCAACAAAACCAGGTTTTTCTACGATGTCTTTTTAAGAATTTGTAGTCATCACCATTCTATCCTGTCTGTAACTTCTTTAAGTCAGGAGCAACATGCACATGAAGATAAGCCAACTTTAGATTTTCACATTTTGATGGCATGCCTAGTTGTGATCCTCTTGCGTGCCAAGTTGAGAAAATATGAGTGGCGCCTCCAGGATGAGAAAGGATTAAAATATTCAAAGTCTAGAACGGCATGGGGCCTGCTTTATAAAGTTAGGGAATCTGACATAAATCACTAACATTTTCAGCAGTGACATATAAAGCACTGCTTTAATTTGACTTTCATAAAAATTTATTTTTCAACTGAAGATTAAGCAGTTCCTCTGAAGCCAGCAGCGTTTCAAATAGATATCGGACAGTGAACCCCCAAACCAGTCCATAACCGACAGAAATGGCAATCCACGAAGTCACATCTGGTCGCTAAGTGAACCCAAGCCGACATAATCACCTTGGAATCATAGACGTCCACAAAACAGATGTCAGCAACGAGTAACCATCTTTCACACCCCCTCATCAAGAAATGAAGTGCATTGATTGCGAAGCCCATGAGGTGCAACCCCTACACTAATCACCCATAAACCGCCTCCCCCCCCAAGAAATCCGCCAACAACCATATAAAAAACACACTACTAGTCAGAATTCCCCCCGCCAACGTCCTCCCATCCCAACCAGCTACGCCACACACACTTCACACCCCCCTCCATCCCCACAACAACCCTTACACTCCCACCCCCTTCTCATCCGAATAAAACACCGGCCGAAACCAGTACCCCCCCACCAAAGCCCTACACCAACCAGCCCAGAATCTCACCAACATTAAACCACGTGACCCCAAAGGTGCATAAATCCACTCGACTCCTCATCTACCACCCGCACAAACCCCCCCAGCCCCCAGGAACAGTATCCAAATCCACAATACCAAATATCAAGAGACAATCCGACTGCATCCAAAGGTCGAAATCATTGTGTATAAATGGTAGTTATAAATGGTTGGAATCACAAAACTCTGCAGCTGGAATTCAACTATTCATATTTAATTGTGGGTTGATGCAATGTTTATGATTCACCAAATTGATATTCATTTCTTATCTGAATCTGCATAACATTGTGGACCCAAATGATCGATCGTCATTGTCTTCGATGTGCTCTTTCAGTGCCAGCAGTTTCAGTGACATGATCAAGCCCAAGAAAATGCTTTTATTAAGAATGAGCATAAAAACATGACACTCCCATCTGAGCTAGTTTAATTACCATTGCCTCTCCACGGTTGTCATGACATGGAATATTTGCAAAATACTATTACTCCTTCTCTATTGCTATCACAATCAGTCAGTTCCGTGGTAATTTCTTTAAAACTGTTAAACTTTGCATGTCTCACATCTGTTACTGGGTCTCAACTCGAGTTCATTTAACAAGACCGAAACTGTATACACATTGGAGATTTAAATAATGCTGAGTTGCTACTCTAACTAATATGCTTACTTTATGTTTGTTCGTAAACGAAATCATAGAGCCAACGATCGCAATTAACTTGAAGATATTCACGTCAATGAGCTCTCAATATCATTCAGAGCAAAAATATAATTCAGTGAATCATATGATCATAACCATAGACATAGGATTATTAGGTCCTAAAAATGTAATCCGATGTCTATGATCATACCTAAGAAAATTCAGTGAATCGACCTATCTAAATATAGCTGAACTTGAGCTGCATGGAATTTTTTTATTCTAGCCATAGACATCCGATACTGTATATGATCAAATATTAGAGCGGTCATGCACATTGCAAACAATTCTCTGTCATGGTACTTGAAATTGCCATCATCAAGCAGCTGTTAGTCCAAAGTGAAATTTCGGTGAAAAAAGTGAAAGAAGTCGAAAGTCGGATTTCTATGATTCTAACCAATTACCTCAATTCTACACAATACTTTTGATTGAAACTAGAATGCATTCTACTAGTTGATGCAAATGTATGCTTAGCAGATCTTTATTGCCTGCTGCTAACTTAAGTTATTACCTAAATTTGCTGCGTGGACAGTAGTCTGCACAAAATTTGAACCAAGAAGATGCAGAATAAAGTTCTCAATTCTTTGTATGATCCTCTATTACAATGCTGTCGATGAAATTCCCATGGTAACTAACTTAATTTCCTTTTCAATTAAATGTTTCAGGTTTCTTATTAGAAAGTCGCCGGTGCGAATTCTCAAGTATCGAATAGTAATGCAAACACAGGAAAAATTGCAAAACTCTAGCTTTTCAAATTCTCTTTACCATTTTCAAATATCAAATATATTTTTAGGCATCAGGAATCTCTAAAATAACTGATTATATCAAAGTGTTTACACCTACTTGTAATGACGTTGTTCGCTATTGCTTGCTATTTTATTTTTTATCTAAGCTTATAGCCGAAGCTTTATAATCAAATTATTATCAATTTAGAAAAGGTCTTCCTTTTCTAAAAAATATATCAAAAAAATATATATGAACTGCAAGTTTACAAAATAACCACCATACATCTTATTTTGTGTACAGTATACATTTATAGAATAAATCTAAACATGCTGAGACCCTGAAAGGAAAAAAATTCAAGAGGTGAGAACAAAATCTGACTTAAATCAATCTGACTTGATTTAAGTCAGATTTTGTTCTCACCTCTTGATTTTTTTTTTGGAATAAAGCATGTGTGTGTGCTAGGATGAAACAAAGATCTCTCATAAAGCAGAAAAAATGGCAAGTGAAAAATATGAAGCTTTAAAATTCTATTTCATAAAATTATTCAGTATGAATGCCTACAAATCATCAAAATGTAAAGTTAACTCACTCATCTATAGATGGATCGTTTCCTACAATATGATGCAATACATAAGTTTCTTTGGTGCATATGGGTTATCTCTCCCAAATTTATCTAGAATCTGCAAGAATCGTCCCCAAACTTCGAATACATGTACTTAAGCATATTTTCTACCTACATACAAAATTTTATGCAGATCGGACAAGTACTTCTTGCATTAGAGACGATAACGTAAAGTGTAGCGATGTCAACAGCTTGATCTGACTTCGTCTGTTCGACGCATCATTGCTACTCGTGTGTGCATTGTTCTCTCTACTTCTTCGTACGTCTCATTCACGGCCATTTGAGGGATGTGGCGCGGTCATCATCGCTTCACGAATTGTCGAGAAATTACTTTGTTGACCTCAAGAGCCTTCTGCTCAGACGTTGAGGTCACTGACAAGTCAGATGAAGCTGCCGGCATCGCTGCACTTCAAGTCATCACTTCTAATTCAAAAAGAATATATCCGATTTACCAAAATTTGGTATGTGGCTAGAGATACCCTCATCTACGTGTGTTTAAAGTTTGTGACGATTCATTTCTACGGCTTTTGGACAAATTTGAAAACGTTGGGGATAACCCATAAGTACCGTTTTTTATTTGTGT
Organism: Prostheceraeus crozeri; assembly: GCA_907163375.1. NCBI lineage: Eukaryota > Metazoa > Platyhelminthes > Polycladida > Euryleptidae > Prostheceraeus > Prostheceraeus crozeri. The sequence goes on along the minus strand of CAJQUW010004122.1, from coordinate 36,734 downwards.
TCTGCATTTGTGACATGAGTCTCACTCGCCTGACGATGACTGGCTGTGCCGGTCGAAAGCTCTCGCCTAAATAGACATCTTTACCGCAATATCACGGTTTTCGGCTTCCGTCAAATAGAAAATAATCAATCAAGCCGATTAATTGGCGAAAAAATGGAAGTATTTATTTTTAATCCTGGCACTCGTTGAATGAAGAATGCAAGTGTTAATTTCATGTTAGATGGGAGTGAGATCGCAACTAGTCAACCAACTGACGTAAAGTGATTGTAGTTAGCGCCAGTTAGCAACAACAATATGTTTAGGATAAAATTATACACTGTTGAACGTAGGATTGGAAACTTATTACGCCGCCGCACTAGTTAAGTGTTAATGCCGATGTCAGACGCACATGTGTTGTGGAATTAGCTGATATTTGTTCGCAACGTCCAGATATAAATTCGAATGCACAGCACTCGAATTTTGATTAACATAAGTGATCAAACCAAAGGCGAAACGTTGGTTTATTTTATGTAGCTTTATAATTTCTTTGGAAGACCTTTTGTGAATTGATACAGCCTATAATATTCTAACCGATAAAATAAAATCTACGTTTGCTTAATTCAGTGTCCGATGTCCCAAATGTTTTAACTTGCTTCTGAATGTTTCGTGTTGCTTTCCATTTTTCTGTTGTGAATATACTTTTATCTTTCAGCGATTTGCCGGAAGCCGAGGAACTATTGTATTAATTGCTCAATATATTCAAATGCAATTAATACAAAGTATCTGCAGCTTAAGGCAGGATCATCATTTGACATTTGTCCTTATTTGCATCAGACCGGCCACTAACTGACAATCAATCATTTAAGTGATATATCGATATTTAGTGATCATTTTAGTGAATTGAAATCTAAAACTGATCAATTAATGTATGCACAACTGGTTATCAACAAGAAGATGAAGTATTTGTAGATTCCAGACAAAGATTGCAATATGTTCAGTGGGCAAAAGTTGGCAAATGCATTAATATAAGAAAACAATCATATAACGCACACATCAATGTGTAGATAAATGAGTGGTTTACGGTCGTCTATTAAGTACCTTAACAATCAATGAATTTCTATGCCAAATCAACTCTGACATTCTAGCCATAGAAATGGAACTTCATCTATGTTTTTGTCTTCCAAACGCCTACGGATAACTATGTGATTTTTCGCTGATTTATAGTTTTGACATAGCTATTCAGTCACTTCCACTTAATAATTCAATGCTCTTCTGTTATCAATTGAGATATCAAATAAAACTGCTTATAAGAGCTGGCGAAAAAGTAATATCATAGATGTCCCCACAAATCATGCTTGGATTGCATACTTCACTTACTGTATATACTTACTTTGGATTATATTGACATGAAATTTCCACTGTATAGACAAACTTTTTTGGGCTGCCTACTCTTTAAGTTCTATCATTCGGACAAATAGCTAACTGCTGACACAGCACAATTGAAAATCAAAGGTCATTTTACTTATTTTAAGTTGCACTTACAATAATATCTCTGATATATTGAATTTCTATAACTTTCTCGTTGATCATTCACATATTTATCAACCTGGCGAGGTCGATAGAAATTAATTTTTTACATTTCTGTCAGTGAATTCCCGTGTTTTCGAATTTCGTGTGCTGGTGATGCCTCTCTGTGAAACTCACTTTCCCTTCTAGATTGTTTGAAATGCTGATTTTAAGCAGTGTGGGCTGGTATAAATCACTACTCAATCCTTGGTTTTATTAAACGCTCTTAATGTCGACGGCTTTTTTAATCACTGCATTTTTATGAAATGCAATGTATTTTCCGCACTGGTGGGAAAACTGATTTATTTTATGAAACAGCCTAGTCTTACATTCACTGTACAGTAGTACCTTCACCAACAGACGTATCACTATCAGAGGCCTATACTCAGCTATGCTTCCCCGGTCTTTTATTGTCTGTCATCTATATGTAATGATAGGTTTTTGATACTGCACGCTGTTCCAATTCATCATTTGTTTTCCTCGACTGTGAGATTTCAATTTTATTTCAATAGCGTGTTCATGAGCACTAACCAAATTCATTACATTTTCTGAGTTGTCCTTATAACAGAGAGATCTTTCTACACGTCAAATAGGGAGGGTGAGGCAAATTTACCGCCAACCATGTATCTTCAAAACGATGAACAGTGAAGCTTATCATGCTTTAAGACAATAATGTTTATTGTATCAAGTAAACATGAAACCTCTGATAGCTTCAACTACTTATGCTTTCCTTCATTTTCACTGTATACCGCAAAGTAAGTATATAAGGGAAGTATGGAATCAATGGTTGATTTGTGGGGACATCTATGATATTACTTTTTCGCCAGCTCTTATAAGCAGTTTTATTTGATATCGCAATTGACAACAGAATAGTATTGAAATATTGAATGGAAGGGAATGAATAGCTATGTCAAAACTATGAAACAGCGATAAATTGCACAGTTATCCGTAGACGTTTGGAAGACAAAAGCATTTTGGTATACAGATACTTGTTTGAGTCGACACATAGAGTAGCCCGATATATAGGTAGAGTGTCGACTCAAAAAGTGTCTGCTACAGTAAAAATTTTTATATCAAAAGATTCAGTTTTTTGCGGAGACTACGTTCCCAAGGTCCAAAAAAATTATTTGAGCAGTTTTGAAAAAAGTCAAAATTTGCTAATTTAAATACTACCGAGATGACTCTCCTATATAAGTAGTATGAAACAAGTTGGATATCAAAAGGAATGAATATTTGATAATAAGCATCCTAACTAAGCGGAAATTAAGCTGATTATCAAGGTAATTTCATGAATTGTATTATAATGAAAGTCTTCATGAAAAAGTCGAGATCAATGGATAATCTTTGGTCGAGATCCTATTGTGCTTTCTTGGCTGAAATTTAAGGTTTTTAATTCAATTTTCACCGACATGATTTTATGATTCGATCACTAAATTTGTGTGAATCTGAATGGTGATGTGGAACCATTTACATCTTTCAAAGTTAATTGAAATCATTGTCATCGTGCCAGTGGCAGGTTTCCTGTGATATGATAACGCTCAAGAAAATACTCTTGAGTTCTTTGCTCTTGAGATTCAGCATGAAAGTAATAGGAACCCATCCAATTGCTAATTTAGGAAACATCAAATCTCCAAGGCTGTCATGAGAATCTGTGAAATACCATCATTCCTTCTGCATTACAATCATGATCACTCAATTCCGTTGTAATTTCTGCAAAACTGCAAAACTTTGCATATCTCACATTTGGATACAATAGAACCTGTATCTCCCTTGAGTTCATTTAACAAAATCGAAAGTGTATACACATTGGGGATTAAATGAATGCGGAGTTATCACTCTACCTAATGTATTTACTCTATGAGTCGACACTCTACCTTTGCTCTACCTATATATCCAAAGATATTTAATATTATAAAGGGCTAGATAGGAAATAGACGTGTTTTTACATTGTGTGCAACGAAACCAGTGAAAATCAGCTGATATTGCATGAATTTGAAAATATTTGTAAGCAAGCAACACATATTCCTTTTCATTACCTCTTTTTAATAATTACAAAACCAAAACGCATTTTAGCAAAAAATCAAGGAATTTTATGTATGTCTAAAGACAGCGTCCAAATTGCAACAAATAATAGTCTATTCTACTTTTGCAAAACCCATTTGTAAATACGAGCACCCTGTTGATACAATTCTTTCAATTAGACTTCATTGCATTATTTTATGTGAGTTGATTATTAAATCTGAAGAGCGCATGTTATATAGGAATAGGACAAAATGAAAACCAATTGTTTCATTCTTAGATAAAAGCAGAGTGAAGTTCACTTACAATTCACCTAATACATGACTAAGTGACTTTTCTGAACAGAAAAATGAACCGCGTCTTTTACATTTGATCATGCAGATTGTTTCTTTGTAATAAGTACGAAGCTTGGCCATATGGTTGAACATGTATATCGCTGCAGTTCCCAACGTTGCTCTGCCACACCAAACGCGATTGCCAAGCTTGGCAATAATCTAACGTGCAAATGTGATTTTGCAGTAGGAAATTACCTGATACAACTGAAAATAAATATGTATGAATCATCAGAAAATTTGATATAATATTGGCTTCCACAAATAAAAACAAACAACATATTGCGCATACAATGCACATTGACAACATCTTTTCACATTGACAGACATCCGATGATCGATTCCACTTTGAACTAAAATGCCCTATGTTAATTATTTGTAATACATGTATCCATGTTGTAGTTTCAGCCTGGTGAATAACTCGAAGAGCGTTGTTGACATGGTTTAGCCTTATTCACAGCCAATTGCTCAGTGCAATACTCGGATTCTCACTGAATTTGCTAATAGTCATGAATTCTACAGAGGGAGTTGTGTGTTCATTAATACTCATCAGTCTTCATGTGAATAAGTTTTCTTCCAAATTGATAGTACTGCACTAAATTGCTGCATCAACACTCTCATCTTTTACAATTTTTCTCAGAGAAGCTACTGAACGAATATTCTTGAAACTTGTCGTATAGTATCAGTGAATTGTGCTTTACATCATGTGCCATTTCCAAGGCTTTTTGTCGTATTGCACACCGTACAGCCGACAAAACAGCAATTTCACCCCATTGCCGTAATGCTTTTCTTGCCACGATAGGGACCGTACTAAAATGGGTTCAAATTTAGGCATCTATTTCTCATCTAGCCCTTTTAAGCAATTGAATATCATTGTATATATATCCCTACTCTGTGGAGTCGACACTCTACCTATATATGCCTTCTCTATGAGTCAAACAATTTTTGGACCACGGGAACGTTAACTGCGCAAAAAATTAATCTTCTCACATAGAAATTTTTGCTGCATGCAGATATTTTTTTGAGTCAACACTATGCCTATATTACCTTACCCCCACTCTATGAAATATGTTTGATCAAGCAACACAGTCGACACATTCTAAATAAAAATGGCTACGCTGAGTGGTTGCGCCAACATCACACACATGCTCAAAGGCCACCTTGGCAGACTCCAATTTCCTCTACTTTTGATCTGAGTATTAAAGGGCCACGCATAACTGATTTATGCAGGATTTCTGAGTGAAACAATTATGTTGCAATTTTTCCAGGTTGGGCCATTTTCCGACTGAACTTTCTTTAACTATGTCACTGGACCTTCACAGTTACACAAGACGTGTCATTTTGCTCAAACGGAAATTGTATTCAATTTGCTAATTTTTTTCGATGAGAAACAAAGAAGAGGGCCGTCATCTCAAGCAGTCAATCATAGCGTGGCATTCAGCTGTAATGTGTTTTAATATTTAGAATTCATTTCAATTGAACGTATTTGTATTACCAACCAACAGAGCACGTGCCTTTAAAAATTCTTCAACTCAAATTTAAATATTTAAATCTTGTGTGCGGTTAGAGAGTTTTGGTATAATACATTGCCCATGTCGCATTGATGCTAATCGTGTGTGCTAATGAATTTAACTACGATTATATTTGATTTTCTGAAGGCGGTTGCTGTTTTACAGGGATGAGAATTTTCCGCGAACTTAATTGCAGTATCAAAAACTCAAATTACGGTTTGATCACAGTAGACAAATTCTTCACCTCCTTGATAGTTAATCAGTGTTGATATCAGCCGGAGTAATAGCTGCAATTCAAAAATTTCACCCTCGGGTGGTGTATTTGCCACTGATAAAAGCGATTACTGCAATTCGAAATATTAATTTAGTGAGGTGTTTCTGCAATAGACGTTTGGGAGTCGCTTTTAGCTAGGAAATACATTAACTTCACATTTGAAATCACTAAATTTTTTTAAAAAAACAATGTTTCTTGAGCTTGAGTTCGGTTCATTGTTGGGCGAGGCAATATGATGGAGATTTGTACTACCTTGTGATAAGATGCATTCTCGGGGACTTGCCGCGTGCGATGTAGATCCCGATGACGTAGCCTCCAATTATGAGGGACTATTCTGGAATTGCTTCCAGTTCTTGTGGATTGCGTATAGATCTACTATGTTGTCTCTCAACTTGCGTCGAGGTAAGTCTCCCACCTGTCATTGAGGTGGCAAAGAACGTGTTCAAACTGAGTGACTATTTGTCATAGCAATCCCTTACAGGACGTATTGCTTTCTTCTAGCTAAGTTTATATGGTGATTAATTTATACTAGTGGCATAAGCACATGACTGCCACCTAACCAGCCACGAGAATTTTGCTCACTTCTATAGTTACCGACAGATCAAAATACGAAAAATCACTTTCGCAATAATCTTTCGATATGGCACACGTAAAGTCGACCCTGTTACACTACCCACATGAAAATGGTCTTGCTCCTGCGAGTCTGTCTCAGAGTTGAGACAGGTCAGGTACTGCTTGACACGTCACTCTTCTGTTAAAGCGAGAAAGTGCGTGTCTGTCGCCTATAGCACCGGTTTGAGGGTGTCCGCTTTAAGTGGCTTGAAACAGTTACAAATTTTGGTGATGGAACGAAGTCTATCCAGCGAAGGATATCGTTACTCGCGCGCAACAGTTTGCAATCGAACCGGAGCTAGACGATTCCGAGGCAGCTGCTCATTATTCTTCACCCCTACACAAGCGGGGAGACTCACTTCGACGCAGATCGGGAGGCTCACCTTGACGTCAGTCGGTATACTCACTTCGACGCAAGCCGAGAGACAACATAGTAGATAACCCTATTTGTAAGACCTGGAGGCAATTCCAGAATAGTTCTTCATATGCGGAAGCTCATAATCATCGGGACGACATCGCAGTCAGCAAATCCGCAGACGATGCATCTTATCACAAGGTAGGTGCTAATCTCCACAATCTGCTGATCTCAATCTCAAGTTACACAGACAAACAAAAGCCAGGTCTGGTGAACCTTAACAAAGCGGAGTAAAGAAATTTCTCGGTAACTGGAGACTGATGAATATTGGATATGAACGAATTATGTATTGGCTCAGATACTCGAGACATACGGTGCAATAGCCACTGCCTTTTGTGGAAATTTTTGAATGAAAAGAAGTCATTGTCTTGATCATGGTGTAGAAGATAGGCCACATAGTTTTTTTTAAGTTTTACCATACATAGTCTAGTTTTTACCATGTAATGAAGTCGACATACATTAGACGACTGTGGAAAAACTATGAGCAAGTTGAAATTCAATTTGCACTCGACGTAAAGTATTTCTTCAAGAGCTTGATTTACCGAACTTGAAACTAATTGATCATAGTGGAACGAGGTTTTTGACATTACTTCAGTTTGTGAATCGAGTTCTCACACTCTTTGATGTGCTTCGAACCTGTTTCATCCACTGTTTGCCCAAAAAAGGATTGGCAGATTTGGATTAAGAATGATCGGTATGAACGACTGCGCAGCGCATTTGCATTATAGAAGACAGATACCTATGATCTACCTCATTTTCTGTCGGAAACAGTCCTCCTTTTTCAAGAAATTCAACTTTTTTGCTGAATGACGATCCCATAGGGACGGAGTATGTATATGGAATTTATGGTATGATAGCTTCTCTGATTCCATGTGAAAGCAAAGTAATGCTCACATACGCGTATGTATCGCCTAACAGCAACTTGCATCTAAAAGAGCACAGGGTCTCCCTGTGTCAAAAAACGTCGCCGATTTATTGATTTTGCGCTAGTATGTCTGAGTTTCCCAACAGTATTTGTCAACGTTTAACCTTAATTGATCATTGGGTCACAATTGTAGCATGTAAGCATTGATTTCAGGGTATCTATTAACCATTTTGTCCGGCATAGCAATGCCAACCTGTTACCATCCACTACAAAAATGCTGTTGAAATGTAGGTAATGCGTGCGATGCAACGTTATTACGCATGGAATTGCTCTAATTGAATGTATTACGAATTCATAAAAGCTTCGGTGTTTCATTCACAATCATTTGTCATGTATGAATTATAAGGAAAAGAGATGCCCATGATATTGATGACAGCCTCACGCACAATGGCTATTTTTATATTCACAGTAACATATAGTAGACAATTCATATTCATATTTGCCCTGATGATGTAACATAAGAGCATCAGGATTTTTCCAGACAGGTTTGGCAACCGGGATGATAAACCTTATTATACATTTACTACCCCAGCGGTTGTTCTCTTTCAGAAATTTTGCAGGAACATGTAATATTTTTTCGGTGAACTTCTTACAATCAGATTTCCAAGATGCTTCATTTCATTCTCTGGATTTCATCAATTAATTACCTGATTTCATCATCCTGTTGCAGCGGGTTTTCAAGAAGGGAGAGGTTCATTAGATTTCAGGAAATGCGTGGCAATCGTGGCATCGTCTGATCGCAGTCGTTATACGATCCTATGACAGTAAGCGCTCGGATAAGGCTACTTATCTTTTCGGCAGCCGAACAGCGGCGTGACATCATCAGCTAAATAGAATAACCGTTCTCTCCATCTTCGAGGGTGCGCATTCGATCCAAATATAGCTGAAGATTGCTTTGAAGGTGTACTCCAGTCAAAATTCGTTTATGATTTTATTGTCTTAAAAGCCAGCTTGCACATCAGCTGTCACTATTATCTGTATCCAGCACTGTAACGACTTGTCTCACGAGATATCTGCTTGTCTAATGCTCGTGATGACGTCAGTGGTGATGCGCACCGCTGTCTGTACGCCTAGCGTGCAGTGAATGAATAAGCCGATTTCACGAGGAAGTAAAGTGACAGCCAATTGGAAAGCAGCCATATATGAATCAAAACATGGACAGCACGAGTAAAGGGGAATTTTGTCGTAGTTTGTAGCCCGTCTCATGCGTAGTTGTTGACATATAGAGAGTGTTGTAATCACAGAATTAAATATTTTGTTTATCTGCTTCGGTTTGCTAGAAGTGTGATTAATACGGAATCGACGGCACATCGAGGAACCTATTAAGTGGGCAAAAAGGAATTCCTTATACCTTACAGAGATAGGAAAAAAAGTCGTGCGTCGCTTGCGGATTAATGTGAGTTCAAGCAAAGTGCTTCGATTGCCAAAATTCTTTCAGATTCGAAGAATTCAGATCACTGTGCACAAGTTTTCTCCATAATGTAAGCCCTTCCGATCTTTATTAAAAAAGTAGCAGGCGTACGAAAATTAGTTCACTTGATGATTTCACATCTTCTCCTCGGCATTGCTCACTGTATAGTGCATACACTGAATCGAAGCCAGGCATCGATGTGTGTTTTGGTGTGTGCGAAGTGATATCACAGCACGCACGCATCTCTCACTGTCTCTGGTGTCCTCTGCTGACAGCTTATTGTTTGCCATTTCCAATAGCAAGCGATACACGAATTATCCATTCGAGAAGGAGCAAGTTGTGTGATGTGATGTGCCATTTCGATATTGAGGTTCCCCTTCCTTTCTAGGAAACCGAATCGCGCGCAGATGAATCTAATTCTGTGGTTGTAATCTTATGATGCATATCGTACACTGAGTCCATTATAGTTTGCTCGTGAAGCTGAATTTTCATCAGATGCTAGAAAGCGATCCCCATCAACTATGTAAATGTAATGTGCATTAACAAATTCTTTTACGCAGACTTTGAATAGTTCAAAGCTTTCATCATGAAAAGGCAAGTGGTCACTTCTTCTTTTTATTGACCAAAAGTCGAAGGTTTTAGTAAAAAAGTATCCCGAACGTTTCGATAATTCTCCCCATCTCAGCGGCGTGAAGTCAATTTTACATGTAAGCGTAAAGACTTAGGATAAATTTATCGATATCACACCGCCTTCAAAATGATTAGAATTATTATCGCATACAGAAGGTTTCCATAGGCCATAATCAGAAAAAGATTGAATAATGTCTCCCAGAAACTTATTGGCGAAATGGAAGAGAAAATAATAGTCAAAAGTCGCAGGCTGTCCTACTTTACGTATCGCAGATACATACCCCTGGAACTTTGGTGAATCAAATACATTGACAGCTAATGCCTACATGGGCCTAGCATGCATACAAAGCATGTGCAGCATGCTTGCATGTGTGTAGTATGTGGTTTGTGAAGGTCGATGAGCTTGGCTTCAGAAATCCGAGTACGGATAGGGTCAATCTGACAGTCATGGAAATCAATACTAAAATCATTAGTAGAAAATGAGAATCACGGTGATTATTGAGAATGTGTTCAAAAATTGCTTTCTTACTATCCGAATTAATGAACAGATGCGACGATGCTCATAAAGACGAAGATAGAAAGGGCGATTAGTAGAGGCCAAGGAGGCATCGTGACACTAAACTATACAGTAAAATCTCTATTCGATCGAATTTCGCACTTTTCGATGCGCTGGCCAGAGAACGGTGCAAACTGAAGAACCGGTGCACCGCGCACATCTCAAATCACTCGTGAGCAAGATTGGAGAAACTTTTTGATTGATTTTTTTTCAAAATTCTGGAAAAAAGCCAGTCCTTTTCGTTCCTGGTTCAACATCGGGAGAGCTCTATTTTCCAATTACTGTGGTTTTTTTGCTTTTCACAACCCTTTTGAACAAATCGTGCAGCAGCCAGCGCTGTGTATTCTGCCTTCCATTATTTTCACTGTATCACAGCTGACGTTATCACCGAGAATTGTTCGACACGTAGCGAGAGAGCTGTGCCTCCAGTTGCCAATCGACGGCGCTAAATGAACTTATCTGATGCTCTAGTATCGATGCGGACCAGCTCAAAAAATTGACCGGAGTTTTAGGCCACATCTCAAAATGAGTCCGTGACCCTTAAGCAGCATTTGAACAAATCTGATGCAGCGATAGCTTCTGATGCAGCTGTCCCATTAGTTTCCTATGTTTTCTCATGTGCAGATGTGGCGCAAGGAAGCTGGACTTGTCGAAATGTTATTCACTTACATCGGAGAATTTAATGAGTTCGTCAGTTATTCTGATTGGCGACCAGTGCTGATCGACATTCTGACAACTCACGAGAAATGTAGAAAGTAAGTGGTAGCTAGCCTTGTCCTAAAAAGCTATGTCATCTTTTACTTCATTTTGACTTCGTTGCAGACAGCGACAGACTTCGACCAAACAGTCTACGCATAGTGAACTTCAATATAATGTGGTAAGTTATACTTAGTTGTAAGCTTCATTGCTGAGATCGTTTTTTATCTTCTGCAAGCATACTTGCCGCCAAATGATTTTAAAAGTAATTATTTTTTATGATAGTAATGTACAGGGTGATTCAAAGGTCGAGGCAAAAAGTAAACGGCGATATCTCAGTGATTATTTAATATATCAACCTAATTTTTTCTTCTTTAAGTTGTCAAAGGAATGGGATTTGATAATCTATTTGTTACATTAGCACACTAATTCATTCCGTTGCTGAAAATTTCAGAAGTTTTCGCTATCATTTATATGCTTTATAGTTGCTCGAATTATTCACTGCATCGTACTTGCAATCCCTGTTTGCTGACTCAATGCATAAGTATCCAGTTCATAGATATCCAACATTTAAACATACAAACTGATGTTCAAGTTCATAGATATCCAACATTTGAACGCAAAACTGATGTTAACAAAGACACAGGCATCATTTGCTATGGATTTTCAGACGCGAAAAGAACTGTTAAAACTTTATCATCAGAATGGTGAGAATGTGACTTCTTGTATTCGAGCTTATAACCGCTTGCATAATGTTCAGAAATGTCGATTTTCTTACAATGCCATTAAAAAGTTGATAGCACGGGTTGATGAAACTGGGTCTGTCATGGACCGACCTATCACTGGAAGACCTTCAGTCCTTCAGAACTGCATTGAACGTGGATTTCCCACCAGTTGGCCACCCAGGTCTCCGGATCTTTCCCCATTAGATTTTTACTTGTGAGGTACACTGAAAAACAGGGTACACCATCATGGAAGGCCAGACTACATGGAAGAGTTGAAGAGCCGCATTACGAACGAAGTTGCCTTGTTGAATCAGTCAGAACTGATAAATGCTATCTCAGACGTTCTTCACCGAGCGGAATTGCTGGTTGAGGTAAATGGTGATGTTTTTGAGTATTCAAAATGAATCTTTGTTTTCTTAATATGATCTTATTTGAAAATCGCTTGTTATTATCTAAAAAACTTTGGAAGAGAAAAACATAGTGGGAATAAACAAAAATTGAATTAATACATCAATACAAAATAATAATTAGTGTGCTAATGAACAAAAAATGAATTAATAAATTCAGTTAAAAAAATAATTAGTGTGCTAATGTAACAAATAGATTGTCAAATCCCATTCCTTTGACAACTTAAAGAAGGAAAAATTAGGTCGGTATCTTGAATAATCACTGAGATATCGCCGTTTACTTTTTGCACCGACTTCAAGGTTCAAGGTTTTTCTAATTTGATTGTGTTTTATTGATGCATCGTATTTCTTAGTGGTGTACTGAACTCTAGTCCATTGAGGTGTTTTATAATTATTGCTACACCTATTGTAGTTCGACTGACTTCCTAGTTTTGTCAATCAATCATCAGAATGACATCTTCTTCTCTTCTACCAATGGTTTATATGCCATCAGAATTAAGAAAAAATACTGTCACGAAGCTGGAATGAGTCTTCCACTGTATGTTGAAAATTCACTTCCAATGGGTTTCAAAATATTGTCGTTAACGAACTTGGCCATAACATGGTATTATGTGCCGAACGATAAGCTCTGTCTCACTGGACCGAAGGATCCTGTGGCGCTTCCCTTCCAAAACACTCGTCTGTAAACTAGCTGCGCTTGTAGAGCAAGCTGCATTGGGAAGTCGCCGACGGCTTTTCAGGAAAGGGTCAAGGACTACATTTCAAAATGGCTAGCGACGAGTACAAGCAGACCAGTGTCATCAAAACCGCCAGCATTCAGCATCACCAGACACTCATGTCATCACAGAGCAGCAGGTTCAATTAGCGATTTTAGGTGTTTAAACTAATGCACAAAATCTTTTATAATGTACACACGCAATGTATCAAATAATTTACGGTAATTAATAATTGTAAAACCATCAAGAAATTGTTCAAACCAGCGTTAGGTGTGCAAAAAGAGTTCTTATTTGCAAGTACTTGTCTTTGACTCTTTTTCTTCCCTCTCTCTCTCTCTAGTATTCTATTCTTTGACTTAATTTTTTTTATTTAACGTGTCTTGAGATAAGAACTGTAGTAGCCAAACTTTCTATGTCAGACCTGTATCCGCACTATCTGTCAAACTATCAGTTCACTTTTCTCATTCTCGTATACATACTCTAAGGAACGGGCGAGGCGCCGCATGACTGCCACTATCGTATTCATTTTAAAGGTGCTTCACTTTTCTGGCCGTTGCATGAAGAAGTTAAGAATGATCTTACCTTATGTCTACTGCGACGCAATTACATATGTTGTTGACTTTCCTCATGAATGAGACACGTAGATAGACAGCTGTCTACAAACGAAGATGTAGCAACTATGGAGATATTTCTGGAAACGAAGTAAGTGTGTCACTTTGCTAAGTGCAAACAGATTCAAAACGATGGCATATGCAGTAACTTACTAAGTGGGCAAACATAAATTTTTAATACCTTGCAGAAATAGGGAAAATGGTCGTTCGCCGCTTACGGATTGCTGTAAATTCCTTCAAAATGCTCCGATCGTCATGATTCCTTCAGATTCGAAGAATTCAGATCATTGCCCACAAGTTTTCTCGATAATGTTGGTCTCCCCGATCATTATTAAAAAAGTTAGCAGGCGCATGAAAAACGTTCACAAACTTCTCTGTAGAACTTGATATCGTCTGTGTCTCTTTTCTGTGTGATCCGGTTGATAGCAGTCATGGAAACTTCGCACAATTTGGCGTGTTTAATGTTGAACTGACAGCTCATTGTTCGATTGCTATAGTATTATGTCAGCCGGTTGTGCCACTTCATTAGAATTGCATGTTCCAATACTTCCTTTCTAGTCAAACAGAGGAAGAGACGACCTTTCTAATTCTGTGGCACCGACAGTTGCGAAGACTCACTGATGTGATTCTGCAGCCTTGATCTAACGATAAAAGATTTCTGGCTGTACGTTTGTGTTGAAAACAGTGTCTACTAAGCACAAAGACCAACTCCTGAAGAACTAGAGAAAATAATTTCCGACTTATGGAACAATATTGATGATATTCGTGTGGCGTGTGGTTCGAAGGTGCCTCGGCTTAGAACTTTCTAACAAACTGCATTGAGATTTTATTTTGGGTCACTATTTTTAAAAATCGGTACCGACTTTGTTTCTCATATAATGGTCGTTGCATTGAAAATCTTTTCTAGCGGGTTCCATTTTTCTTTAGAATAACATTCATACTTCTTAATCATTATCGTTTTTGTTATTCGCTTCTCAGGAGACATCGAAAAAATTTTGTTCAAATAGCCGCCCAGAAAAGATGAAGATCTATGCTCGAATCTTTTTAGGGGCGGACACTAGACAGTGGCACTTAGTCATTAAGAGGAAGCCTCAAATAGTTTTCCCTGTCAAGTGCCAACAACTAAATATTTAATTTAAAGGCTCATGTTTGCCATGTTCTTTGCTCTTTGCACACTGCTTTATACGTGCTTTTTGGGAAAGGAAACTCAGCGATGATATTTTCGACATCTAACGCATGTTTGTCATCTTGTAGGATGTCCAGAAGGAGGTGATCAGAGATACGAGCCAACAGATGCATGAATCAGCAAGTAAGTTCATGGTATTTTGCACGATTCATTTCTACTTTATCAATACATCATCATGCTTTGTAGAGCCTTCTTCAAATGGAGAGGATATCACCAGACGCAATAAGAAAAGTAGGTTTGGCAATGAAATTGCAAATAGTTCAAAAGAGGTGGTTATCAATCCTTCAGCAAGTTCTCTGCACGTAAAAAGTGAATTTTTCGATGTGGAAATGGAATGTGAAATTCAAGATGAAAATCGGAATCAAAAGAGCACAGAATGCTCAGAAGATAAAAGCGAGCGCTCAGACGCATATTTTGGTAAGTTTGAGATTTTGGCTCCTTGTCTGAATGGTTGGTATTGATGATTGTGATAAAAACTATCACGGGGAAAACCTTGAAATGTTATTTAAATAACAAAACATTTCAGAAACATCTTAACTTATTCTTCTGTTAAAATTTCTTTTGGAGGATCATAGGCTTCTGACAGTCATTTGAGGTAGGTGTTCCGTGAATGATAGATTCAAAATGCAAAATCTAGTTAAACCGGGTTCAGATCTCAGATGAAATAGTTGAAACATAGGTAAAATAACGACTGCAGTGTCCCGATTATGGCGCGAATTCGCTCTTGGCGCGAAAATGGGTATTTTAGGCGCGAATGCGCGAATTATGAGATCGAGGCTCGAATCTGGAGCTTTTCATTGTAAACGTAACATTATATGATTTGGTCCTAAATTTATAATTGACTATATTGACGATTTTATTGTTGTTGTCAAAGGATATAATTTTAACAAAAGTACCTCCATGATAATTCTTATCGAGAAATGGCTTCTACGATTAGTTAAGCCAACCAGACTATCGAAACCTGTTTGGAGAAATGACTTCATTACTTCGGAAATGACTTCTAGCGCCACAAGACCAAGCGAGTCCTGCCTTTGAGCATTGGGTCAATACTGCTACTGATCTGTTGCCGAGTGTCATCAGTCCTGAAGAAAGAACTTCATTGGAAGTTGAGGCTCGACTCCGACAAAGTTCGTCTCTCACGGATTCTGAGAACAGCTTCCCCACATTGGTGAATTTGGCACGAGCGATGATTATCATTCTACCCGCAAATGCAGATGTAAAGCGGCAGTTTAGCATGCTGCCTGACATAATTACGAAGAAGAGATCGAACATCAGAAAAGAAACTGTTAGGACTTTAGTTGTTAGCAAGTTGTGCCTACGAGCGATGAATTGGAACACTAGACCTTTGCCCATCTCTAGTAGTTTGATGGAACATTTTTACAACGCCCACGCTGCGTATAGCGAGCGCCTCAAAGCAGAGCAACTGAGGTTGGAGAAAGAAAAGAAACTGCAAAATATGAAGGATATGTATCCGTCACTCGAAGAGGCAAAAAGGTCGGATAAACGTCTGAAAGAAAGTGAATTTAAGCAAGCTAAAATTGAAGTTTTGATGGACCAGAAAAAGAAAATGCTGAAAGTACAGGAAACACCTGATTGAAAAGAGGGTGGATGAGCGGAAGCAGAAGGCCACTGACAAAGTTTTTCGAGAACTTATGAAACGAAAAGTAACCGATGAACCAGGGTGTTCCTACAAAATCCCCAAACTGAACTGATCTGCTAGAATTTTCAATAATATACAAGATTGACTGGATATATTTGGTTTTTCTTGATAATTGTTAATAATATAAATACATAGTACTTTGTATAAATAGGTGAATTGTATTACATGAAAATGAAGCGATCATAAAATGATGATGATATGTTCATAAATTGAACGAAGCATTGATCAATATATCAACATAATATAACAGCGATGGTTTATGGTAACAAGCGTGCTATTGTATGGTAAACTTAATTCAAGCGGAAAACTTGACTTATGAGAATTTTGTGGTAGGCGCGAATTCTGCAAAAATTCAGAATCTGGCGGGACACTGCGACTGGAAATTATCAACTCGCACCCAGATTAGGAAGATGTCGTATAAACCGAGATAACCCTGAAAGTAAAATACGTAAACAATGTAATAATAACGACATCGAGAATTTACTTCATTTTATAGGCAATTTCTCAGTCTACAAACGTAGAAATCAGGAGATTGTAGTACATTCCTTCTTTCTTAGATATCTGAGAAGAAGAAGATTTATACTCAAGACTACAGTACCTGTAATTGAATTGAAGTATTTGTCGTGGTCACAGAATTAATTGGATTGTTTAGACATATCTGCTTGCTAGAAGTGCAAACTAATTCAAAACGATGGCACATGCATGAATTTACTAAATGGACGAATAGAAGTTTTTGATTTTGATCTTTGATGAAATTTACTGAGATAGGAAAAACAGTCATTTAGTGCTTGCGGATTGCTATGAACTCCTTCAAAGTGCCGTGTTAAGCTTTTTGCCTTGTGACGAATGATGTTGATTTTGAAATGCCTGAATTTAATATTGAAAGCAGAGAAGGCAGAGGTGTATCTCTCCTTCTATCATGTACATTAATCCATCAAAGAGCATTCATTTACTGCATCGACAGTTGAACATTTCAGCTACCGGCGTCATCTTCCCGACGGTAGCCTCAGTGATATGTTATAGTTCATTTTATTTTGAAATGAAATCACAGTTCATCTGTGTATAACTGTGTATAATCATTTTTGTCAGCCGAAATTCGGCAATTAAACTTATTGACTTTTGACTTATGGACTTAAAATAGGTCTTCTATCAGACTATTAATTTTTCGGGAAAATCTTCATGGAAGCATGGGCTGTAGATTTTGGTGAGAACTTGAGTGTTGCTTAGATCTTGCTTTGAGTCTTTCCCTGGCAGGGATAGTTATATCAAATCCATTCGGCATGAGGATCACTTAGACTTAGTACCTTCTGATTATGTGATTGTAGAGTGGTTAAGGGTAAAATTTGTGAAAAAAGCACACATTTCTTTGTGGAAGCATGGCGGTCATTCCACACTATTTGGATAAATTTATATAGCGCTGTTCATAAAGTAGGCTCACTGCGCGCGACGTGTTAAAGGTCACACGAAAATGAAGTTAAGCAGTTCAGGGTAAACATTGCTTATCAGAATGCAAATTTCCATATCCATATAAATATCCATATTTTGTGATTCCTGACCATCCGAAATTATATCAGACAGTGGGAGGTGAATCGCGTAATCAGCATCCTCTAAAACCTTAATTGTTATTGGTAGATTTTAACATGTCAGAGATCCCGTCAGCGAGTAACAATCGTACAGATTCGATACTTGAAAATTGAATTTTTTTCGCGCCTTTATCAAACTGCACTTCAGACACGCTGTAACAAACATTCATGAATCCTCATTTTTTCCTTAATATCAACGAGAATCTAGAGAGAAAATAGACTGTCGAGACTCACATTACCGTTAACATTCTGAAATTTGTAGTCACGATTCTGAAAAATATGAATAGTGTTGTTTTCTACGTGTAAGAACTCGTGTGTGCTAATAGGCTACATGCTGTTTACAATATGAGCATGTATTTATGATTTAGAAAACCGGTAGCTGCTATCGATACTGGTTAAAACTCTGCAACGAATCCAACTCCTCTTCTCAAACTTGCTAGCAAGTTGCAGCCGCTCTCCGTCAGACGGGATGTTGCTTCACTCAGTCTCTTCTACAGGTACTATTTCGGTAGAAGCAGCTCTGCAGTAAATGAGTGCGTACCCAAACCTAAGATCTTCTCCAGAAGCAAACGCAGAGCTAATGCACTCACATGCTATCATGTGAGCTTAGAACGCGCACGTACTGTGAGTCTCTCGAAAAGCTTTTTTGTTCGCACGGCACAGCTTTGGAATCAGCTTCCCCAGACCAATACAATCTTGATACTTTCAAGAGGCGTACGAACATGTTTCTGATGGGGACAGTTTAATCAGATTAGAAGAACTGTTTTTTTTCATTTTATTTATTTAAAATAATACAATATGTTACTTTTCATTGAGTAACCCCTAGCTTCGTTCATGGCTCATAGCTGTGCTAGGGGTGAAAATTCTGTAAAAAAGCATGCTTAACCCCTTATCGCTACAAAGAACTCGATATAGCGAGTTTCGACTAGGTAACAATTGTATATTTTCAACGATTCTCAATGCTGGAAATCGTGAGTCCGACATAAATGAACTTCGAAACCAAGAAGCCAATGACAAACGTGAAGAGTTATAAGCACTTTGCAATTTGTCATCTCATGTCTCTATTTGTTTCAGGAAAGCGGAGTGATAAAGCAAATAATGCTGCTCCGAAGACTATATCTCATCAAAGTCCTGTCTCTGCAAAGAAAGAAGTGGACGAAGGTCAGCCGGTTCAATGCGGTGTTTGTCATAAAACGTACACACGAAAGACCTATTTGAAACGTCACATGTTGATACATAGTGGAGAGCGACCATTTTCATGTGGAACCTGTGGACAGACTTTTAAGGACCCCGGCATTTTAAGACGACACAAATTTACTCATTTAAACAGACGTCCGTTTCAATGCACAATCTGTGGTAAGAATTTTACCCGCAAAGAACATCTGAATTCGCATATGCTGATTCACGATCGAACGTGTTCATGTGACATTTGTGGTGAGACACTTAACGGACCAATCAACCTCGAAAATCATATCCTGAATCAACACAAAGGAAATTTTGCTTATGACTGTGATTGACAGCATAAATATGTGGTATGCAAATCTCGGTGAACTCGATGTATAAGTGATGTTTCGTTAGTCCACACAGTAGCTCGACAGTTAACCAAAAAGTCGGAATTTTTCGGATGACTTGAGCATCCTTTTTGTTGTCAGTTTATTCTAGAACAGGGGTGCGCAACCTGCGGCCGTGACAATGAGAAGTGAAAAAGAATATTGTACATGTATATTGCAAATATTTCTGGAGTTCAAGGCAATCGAAAAACAATCGTCACTATAGTAGCGTACTAGTCACCTTGTAATAGACCGGCAGCCAGAACGAGTTTCTGCAGGGAACGAGGCCGAAAGTGAGACTTTCACAGAATGATGTACACCCTATGCTCACTACGAATCTGCACGTCTGCCGAGTTCTAGTGAGTTCCTATTCTTGTCAGACAGGATCAAAGAAAAACACATGTAAATCCAATGGGACGCAGATTGCAGTTTTTTGCTAAAATGAAATTTTCTATGTTTTCTCTGATTAAACGAAAAGTACTAAGCCCAGAGTCATAATTTTTATTTTTGTAGTCCTTTGCGTCATTTCTCATTCCCTTGATGTACATCCACTATATCCTACTATAAAGCTAAACGCATTTAGATATGGCTAAAGGGCATTGCAGGCAAACATTTATTTTAGCCACTGTCAATCTCAATCAACCACATTCAACCACACATTGCTGATTAGATGATTGATTAAAAGCCCAAATATGAATAGGAAATGACCTGAAGACATATCCATGCCAAAAATCCCCCCCCATGTCTCTGGGCTTTAGTACTTTTCGACTAAATCAGAGAAAACAAAAAAAATTTCATTTTAACCAAAAACGCAATCTCGTCCTATATTTACATGGGTTGTGTTTTTTGAAATCTGTCATCTGAAGAAAGAGAACTCACACTCGGCGCAGACGACGTGCAGATTCCGAAATGAGCAAAGTTTGTCATTCAATCTGTGAGTCTCACTTTCGGCCTCGTTCCCTGCAGAAACTCGTTCTGGCTGCCGGACTATAACTGTCGAATACCTTTTGAAGGTGTTCAAGCAGTTCGATAACTCATGAATAGAATATTTTAGGGAAGTTACATTCATGTGCATTCATGGCTAGAGTCATCAGCTAAAAGAAACAAAAGGGACAATTGAGGCTTGCTGGAATTGTTCGCGCGTTAGCTTCAAGTCCATGACCTGAATAAGGATGCAAGTACTAATAGCACCTAAGCTTAAAATCTTTTCGGGTCAAAAATGACCGTCGGTCATATACGGGTTAACTTGCGAACTCATTCTTTACGAAGTAGGCCTTTATGCGATTTTCAATGTGTCGTTCATCAGGGAAAGCTAATTTGAGCGGTGGAATATAAAAAGGATTGGCTATTGACCTAGTTGTTTGCACACATATTAAGTGCGGCCGTGATTCTCTCGGCCTTCGAAATGGCGTCTGAAAAATGCAAAAGGTTGCACACCCCTGTTCTAAATGATCTATACAGTGTACTGTGCGATTTCTTCAATCTCACTCTTAATGTCTTACACTCAAACAATCTGTATGCAACTTTTTTTAGAACTTTATGGAGCATAAAGGCAATCCGTGTACCCATCTTAGACATCGTCAATGCACTATACCTCCGTGTTATGTTAACTACAGAGTAGTATGATAGAACCACATGACTGTTCTTATGACTATCCGTCAGCAACAAGCACATTCCAGACATTATAGTTCATAGTTGAAATGTCTCATAATTCAAATATATATATCATCTAAATATCCTTTTCATGTAGTCTCTAGGTTGTTAAGGCCGTCTCTTGTTAAAAATTTGTGACTTGTACAAATTAAGAATTGCATCAATGAACCTCTTTACAGCAGCATGGTGAACATCTTGCAAATTCTTAAATGCTGAAATAATAATACATAAGTAACAATGATCTATGTCACGGAAATTTCCCATTTTTGCTGCGGAAAACCGTGGAACCTGCTGAATGATGCTAAGGTATCTTATTATTGATGTTGGAAGTATTCTGTCCCGGAAGAAATTAGGTTTGGTGCTGACGATTCATGATTACAGGAGTTGGAATGAACGAGACATCACTCTGGTCTACTTTTGTGACTGCTATACTCGATGATCTTTTTCATTTATATGACCGATATCAGTAGAATTGTAGATATTTAACAATAGAATTCTAGATAGAACGATAGTTTATTCTACTGGGTACATAGATCCATAGTAAAATATTGAAAACTATGATAAATTAGTAAATTGAACAAATTTTAATAATTTATCAACAATAAGTATCATACTATGATGAGTCATGTCACATTATCTCTTACTTCTCAAACTTGACATTGAATACACAGTTTGAGAAAGTTCCACTAAACATGTCATGTCTTTCATGTTGTCAACATTTGCAGTGTTAAACGCTTGAGTTTTATGAATTTCTATTCCTTTTAAGATATCGGTCATATAAATTAGGATATCACACTGATTTCCGAAGATAAACGTTGCTTGAAAATCTATTCGTATCATATGCTATCATAGCTTATGATACTCGTAGATTCTCAGCGTTTATCTACTGAAATCAGTGTGATATCCTATACGTATTTTAACATAGCTTTAATGCCTCTTGAGGCAAGGCTTTGTTATTGTTTCTGAAATTATATCAAATTTTATAACGTTGACGTTTTATACATCTTTTGTATCATGTAATAATTTTCATGTACATAAATATCTCATCTGCATTTCATATTCAATTAGGGTTCCTGCAACCCTTGATCCCATGAATTTTTATTTCGAAAATGAAATTCAAGGATTGAAAACTTTTGAATTTTTATGCATTATTAACTTAGATAGGTGTTTTAACTTCTTAATTTACAAATTGTTCATGTGTAGTGAAACTAATTGTTAGTCAAAACTTAGTAATTTGTCAATAAAATAATTAAGATGATAGATTAATGTCGTCGATAGAATTGTCGTCCGTGAATCACTATTTATGGGGCGGAAGATAATTTCCCCTGCAAAATCAGGTCGTCTGAGAATAACAACATCAAGAGCCAATCCTTCAAAAATGAGCTGCCAGTCGGGAAGGGTGACACAATCGAAAGAACAACGACAGTTACTCGATTGTGTCACCCGTCTCACCCAGGATGACCACTCGGTCTTTCTTTAGGACAAATCTGCTTTTATTCATAGGAGTCTAGTTTTATCTATAAGTGAGTGAAAATGTTTCAATCAGTTTAGTAGTCAGACTGTCTAGTACATCATTTTTTTAAAAATATTCCCATGAACAGCAAGCCTGTATTGGAATAATGCTTGTGCATGTTGAATTTGTTTTCATGATGTGATATTAAATGCGTCTAAAAATATTTTGATTATCTTAAATGAGCGTGCGAATACGTGGTAACAGAAACCAAGTATTCGGGGAAGAGTCATATGCGAGGTAGGCTCGCTGAGCTGTATTCCTCTGGTCTGTTGAAAGACTTCCCATGTGTATCGACTTCGGTTGACCGGGTCATGTTATTTTGTCATCAAAACATGGTCGTTGAAGGAGGTTTCTCTCGAATGAAGCGCGCAGAAGATGATTGCAAAACAAATATGTCGCCGGAAGCGTACAACTCCGGGCGCAGAATTCTCGATTATTTCAATCGAAGTACTTTGAGACCTACACAGAATTGACAGAATTGATTCGTCGCGCGAGATCGACCTGTAAGAAATCCGCAAACAAAGCGAGGACGAAGTCAGCCTCTGTGCGAAGACGTGAAGTCGGAGATATTGTGAGGCAGACTCCGACACATAGTAAACGACCTTTCCTAGAAATTGATCAAAAATGAAAAGGCAGAGCAGCGTTTGCAGGAGCTGAAGGCAAAACGAAGACAACTCCTTGACACTGAGAAGGAACGTGACTGATTTCGAACTCCGTGATCGACAAAATGTTCAAAAGATAACATTCGTTTTTTGAAACGCTTGAGACATTGCGTGTTCTTCAGAGATTATTTCAAGAGTTCTATGAATCACGTACTTTTAAAGGATTGTAATGGAGTTCTATCTATTGCGCATTGCTTGAGGTTCTTTTATGGTTTTATAGATCACGTATTATTATTGGATTGTTATGGAGTTCTATCGATTGCGGATTGTTTATGAGATTCTCTTCTGTTGCTCCTGATCCCGTACTTTTTAGATATTGTCGGAGTTTAACATATTCTATGATCATCTAGGCTTTTTAATTCAGGCTATTATCATGTAACTTCTAGTTGTTAGACTAAGGATAGGAAGGTAAGACTAAAAGCTAAGGATTTTAGTTGTGGACTTGCTCCTGATACCCTACACTTCCTTAGGTCTGAAGGATGATATTCAATTGAGCGTGTCATTTGGAGGAGTAGCTATTTTATATACGCACCATGCGTACCGGTCATTCAGGAGCGCTCAGTTTGAATATCAAGAAAATTGAACTTCGTGTGATTTCCTTCACAACAAAATTGGTGTCATAATTTCCAATTTAAGATGCATGAATTCGTGAATCTACAATGAAATATCAAAAATGTGGACTGACAATCCTTGCTATACTACCTATATGCCAGGTATTTTTTTGTTTTTTTGAGTGGTCACCCTGGTCCCACCTGGCAGTTCGAATAAAAAGGAGAAATGAATTTCTATCGTTTTGTGCATTCGACCAACGGTCGAGCACAATTTCCGTTATTCAATCTTAAAGCATAATATCTGGTTAGGGATGGATGACAAGTTATAGAAGTATGCGTCAATTCTTGAATTATGTACAATTCTCCATGTTCATGCCATGACATGTGGGTGATTGATTGACATTTGTTCAATTGTGCATGTTTTGGTATCTTGTTTCCTTGTATATTATCCCCCCCCCTTTTTATTTTGTTTAATCACAATACATGCGCTTGCTTTTACAGATTGTAAGCAACAGCGCGAACGGCACGGACTTACAACCACTTTTTCAAACGAACACTAAAGAAGGATTGTCAGACGCTTGGGGCTGTGCCCCTGGGGCGCCCCTGCCGCAACGAAGAAGCATACAAAACTAATCGATACTAACAAGATGACAAATCTACGCATGGCATCCTAGGATAAACGGAGAGTTGGATCGTACAAACGATCGATGTGAGAGGGTAAGTATAGATAGTTTGAATGAAACCACTGATAACAAGATATAGAGTCCGCTGGATTTAAATGTGATGGTACATGGACGATACGTAAACTTATGCCATAAAGAATCATTTTATCTAAGAGAAGAAAGGGCAATGAGATCTTTTGGCAAATGACAGCAACGCTGTAACATCGGTGGCAATCACGTCCCCGATGCTAGCCATCCGACAGGCCTGCAAGAAGGCCATACATTCCGCGTGAAATTGATTAACTCTGCTAGGGAGCTTTGCGAACCAGGCTGATTGATCTTGAACGATGGCTAAGGTATCTGGAGTAGCGTCCGTAAACCATATTCGCGAAGCTGTGTGCGGAAGAGGTTGTGGTGTAGTCCAGATCGCGTATAATAATGGTAACCATGTTAAGAGTTGTTTCCATCTCCAACGTAGGAAGGTACAGGGAATGACGCGGTTAACCGGTTAACCGGTTAGAAAACTCTTAACCGGTTAAAAAGTCTTTAACCGGTTAACCGCGGTTAAAAAATGTTCAAAGAGGATGTTAAATCAATATTTTATAGTAAGAATTAAGCATGTAACCGACGTCCACTTGTCACGAATCTATCCTTCCGGTTTTCTATGGACGATAATGAATTTCTCACTGATATGTCTCTTAACATTCGAGCAACATTTCTGGATCCTCGATTTAAATCACTCGACTTCTTGCCTCAAGATATGAAGAAGAAAGTAAAACTAAGCATTTGGGAACAAGCGGATTCCTCCGAACTGAAGTGCCCGCCAACTAAAGCATGTGAGAAACGAAGTCGATTATCATTGCTTTTGGAAAGTACTCCTTTAATAAATGTCAAACAGACAAATTTGCAAGAAATGCAGAATTACGAGATGTGCGTTACTGACCTAGATGTTGATCCATTGGAATGGTGGAAAATACATGGGTTATCTTTTCCAAAACTTCAAAAACTTGCCAAGCAGTATCTTACCGTTCAAGCTACATCTGCAAGCAGTGTTTTGTTTTCAGCGTTTGGTAATATCTTTGACAAGAAACGAATGCGTCTTCAAAAGAAAACCGCAAGTGCCATTTTTACACTACAATTCTTAACTCATTGTTGAAATTATCACGAACTTACATCGAAATCAGTATATGGTAGATACCATGCGGCATGTGTAATTCCTTTTTATTCGATGACGTAGTTTTATTCATCAGAATTTATAGATATTGACCGAAACTTGTTTTTTTGTGGCGAGTGATGTAGTATAGAGCAGAGAAAAAATAGTGATACTGAATACTATATTGTGCAACTTGATTATCTTACATAGGCTATGTCTTGTCTGAAGCAATTTCTGTGGGCAATAATTTAGACCTGCGGATTTCTTGCTCTATAGGGCCTACTAGCAATAAGAAAACGTGCCTATAAAATCTTGTGAAAGTGTCAATGAAATAGCTTGCATTTTTAGTTACAATTTTTAATAGGTTGATTAACCGCGGTTAATTTTTTCTTGACCGATTAACCGGTTAATTTATAAGATTAACCGCGTCATTCCTTGGGAAGGCATAAAAGGGAGTTGTAGCTGTCAGAAGAAAGGCCAAGTATCCTCTGACCCTCAAATTTTTTGGATTGTCATATAGGGCTTGTAGAAACGTGGGAAGAGTTTGTATATGTTTCAGAGCCAGTGTTCGTGACATCGTACGCAGGTTATATGTGTGTACCAAATAGTCAATAATCTTGGTAGGTCGTAGCTGCGACTTTTTACGGTTGACTTGAAAATTTAAGGCTTGTAAACGGGCTAATAGTTGTGCTCGGAGTCGATAGATAAAGCGTGATTTCGCTACTATGAAAATGTCATCCAGATGACACCAGACGATGGCCCCATGTTTCCAAAATGGCGCTATCACTTCATTTAAAATACTTTGCAGCAGGAAGGGTGAGGCCGCGAGGCCCATGGGAAGCCGAGTGAATTCAAAAGTGTTCGAATGAAATTTAAAACGAGTTAAAAATCTAGACGCCGGATGTAACGGGACGCTGTGAAAAGCGTTAGACAAATCCACTGGTTGTAATTTTATAAATAAAAAGCGCACAGAATGCTTTCGAAGTCATAATAAAGTTTATTGAAATTAGGAAGAAAAATGTAAACCTGACATGTTTCGACTGGTCTTGTCAAAGGTAACCCAGCATGTGAAATTACATTGAAAGATAGACATTTTTTAAGAAGGAGAAAGTTGAGATACAGGTCAACACGCGATAGCAGCGGCAGACTGTGAGTCACCCGATTACCATGGCAAGCGAAGATTAATCACATGGTCCTTTTGCTTGCACAGGTTGGGATTATCACGTCTAATAAACTATGCCTCGAGGATACGTAAAATGCGGTCATTGTAAGCGTGGCATACAATCTCAAACTTGCTGCTCCTGCCGCAAAACCCATAATTATTTTTAAGACCAACTGTATTCCTGTTGCTTCTCCTAAAGATCGTCTGCCAGTGGCCGCCACGTCTTCTGTTATTTATTCTTTTCGTTGTGGTTGTGGATCAACCTATATTGGACGGACGTCACGACCCCTGACAGTTCGAGCGCGGGAGCACATACCCAGGTGGTTCTTAAATGGTCATTTAGGAATTTCTCGCTCTGCAATTACTGAACATGTGCTCAGTTGCTGTAGTGTTCCGAATGACCCTATCAGCAAGTTTGAGATTGTATGCCACGCTTACAATGACCGCATTTTAGGTATCCTCGAGGCATTGTTTATTACACGTGATAATCCCAACCTGTGCAAGCAAAAGGACCATGTGATTAATCTTCGCTTGCCATGGTAATCGGGTGACTCACAGTCTGCTTCACAGTCAGTAGTTGAAAGGTTTGCATCTGTGTTGTGTTGAGAGCATCCGAAGAGAGGCCCGTAAGAGGGCCCTTTTTAGAAAATCCCCGAGTTCGTATTTGTGTAGGCTTGAGAAAACATAATTCCCCGGATTCCAAGAAGAGTTCCTCTACTGGCACTTCCGGTTGGCGATCACTGTCCGGCTGGTCTGAGATAACGGAGGATGCTCTAGAAAGCGAAGGTGGTCCTGAATTCGGTCCTGGAGGCCAGACAAAATATTACTGTCTGGCAAAGCCTGTGGAGTGACCGAATGGAGTGAATTTGTCTCAGAATCCTGTGTCTCCAGCCAGGCAAGCGCCTGGTCTAACCAATTTTGAACTGGATCCGTTCCTGGACTTGTGGCAAAATTTGGTAAAAGGTTAGACGGAATAAACTCGGGCCTTGGCAAGTCGTCGTTTGCAGCGTATTCTTCATCCCATTCTCGTGTTAGGGCTTGAACCTCGCGTTTTAGCTCCTCTTCCGCGAGCATTGCCTCTCGCTGCTGTCTGGTTCCGGTTGTAGTTGTAATTGTGCTGTCTATATCCACTCTGTGGAAAGGAGGCGGGCTCGGGAGCCGTGGCAGGGAGTCCGAGTGCACACGCATCATTGTATGCTGATAGCTGAATTGCGTATCTCCATCCAAATCTTCCTGCTGCCTGGAGAAATTGAAGTCGTTCTCGGATCTCAGTGTGGATTGTGTCGACATTATCGGAGGCGAGTAATTTACGGATGAATGTGACCTCTCTCCTGTCACGAGCGGTCCAATAGGTCTCCATGCTTGGATCCGATGGAGAAGCCTCGGAGGACCTTGTACCCAGTCTGAGATCGTCGAGCTGATGTCTGCCAATTGCGCCTGGAATGCCATTGATACTCTGTGATTTTGGTCTGTCTCATGTTCTTCTGTTTCTCCGAATGGAGGACTTGCCATAGATTCGTATAACACGTTCTGTTCCAGCTCCAAAAGGCTCTGTTCGTTCCAAAGTGGCTGTGTGCTTGGGAGCGGAGATTGAATAAGAGTAGTGTGTCAGCGTCGCTTGTAGTAGGAGTTTCTTGTGCAGATAACAGGTTGCCGTGATTTTGACTATGTGCAAATAGTCTGGAGAGTGACGGGAAGCGCTCCAGGATGCGCGGTATTAATGGGGGCCGCCACTCTCTTTTTTATTCTGTTTAATCACAATACATGCGCTTGCTTTTACAGATTGTAAGCAGCAGTGCGAGCGGCACGGACTTACAATCACTTTTTCAAACGATCTATACTTACCTTCTCGCATCGATCGTTTGTACGATCCAACTCTCCGTTTATCCTAGGATGTCTCATATATTGCTGGTTACTTCAGACTTCCAATAGGCCGATGATTGAACATTGAACTGATTAATAGCTGTCTTGATGTTTTTGAAGTCTTGACTGTAATCTAAATATTTTTAGCCTTTTTTCGTACTTTAGATACTGTTGGCGTAACTACTGCATATTGTAGGCATACTTGTAATTCGAGGTTGTAAAGCTTAAATCAAAACTTGCGATGTCTAATGTATAGGCTATAGGCCCTACCTAAGTTTTGATATACAAGAAGCTTTATATGACTAAACTGCTTTCTTCGGCCTTCAATTATTTGGCAAATATCGATGCTGCACGCAATCTAATTTTAACTTCATTGCTAAGAGCAGCAAAAGTACCATGGTAGCAGTGTGAATCGAAAAATTCGTATGACTAGATCTATTCACGGTGCAGGCCCGTGGTAAAAATGGTATATTTTCATTTTGAGAGGAATTAAATTAATTAATTTTAAAATAGTTCATTTTAATTTTCTATCAAGAGCAAGATCCTCAAGTCATGAAGAGGCTGTACATTTACCATTAGGCACAAAGATGAAGTTGATAGTTAATGTGCACTACATAATCATTGTAGCACCAATAATGGCTTAACCAATGCATCTTGTATAGGTAAATTCATTAGTCGTGGTAAACCTCAATTGTGATTTTAATTTCCTTTTCATTTTAATTTGTTATTGAATCGTCAAATAAAAATATTAAACTAAATTATATCTTTTTGTTGAATAACTTTTGCAATCTGAAGACATGGAGAAGACAAGTGATATCCAAATGAGTAATACATTTCTAAAATTAAGAGTCACTCATGATTAATATCTTCTCGTGCCAACCATGCAGGGATAAAGGTCGATATGTGTTGATAAATGCGTCACACTTTGGTGTCGGTATTTGCATTGATTGTTCCACCATTTGCATGAGAGATGTCATGCGTTGCTCTTGCGATTGTTGTCACAGTTCATATCTAATTCCTGTCATTAGACGTCTAAATTCCGATTTCCATACACTGAAGGAGAATAAGGAGGAAATCGATAAGTATGGGTAGTTAAGAAATTCACTTGCCCAGCCGAATAGTGAAATGGCATGCATTGTCGAATATGAACACAATAGGAGTATCAACCAAGATCTGTGAGGTTTCTTCAAGAGTGTCTTTGAGCGCATGTTCATCGTATTCTCCTTCTCTGTAGGCATGGTTTACCAAACCTCTGCTTGATACTGCAAAAATGGCCGCCATCCATGCACAACTCGGGAAACTGGACTTGTGGGTGATCTGGCCTTGCTTCTGCGTATCTAAAGACGAAAACTGTCTAATCTGTGTGCACTTTTTCGCTGCTTGCATTGTGAAGAAATCATTCACTCACTCGTTTATTTTCTGTCTTACTTGATATCATCCATATTGCGTTGTTCTGGAACATCACGTATCAGCTTCAAAGTAATGAGACAGCCGTCCAATGTTTCAGCAATGGTGTTGTCGTAAATCGTTGGCTTATTAGGAAGAACTCAGAATTCCTCTGTTCTAGAGTATATTCCGGGTGCTATGTCATTGAAACTATGAAAGCAAACATATCTTCATCCATACGAAGATTGTGTGGACCGCCTCGACGTCTTGCGACAGTGCCGAACCTTTGATGTCGTCGTACTATAGCGTACGCGGTATTGTACGAAATATTTCAACTGATATATTATACAGACTGAAAAATTCTCACGTCGCTCATAAGCAGCAATGATCCTCCGTTTGTCAATTAAGGTGATCCTATTACGTGGCATCTTTAATTGAAATTTGATATCATTCGTTCATGCAGTAATCATGTGTATAGTTGGATTGAATGTTGAGTTGCGTTCATAGCTCTTGTCTTGACAAAGTTGACTGCTTTGTGAATTATAATCGTTTAAACTAAATTCGATATGAGATATTTTGTGCTTGAATTGAGGAAATAGAAAGGTTAATTGCAAAACTTGACAGCTGAACTGAGATTCTTAGCTTATGATACAAGTTCTAATGTGCTGAAGACAAATGAACTAGTAAGTTAATTGAGTTAAATTATTTTAGATGATCCATGAGTCGTAAAAGGTGTGTTATTAACCACTCGTGCTTTCTTTCTGTCATCCCTTGATGCTGTCAGGCATAGCGTGTCGGGAACTTATGAATCTCATCTTAATCCTTGTCTATTCTCTCTTCTTCCTCAGGTTAGAGGGTTGTGTCGTTTGTCGTTGAGGTTTATGCGCCTTCTCCGTTCTGATCGGCCAATTGAGGGTCCAGATGCAGGAGCTCAAGATCTCTTCTCATCCTGCCACCATCTCCTCCTTTGTCCACCTCTGTGATGTTCGGTCCAGCCACTTCATAACTCAAGATTCTCTTCGGCCACTTACAGTCCGGCATCCGCTGCAGGTGACCAGCGCAAGCGGTTTTGGCGCAGGACTGATTCCAGGTCATGCAGGTGAGGCATGCCCCTCAGTTCGCGCATGGAGCAGCGATAACAAAGCTTGATGGAAGACATCCATCGGATCATACCGTTCTCACTTCTTGTTAGGTAAGGAAGGTCGTCAACTTTTACGGGCCATGTCTCCGACGCATGCAGTAAAACACTTGTTGTGAGCATCAACCCAATCACCATAGACTCTCAAGGCCATCTGTTAGCATTCATTGCGGATGCCAATTTAGCAGACTCCACTTGTTCTTGACCAGATTGGCTAGAAATAGCCACGAAATGATCTGCTACAGCCATGATTACACATAATGCAGATAACAGGGATGCGGAGTCCTATCATTTTGATAGGACTCCGACTCTGGGGGTTGATAGGACTCCGACTCCGGGGGTTGATAGGATTCCGACTCTGGGGGTTGATAGGACTCCGACTCCGGGGGTTGATAGGATTCCGACTCCGGGGGTTGATAGGATTCCGACTCCTAGTTTTTTGAAAAATTACCTACATCACAGATCATTATAGGCTTACCTGAACCTATATTTAGTGATCATTGTATCAATTATCAATCATTTTCGATGATAGTTGATCAGATGTCGCTTTAAGTTGGATACATGCGACTCGGCTCCTCCCATCTTCTTGATGTGTGCTTCACACGGTTTTTCTCCAGTCTCCACCAGGCAGGAAAATCCCCATCCTTTTCCAAAACAAATGAGTACACTTTCGATTTTAATATGCGCTTTGGAGGAGCCATCGCACGCGATTAAAGTGAGGGTAAGAGGTAATATTCTCAAACAAACTAGTATTTCAATTTTGTCTCTGATGTGACCGTTGACGCGTAGGTGTGATCGAGGCTAGGAAGGCTTTACTAAATCACCGAGTGAAAGGACAATCCTTTATTCACTGTCACAGTTCATTCCCTCCTCAACTATTATAAGCTTTGTATGCACTGCTGTCTCTGCACTTTTGTTCGACGGAGAAAATTGACATCAAGACAATGACAACTACATGTATATGCACGAGAATGAATAATTTGTTTGTATTATATTATTTCGGGTCTAGTTATAGGCCGGAGTCCTGAGTACTCCGACTCCAGCAAAAATGATAGGACTCCAGGACTCCGACTCCGCATCCCTGGCAGATAACCTTCCTTTTTCTTATATGCGACTTCATGAATGCATGTAGGTTGATTCGTGGTCATGCAAAAGCACATATGATTCCTTCGTGTCTTCAATACCGTGGACAAGTACTCATCAATTGTTTCCAATGTCCATCGCTATAGATTCAGCTGAAATGTGAAGAGTGCGGCTTGACATAATAATTCACAGTGGACTGTAGCATTGTCTGTTAATGCATGCCTTAGGCCTCAGCCACACTGAAAGCAAAGCAAACACGAGCGTCTCGAGCAAACGTATGTCCGCAAGCTATCAATCGCTCTCGTTTGCTTGGCTCGCAGTGTGGCTGTCTACAACTGTTGTAATGATGACTTTATATTTACTGCAAAACGCTTTGCTCGGAATCGCTTGAAAAGCTCGCAGTGTGGCTGAGGCCTTACGTGTCTCGACCTCGACTGCTTCGCGGTCTCCACGCTGTCGTCCATTAAATAATATTATTTTATCTTCAATTCTGATCATTGTGATTTGTGTAAGACATTTTTGCTTCTTATTCCTTTTTAGGCGGGAAACGCGTGGAGAAGATTAGCCGAAAGCAAGTTCAGTTTATTCATTGATGAATAGAAGTTTCCTCGATGTATTACGTTGCATTCAGTGCATTATTTTAGCCGGCAAGAGCCACGGACAATTCTAACTACACTTGAAAATTGTTTCTTTGGTACGTAGCAATTGTTTTTTCGATCCAGTGAAGCATCATGTATATGAAACTGGCATTTATAATTTTTTAAAGCAAGTAATTGGTAATTTGATATCTTTCAAATAAGATAAAAATATGAACCTGTGAATCAGCAAATTTGTAGTTGAACGGAATAGGATCACGATCAGCGTTGCCAGACCTAAATTTCACTTTTTGCGCAAGCAGAAAAATGCGCTACACAAAAAGTACAAATTTTGTTCAAACCTGTTCATATCTACATCACATTTTATAACACCATACGTCCTCATTGTAAATATTTTTTTCAAACTAATCATTCAAACTGCTACTAACATCAATAGATTATTTTGTACCTGAAGATGATTGCCGGATAGCAGTCGAAAAATTTTGTACAAACATTAAAACTAATTATATTAACATCGTAAAATACTCCTGATTCTTTCCAACTCTAAACCTACAAATTTTGTCCTACATCGCTGATATTATCCCATTTTGTTTCAGAATTTCTATCAATTTAAATGCTCGCTTTACCAGTTCATGTTTGCATTGCTTTCATAGCCTACAATTTTCCGTGTATTAAATCTATCAAAATAATTAATTGTGCTTATTTTTGCATCTTCACTCAGACGTTTTTTTATTCATTTTCTAGTGCAAGAAATATATTATGAAAATGAAACGAAATTGCAGACTGAATGCTTTCATTGAAAGCGATTTATCTGTTCTAAAAAATTGGAAACGCCCATATCGCAAAATTTAACTTATCGAAACTATATACGGTCAGATTTCATTGATAACATTTACACATTCAGTTTTATCCTATTGGTCAATAAATACAAAAACTTTCATGTATTGTCCCTGCGAATCATAAACACACAATTACTTGACGAAAAATTATTAATGGTTCATAATAACGGGACTATAACAATAACATAAACAAAGTGTAAAATGTACGATTATATTGTGAAGCTAGATAAATCTCATAGGAAGCCATATCCACTAAAAAAAACTCCTATCATCTGTCGGCTTTGTTTGAAATGGCTTTCATAAAGTCATGAATAATCCAAACAGAAAATAAATTTCGGCGGAAAGTCGCTTTTAATTTCAGCGAAATCTAACAAAATATATTGATCAAACCCGTTATAACATGAACTGAAGAGAACACAGTAAATTCTGGTGAGCCTCCCTGTGAGCTTGATTCATTACGTTGTCAATATGTTTTGCATAGGACTACCGCTAAAATTAAGTCGCGTATTGCCACGGAAGATTCCGATCAAATCCCGATGTAATATATTGTTTCATGCTTGTTATAATGCTGTAAGGAACTCCTTTGACACAAGCTTATGAAGATCACGACTAGCATTTTCATCCAACGAGATTTCAGCTCGCAATCTTTCTTCGGCTTTTTTCTTTTTTATTCTTCCATTGCAAATTATCCCTTACATTTAGTTTCACACATTGCGTCATGAGTTCCTGTCAACTTAGGGTCTGTGAGCTCGGAAAGCATCGCAGGCGAGAAGTCGTCGTCCGAAAGAGAACGTACCCCAGCATCGTTCCAACCAGTCGAGAGTGGTAGATTCGTTCATCCATCCATTATCAGATATGGTAACGACTGCATCCTTGAAGTCAAGTAGCTCCTTGAGAATCCTTTTACCTTTGAAGACGATATATGGGAGAAGGTTTCGCCCGTCCGCCATGGCTGTGAGCATAAAGGCTGGAATATGCTCACTCCGTAGAGCGTAAATTTGTGATAACATGGGCTTCCCGCACTTGTTTGAGATTTCACGCAGTGTTCAGTGAGACCAATAAATTTTACGCACTGCGCTATCCGCACATTCAAATATACTTCCGCGCACATCAATGCGTGAACACTTCGCTTTCATCGTTGATTATGAAAAGACCTACCAAGAAGGCTGTGCTTGTGACTTCTCTATATTTGCTGCTTCGACGAAAACAACAACAGAGAAAGAGGAATTGGCGACGATGGTATATGAGACCACTCAACATCAATAGGAATGTTGATTTGCATGGTGATTATTTATTAATCAATGATCTAAGAAAACTGGACGACGAAGCACACTTCAAATACTTTCGCATGAGCTGAGAAAAGTTTGATATTCTCTTTCGACTTACCGAGCCTTACCTACAACATGCTCCTACACACAAACACCCAGTTTCGGCATTTCATCGTCTCGCCATGATTGTCAAACTGCTGGCTACTGGAGATTCTGTGCAATCTATAGCTTTCAACTTTCGTGTCAGTCCATCACTTGTCAGAAGTCGCATAACTGAGGTTTGTGATGCTCTTATTACGACCCTTCAACAGTACACCAAGCCACCTAGTGAGGAGTCATGGCGTGATATAGCACACGATTTTGAGAAGACATGGAACTTTCCTAACTGAATTGGCAGTTTAGATGGCAAACACGTCGTTCTAAAAGCACCACCGAATTCCGGTAGCTCATTTTATAACTACAAGCATGACTTTTCAATTGTGTTGATGGCAGTTGTTGACGCAAATTATTGCTTCTCACTTTTTGAAGTTGGTGCTTTCGGAAGAGAGAGTGACGGCGGTGTTCTATCGAAATCTCACATGGGAAAAGCCCTCGAGAATGGATATTCCAGATTCGAAGATGCTACTTGGTATTGGAACCGCAGTGCCTCATGTCATAGTGGCGGATGAAGCTTTTCCACTAAAGAAATATATCATGAAGCCATATGCCTGGAGAACTATTTCGAATGATGAAGTTGGTTTTCAAAGACGCATATTCAATTATCGTTTTGTCACGTGCTCGTAGAATTGTTGAAAATGGATTCGGGATTTTGGCTGCCAGATGGCGAATTTTCCAGTCTCCTATACCATTTCAACCAGAGAAGGCTGGAAAGATTGTCAATGCAACAATTTCTCTACATAATTTCTTGCGGAAAACTGACATGAATAATCGAGTGCAGTCAAGGTATGTGCCCCCTGAATTTGTGGACCATGATCTTGGAGCAGGTAGAACCTTGGATGGAAAATGGAGAGAAGTTATGGACAAGAATGTATCGCTTGCACCTGTGAATTTGCGATTTGGAACTCGAAATGCTTGTCTTGACGCCTAGAACGTAAGAGAAACTTTCAAGGATTATTTCGGTAGTCGCACAGGACAGGTAGCATGGCAGCAAGGTATGGTGAATCGTGGCTTCATTCTTTGAAATTTGTTGTTGCTTAAACCTAAATGTTGCTTCTCTCGAAATACATCACGCAATATGAAAGTGAAATGTATTGTTTGTATTATTACTGAAAAGTTGCTTTATATTCCTAACCTAGTATATAAACTAACTGTAAGTATATGATCATAGCATATACTATACATGTAGGCTTAGTTATTATCCCATTAGGCCTAAGCCTATCTGTTCTGTGCTTTTAACGATTTTTATTGTATGTGGAAATAATTTTCATGTAATTCCCAGTACATAAATCAATAAAAAGACAGTTTTCACACGAACATAAATTAAGTGTATGAGATAACATGATACACGTAATTATAGTTGCATAATATTTGCCACGTTCAGATCACTTAAAAAGGAATAACCTTCATCTTCTTGCTCTTCGGTCATTCGACTTCCACATGTACCATTTACTGCTTGATTTGCTGACATTCCGGCGTACATGCTTTCCTCCGCTTCGTACATCACCTTAAACATGACGAATGTGAAATATTATTTTATTAGGAGTAATCATCATTAATGGTTTATATTTTCATTTTATTACGAAGAGATGATAAGCGTCGCCTTTAGCAAATATATTAACATCAAATTTATAATGTTATTTATTAATTTATGTTTGAAATTTATATTTAACATACAATTTATG
>CAJQUW010004121.1:0-128291 GCA_907163375.1 Prostheceraeus crozeri | reverse complement strand
TTACTCCACCCACTCTGTGGGCTTGGACGGTGATGACATAGTCAGACTTTTCTGGAGCGTCGTAGTACTTTAAGTCCGGATGCCATTCCTGACGACTTCCAATGACACTCGGGGCTCGACCTCTGGACCGAAAGATCACTAGGCCAAGCACTTAGCCACTGTGCCACGGAGACCTCTATGCAAGTATAACTAGCACGTTTGCATAATTATCTGTAGTCACGTAAAAAAAGCACAAACCATGATCTATCATAACTTATGCATAATTGATCGTGTTCATAACTTTTCAATTCCATTGACTTAAAATGACGTTCTCTTCTACATGTCGTGTTGTGCCGCTAAATTTCATATTTAACAGCACCCGAAGGATACTAAATTAACTTCTAAATCAAATTTTGACGATGCATCTGATACACCAGCATTTTCTCAATTTTTGACGACCGCTGGGGTTGCGTCAACAGGTTTTCAGTTTCAAGTGAATTGAAAAACTACTAATTGATCCAACAAGCAGTACCTTGATGAATTTGACTGCTTGATTTCAAGATTTTAGACTAAATTTTTGTGCAACATAAATTGCGTTTCAAAAATGTAAGTTCGTAAATCTGCAATAACTTGCTAAATTAAAACTAAATGTGACAAGAGCCCGATAGATGGATTGAACAGTGCTGACATTGTCAGACTTAAGATGAAGGCTTAAGATATACCTTTAGTCCGGATGCCCACCCTGCCGATTTCCAATTATACCTTCGGGGCTCGACCTTCGGCATAAAGGATACTGGACAATCGACCACTGTGTCACGAAGACCAGAAGACACATTAGCAAGAATATAATGGAATTTGAAAAGTCAGCTTTCTTGAATCTTTCATTTCAATATTTTCTTAATTCCCAATTTACTTCAACTTCAATATTTCAGAGAGGCTAAGATCATGCTACCTCAGGAATACTCAATTGTACTGCGTAAAACTTGTGCAGTGAATGAAATGACCACACCATAATTGCATGTATTTTCGTGAGCCTTTTTCTGCTTTTTACGCTGTTGGACCTCATACATACGTGCCATAAAATGCCCAAGTCAGATAAAGATGAGCATTCAATTATTTTGGCACGATGCACACATGGATTCTTGGAATTCCAGAGCATTGGCTAGAATGAAGTTGGTAAGTGCTAAGAGCGATTAAGGATTTCACAATCGTGCATAGCAATTGAGCTGGCAAACACAGTAAGCCATATGCCGCGACTTATAACAGTATCTACACGAGCAATTTCTTCAACTAGCTTCTGAATTATCTTACATGTACAGTGTACAATTGTACATAATTCCTCTTTTACAAACAGTCAATTTATCAAGACGAAGATTAAAAAATACAGAAATGTTAAGAATGCACTGAAAGTGAATGGCATAGTTAAAGTAAACGCTTGTAAAAAGTCAAGTATAAAATGTCTCATGTTGTTTTGCTCCCTGGAATTATTGATAATCGGAAGTCCCGATTCGCACCGATAACAATCACAGGTCTCAGATCAGGTAATGTGCTCATAGCCTCGAATATCGACGAACTGTCCTAGAAGCTTATCTTATCACATCCGAATATGTGAACAGATGGGCGGCTGGTGTCAGTTGCTTGAATTAATCGAGTGCTCAGCAGGCACTGACGGTGTAGATGGTTTCAAAGTGTTTGATGCGTTTCAGATAATGGACATCTTATGCGGAACTCTGATGACCTCCGTTTTGGATATTTTCCAATTGCACATCATCAACTGTCACAAATCGATCTTCGTTTTTCAAACCTGAAAGAAATTAACCAATGTTGAGGGATGGAAAGTGCAATCTGTGTAATATTAGAGTTAGGAAACAAAGGAACGGAAAATGTCGGATGCCGAGTGAATATAATTATACGTAGGCCTATAGAGCAGAAGCTGTCATGCATAATGAAGATTCAAGCCAATGTGACTTGGACGTTGACTTCAGACCACAGTCAGGTTTATCTCAGGGGCTATAATATCTTAAGTTCAAATCATAGAGTAAGTATATAGTAGGTAAAGTGATGATTCAAAAAAAATGTCAACATACAGTGAAAATTTTTATATCAAAAGAATCGAGTTTTTGCGGAGATTACTTTCCTGTTGTCCAAAAAATATTTGATAAATTTTTAAAAACCTTAATTTTTGAAAATTATATCCGTGATTATATATTTTATGGTTTTATATATTTTATATCTTTATATATTTAGCAACCCATCGGATTGCTAATTTAAAAAACTATATTACGTCTCCAAAGTTGACATGATACGAAGGATTTGCAAAACTATTCTTCCGTTTGTATTGCTATAATGATCAGTCAAATCCGTGTAAATTTCTCCAAAAGTGTAAAAATTTGCTTATCTCACATTTGGTACTGGTTCTTAACTCGAGTTCATCTAATAAAATTGAAACTGCATACACATTGGGGATTTGATGAATACTGAGTTGCTACTCTACCAAATAAACTTACTCTATGGTCTAGATGCCCCTCCTGTCAACTTCGAATGGCACTTTCGAGGGCTCAACTACGCGACCAAGAGATCACAAAGAAAGGCACCTAGCCAACGAGAGCACTATATTGAATTCGCCGTGACGCATTCCTCCAAATCAGCTGATTCAGATGTCAACGATTCGAACCTAAATTCCGATTGTCTGATACAAAGGAATCGTCATGTAGAATCAGACAATTGAAATCGGACTGCCGAAAATTTAAAGCGACTAGGGCCTTGCGATTTGACGTTAACTTTCAAGGTTTCACAAAGTATCTTGATTATGATTTATATTTTGTCCATGCAATTTTGTCACTTCATTCGTCCGGCATTGTCTAATCATTTTACTTTCTCGATGGTGTGTGTACTTAATGTGTTGATACTTAATTTTTGAAATGTCTTAAAGCAAAAAGGATTATTTTTATTGCTTTATATTCAAATAATTTGCAGCGTCTCATTTTTTAATTGAGCAACCTATTAAATGTGTCGGCACACATTCAATAACATATCATTTGTAAGTTTACTAATTTGCATGTCCGTATCATACTATTTAAATTCAACATCTAGGTGCTTATCAACTAGTTCACATCACACTCAGTAATTAGTGAAATCTCAATATCGAATTTCTAAAAGCATGTTTGAAAACAAAGTTTAAGAAGCATTTACTTCAGTATGTTTATAACAGAGCATGAAACCTAATTTTTGAAACTGTCCTTGAAAAAATGTGCAAAGAACGGTTGTAAATCCATGTCTGAAACCTATCTGTTTCAAAATATTCTTGTAAAAATGACGTGCTATTTTCAACTGATTCTTTTTGTTGAATTGAGCTTTTAACACACTACCGACATGTCGCCTAATGAATGAATGCTGATTGTAGAGACAATGCAAATAGAATAATTGAGTAGTTGTGTGTATTAAATTACAGGCACACTCTAAGTCGATGTGTCAATAAATTGCTAAAAGTATTCAATGAATACCACCGAAATTTCTCTTGATGCTGATTGCGATTCTGAAATTCACCCCGGGCATGGCTACAACTTTGATTAGAGAGTTGTGTCGATGTTGAGAGATATGAGCTAGGCCTGCTGATGATTCCTGACATTGGATAAAATAGCAGCTATTCCGGCCAGTTCCCATTTTTCAACTGAAGCTGCAACTCAACATTGCCGAGTTTTTTATTCTATTTACGAGGAGGGAGAAGACTAGATATAATCTGATAAAAAATCATGCTGTTTGATATTTCAATACTTTTACTTTGTGTTGACAAAAATGATAGCAGTACAAAAATATATGTGAATATAATCATTTCTGAAAAACCGAATCGAGTCTCCGACGTGCACCGTTACTATCTAGCATATCATTAATTATTTCATTTACCGCTTCAACCAACAGCTATGTTTTCAAATTTGAAAATTGATGCCAGAAGCAGAATGAGCTGAATACTTGCTTGAAGACTTCTTTGATAATGCTGTTCATGAAGCTTCCTTGTTAATTAGTTTGATTTCGTTTTAAATTAAATGTTCAATGATTTGATATTTTATAGACAGCTTAAATATATAAGTTCGAAGCATCAACAAAACATAATGCAAACACAGTGATAATTGACAAAATTATGCTTTTTAAACAAATAGACCAAATATTTTTTGGACTTCAGGAACGCAACATCAGTAAAGAACTGAATTCTTATGTATAAAACTGTTCTCGCATGCATAAACAGCTTTGAGTTGACACCTACTAAATCTCTACTCTATGCAGTGTGTGTGAAGTTAGACAAACCCAAGCTTTATTTTAATACAAGTGTAGACCCCTGAAAAACCACTCCATCCTGTGTTTCTGATGCGTGTTTGTATGTTCAACGACATATTTGAAAAAGCGCCTTCCTTGAGAAAAATAGGTTCAAAGGCTCGAATGATATTTGAAAGTAGCCTATATGGATGTTATGTAGCCAGTTCGGCTGCCCATAATGCGACTCAAGATTGACTTACATTCATCATATGACGGCGGCATCACACTAGTCGTTTCTTGTGGAATATCAGTGCTGTTTCTTCGTTCTGGTTGTGTTACAACGGGTTCTTCAGTGGGCGGAGAACGGCGTCTTGCGCGTTTTCGACAACTGAGTGCAAGTTGTGAGATACAAACGCAAGGAAAACAAATGATCGCTGCAATCACTGCAAAGATAGCGGCTACTGCATCAGGATACTTGCAACCAAAATATATAAGAAGACCAATTGCTCCGATAATACTGAAAACTATCCCAACGATTCGGTTTGTTCCTTCTGGTCTGAAAAATAGAAATAAAAGCTTTTTTAAGACAGCGCAAATTACTTAAGTTGAACAATACAAATCATTCATCAATCATTTTCGACCAGAATCTTCATCAAAAGTATCTCGGTCCCTTACAGGATGTCTCCCAGTCCCATGACTTGCTGCAGATCTCTAAATATCGCATCAAATGGTCACTAGAATGGTAGGACTTGTAGTCCATGGTAGGTGAACTGGTCTGGTATCAGTGGTACGACAGAGACGTTCTCATGCCACCAATTTTCAGTAGAAACGCAAATAAAGTGCTTCATTTTCGATGGATGATTTTCTGGATAGTAATGAGGAAAACAAAGAGGAACATTGCACTGAATTGTGTGTAAGTATAGTAGCTCTTGGAAAGAAATTAATCACGCATGGTATCGACACGGACTGGACGCATACCTGAATAATTATGATAGAATAAATCAGATGTATTGAGTAATTCTGAATGGTCCCCGACGTGGGGTCATCCAGATATCGGTTCAATCTTTATAATCATACGGGTCAGTGATAAGAGTAGCAAAATAATCACAAGCCTCCATATTGATAAATTTTGATACAGAGCATAGTGTCCCGAGTAATTAAGCATGATGAGGGATGTTGCGTATAACAACCAGATCATGACCACAAGTAGGTGCGAGCATCAGAAAACAGCATATACTAGATAATAGAAAACTCTTTGTGAGCAGATTTACGAAAGTTCCATTTGACATTCATTCATTCATTTCATTTTTTGACTCAAATGTAATACAAGTAGATCTAATATCAATGGCAAACGACAAACTCTGGTGGCAGTTACGAATAATTCGAAAAATGTTCTTCAAGAAAATGTACGAATACCGAAAGTTAATCGCGTCACAAGTTATGCTGAGGAAAAACTGCAATAAAGGCTACATAAGGGAATATAAAAGCGTAAGAATTTCATTCTAGCTCTTTTATAACTTCATGTATGTAAGTTTCTGCTGCCAAGAGCAAAACTATTGATGAGAGTGTTGGA
Organism: Prostheceraeus crozeri; assembly: GCA_907163375.1. NCBI lineage: Eukaryota > Metazoa > Platyhelminthes > Polycladida > Euryleptidae > Prostheceraeus > Prostheceraeus crozeri. The sequence goes on along the minus strand of CAJQUW010004121.1, from coordinate 122,488 downwards.
AATGGAATGACAAGAACATATGGCACATCAAGGCATGTATAAAAGCAGTTTAAAAAAGGAAAATAAAAAAAAACAAAGCCAAGTATCAAAAATTTGTGACAAGCTGGACATATAAATGCAGCTATATCGACACTTGCAATATTCTGTACAAAAGAGATATAAACATTTTTATGTATATTTTAAACTTCTTTTGACTGACAACTTAAAATGACTCAAATTTCGGTCTGGGATATGAGGCGTTGGACAAAACCAAACTTAGGATCTAAAGGAATGGTTTAGTCAACGAGTAGTGAGATTAGGAACAAAAATTCATCGTAAGGATGATAAATTCAGTAGATATTATCCATTTCAATCAAATCAGAGAAATTTTCAATACCCAGAAAGTGATACATCATGCACTTCTATAAGCAAAACGAAGATTTTGTTCACTTGTAATTGCATGTGAAAAGTATTTTCTTTTCAGTTATTCTTTTCTCAGCTTGAGGAGTCAATTCACAACCTCAACCTCGTCACAGCAATATAGGAAGAGACGTCAATTGTTTGTGATTAACTTTGATGGTTTAGGATAGATGAAAAGCATTTGATCTGTTGATTCGAGAACTCATTTCAACTTGAATTCAAATCAGATTCTTCTCTGTCTTGAAGTCTTTGCAAATCCATTCCCTTGAGTATCACAAATCGACTATGTTTTGTACCTGAAAGAAATAAAGGCACTTGGAGGAGCAGAATCGATCAGTTAATCCATAAACCAAGAGATATATATAAAAATCATTTATTTGTGATCTCAATAGACTATCCTGATTTTTTGATAGGACTCCTCTCATTTTCTATTCCTCATTTTGATAGGACTCCGACTCCGGGTCCTATCTATTTTATATCGCCTAGTTTTTTAAAAAATAAACTGGTAACTTTCATCATAGATCATTGTAGACTTACCTGAACCTATCTTTAGTGATCATTGCTGTATCAATTATCAATCATTTTCGATGAAAGTTTATGAAATGTCGCTTTAAGTTGGATGCATACCACTCGGCTCCATCCATCTTGTTGTTGTTGTGCTTCACACGGTTTTTTCCAGTCTCTACCAGGCAGGAAGATCCCCATCCTTCTTCAGAAAATATTAGTATTTTATTTTTAATATGCGCTTTGGAGGTGCCATCACACACGATTAACGTTTGGGTAAGAGGTGATGTTCTCAAGCAAACTAGTATTTCATTTTTCTCTGTGATGTGACCTTCGGCGCGTAGGTGTGATCGAGGCTAGGAGGAAGGCTTGTCTTCTCTACTAAATCACCGAGTGAAAAGACATTTTGATAGGACTCCGACTCCGACTCCGGGTGGCAAGTATATACGAGTAATAATCTCGTAAGCTTATTTTTTTGAAAAATTAACTGGTAGCCTACATCACAGATCATTATAGGCTTACCTGAACCTATCTTTAGTGATCATTGCATCAATTATCAATCATTTTCGATGAAAGTTTATGAAATGTCGCTTTAAGTTGGATGCATGCGACTCGCTTCCCATCTAGTTGATGTGTGCTTCACACGGTTTTACCAGGCACGAAAATCCTCATCCTTCTCCAAAGAATATGAGCACACTTTCGACTTTAATATCCGCTTTAGAGGAGCCATCACACGTGATAACGTGAGGGTAAGATGTGATGTTCTCAAACAAACTAGTGTTTCATTTTTGTCTCTGATGTGACCTTTGGCGCGCTTGGAGCTTGAAGCTAGGAAGGCTTGTCCTCATTACTAAATCACCGAGTGAAAAGACAATCCTTTTTTTCACTACATCACAGTTCATTCCCTCAACCATTACAAGCTTTGTGTGCACTGCTGTCTCTGTACTTTTGTTTGACGGAGAAAGTTGACATCAAGACAATGACAGCTATGCACGAGAATAAATGATTGCTTGTATTATATTATTTCGGGTCTAGTTATAGGCCGGAGTCTGGAGTCCCATCACTTGATAGGACTCCGACTCCGACTCCAGCAAAAATGATAGGACTCTGGGACTCCGACTCGTACTCCACATCCATGCTTTTCACTATCACAGTTCATTCCCCCAACTATTACAAGCTTTGCATGCACTGCTGTCTGCACTTTTATTTGACGGAGAAAGTTGACATCAAGACAGTGACAGCTATACACAAGGATAAATAATTTGTTTGTATTATATTTCGGGCCTAGTTAAAGGCCGGGGTCCGGAGTCCTATCATTTGATAGGACTACCACTCCGACTCCGCATCCCTGGTTTATAGCAGAGAAGGAAACCGGCCGAGATTTTCGGGTCGGTCCAGCAGCCGGCTGAATCCTACTTCACATCCAAAAACTTTTTCCTATTTTTGGGAATTTGCTCCAAAATTACAATAGCTACAGCTCTATTTTTGTGACTTGTATCTACGAATACCACAGCAAGAGAATCACACTGAGGACGGGTGGTTGTATATATGTTTTTACCTTTGACTTTTTAGCTTTACGCGAAAAATAAAAAAGGAGAGAAAACGTTACGAATTTTCATTCCACAAAGATGTATCTACGAATGTTTGATAGCTAATCCAAATTTTATCAAACTAAAAAAGTACTTTCTGAAAGTGGAGAATTTTTGAGAATTAAGAAAAATAGACAGATTGTCATGCCTGGCAACATATTTGGGCATTCATTCATTTGGATGCAGTAGCTGAATTTCTTCTGCAAATTTTATAACTCTAGCAGCAAACAATATGTAATTCACATGCATTTTCAAAAATCTCTATTTGAGTTGTATTCAACACCGCTAATCATTGTCTTTATACGCTCATAAATGCGTCGTTTGTCAAAGAAAAATAATTAGCAAAAACTCAAAAGCTGAACCGCAAGTAATGTCCATTTAATTTATACTCATGATGACAGCAAATTCTTCAAAGATGAAAGCTGCACACAAGATCAAAGGAAGCCGACCTGAGCCAGCTGCAATTCGAAACCGGCTGCGCAGGCGGCTGGTTTCCATCCATGGTTTACACAGCTTTCTTAGCTTGTGAAGCTAATTTCAATTCGCTAGCGCTAGAAAGTTATAATGAACTCTCTTATGAACTGGCAATACTACAGCTCTCATCAATCCTCAACAAGACAATTCAATAAAACTGAAGGATAAGCATTACTAAGTACTCAATTTGGTCAACCTACGCCTATTTCTCAGATGGAGTCATTCTGACAGCATCAGTGGGACAGACTCATTACTGAAGGCCAAGAGTGGTCACGCATGGTGTGCTGCATGGTTGCTACAGAACGTTGAAGATATAACAGCAGTTGAGGATATCATCAGATTCCTTATCTACTATTTGTGATGCGCTAAAAGATAGTTGTAGTCCAAGACCTACTGACATTTTCTTCATAAATTCGCTCACGATTACTTAATTTGTAGATTGTCACCCAACATCAGTTAAACAACAATTCTAAGATATAGTTCAGTTCCAGTCACCTTGCAAGTTGCGGAACGTCAAACATCGCAAAATTCAATTGTTTTCGAGTATGGTGCACTGAATAACATTTATGATCTAACATTCATTTAATAACTCAAAATGAGATTTGTCATTTTCATGATTATGATTCAACTGATAGGGTAGATTTCCCCCACAGCAGCTAGAAATGCGATATTCCAGGGAGTACATCATTTTCTGTTTAAGTTAATGAAAACGTCATGGCAACGAGTTTATTGTTGTAGCTAAACAAACTTGCTTTTTTGCTTAAACATGATTCACTGATGACGTCTGATCTACAAACAAAAAATAACAAAAAGCTCGTGCGCGAATCAATGACGAAACGTCATTAGCTCTCACATAATTGAGAAGAAACACTGTGTGTTTCCGTAAATTATGCTAAGCCATGCTAAGCCCAAACCGAACTACTCTTCAGAATTGCGAAGAAAGTCTCCTAAACAGCAGCATGTAAGCTGCTTGTAATCTCTCACGCGACACTTTCTGACAATATAGTAGCAGACGCCTGAATGCATCCAAATGCAAAGTCTCTTTAAGAATACATTTAAAGGGGACTGGCGACCCCCATGAATCTGATTGTGTGTGACAACGAATATCTATTTTGCGGAAATAATCATTGGATATCCGTAGATCATAATCTATGGATATAATCATAGAAATCCAACAATCCGCATTGCTTAAGTTAGTGAGACCAGAATGGTAGATGGAGGTTTGTTGATGGTCATTTTACCGATTTCACCGGTCATTTTAACGGAGTTCAACTAAATTCACTGTAGAGCGTAAAGACATCGGTAAAAACTCTGTAGCGTCAGAATTATACCGATATCTGAAGCAGTCAAAGTAGTAAGTAAAACTCCACTTCTGGATAGCGCAAGATGGCCGCCGTCGCTGACGTCCCCCCCCCTCTGGAAAGACAGAGTGTCGTGGTCGGCCGCCGTGGTGCTTTGAGTCTGACTCCCCCCCCCTCTGGAACGACAGAGATCTGTCGTGGTCTGCCGGCCAAGTTGGTCCGAAAGGTTCGCTGACGTCTCCCCCCCCCTCTGGAACGACAGAGTGTCGTGGTGGACTTGGGCGACCGCCAGGTTTTGTCTTGAGGCTATAGTGTGTGATGTTTTTCGTGCAATCTGATGAATGTTGGGTTGAAAATGGGCTGTTTCGAGTGGAAGCAGTGCTCGGATGTGAAAACGGAGGCCATATTCGGATTCAGCGTGAAATTCTGCATCGGTATGGTGAGTTTCAAGTCAATCGGAGAGAAAAATTTTCGCTGACGTCCCCCCCCCTCCTGATCCTAAGTGTCAGAGTGGCTTTGTATGGGCAAAATTTTTAAAATTTTCCAAAGTGTCGCATTTCGACCTGGGACCTTTACCAAAACATTTTTCATCAAATTTCGCTGACGTCCCCCCCCGACAGCGATCTTCTAACTTTGGTTCTAGTGGACGGATTTTGTCTTACAGCTACTCGTTTGAAAGAGGAGAAAAAACTGCTCGACGACATTTTTTGCCGCGAGTCAATCGGACCAGCCGTTCAAAAGTTAGAGCTGTTACAAGATTTTAGGTCGGAGCTCACCTGAAAAAATCCTAAGTGTCAGAGTGGCTTTGTATGGGTAAAATTTTGAAAATTTTCCAAACTGTGTCATTTCGACCTGGGACCTTCACCAAAACATTTTTCATCAAATTTCACTGACCCCCCCCCCTCGGGAGAGCTAGCTTCGATCTTGGCTTCTAGTGGACGGATTTTGTCGTGCAATAGCTCGTTTGAAAGCTAAGAGTGAGACAAATTCAGTGAAAGAAACGCCTTGTTCATATCTGTCTTCGTTTAGATGTGAGACGCCATTTAAGATTTTAGGTCGGAGTTCACCTGAAAAATCCTAAGTGTCAGAGTGGCTTTGTATGGGCAAAATTTTGAAAATTTTCCAAAGTGTCGCATTTCGACCTGGGACCTTTACCAAAACATTTTTCATCAAATTTCTCCGAACGAGGGGGGGGATCTAGCTCGAAATTCATAAAGCCACTCTGTCAATTGCTTTCGAACGAGCTTCTCCCGAGGGGGGGGGTCATTGAAATTTGATGAAAAATGTTTTGGTGAAGGTCCCAGGTCGAAATTCGGAAGTTTTAAATTTTTCAAAATTTTCACCACACTGGAGCTCTCACACTTAGGAATGTTTTCACTTGTGGCATGTTACATGGACATGTGCTGACGGACCAACTTCCCGTGGTCATATGAGAATGGTTCAGGTGTCATATGATAGAAAATGATAAGACAAATCGTTTGCAACAAACGGCATGTCGCTACAATGAATACTTTTGGAGATAGAGCCATTTTAAGTTTTCTTCCGAGCATATATATACCCCCGACAACGTAAGTCTCATCACTTCATCGAAAGACGAGGTAAGCGACGGTCGTCGCTCTGAGCTCCCGATATCGGGTGTTTCAAAGGACTCTATCTTTTGAAGTAGGCAAGCTATCTTCTTACTTCAAAGTTTGTGTGATAGAGTTTGATAGTGTCTTTACTACTGATAAATTTTTTTAAAAGTAGTATGAGTAGTAAAATGCGGAATTTTTTAAAAATTCTTAATTTTCAGTTTTTTCAAAGTTTTAACATGTACACTAAGGTTTTCAAGTATGCTGAGTTCAAATCTGCTATCAGATTTGAAATTTAACTAAGTCTAAGGCAGCTTTGAGGGGTTAGATCCCAGCTACTGATCACTACCTTTGACTCGACGTTGCTGTTACCACTTCGGGGCAGTGACAATGATGTCTTCAGCTGTAAATAGCGGGTATCGGGGAAGATCTCTCACTTCCCTAGTGATCAGTACAAGGCCTTCGGGCTGTCGACGGGATCGAGTGCCACTCACTACACTCAAATCTATCATTCCTCGCTAAGTGTAATGCTTTAGGAATATGACTGTACTACATGATTCCAAACTTATACAAATTTCATTATCTTACAGTTAACAAGAAATCTCAGGCATGACTAACGACAAAAACAGAAAATTCCATATCAAGATGTGTACATGTGGGCGAATCAATCGCAGTGCGGACGCCAAGGCGCATGTCAAGAAGGCGGGCACCGACCACATGATTATCTTGAATAGGGTTGTGTGTGTGAAGTGTAGAGTGTTGAAGGGTGATGAGGATGAGGCGTGTTTTTACAGAGTGCATGCTGACTGTAGTGGAGGATTGGTGAATGACGTGCGATTCACGCAGTTGATTGTTAAAGAGAGGGAGCGAATGTTGGCGATAGAGCGAGAGGGCAAGGTTGAGAATGTTGTTGAGAATGTTGTTGAGAATGTTGTTGAGGATGATGAGTTGGCGAGAGCAGTTGCGTCGTTGGAGGCTGAGATTGAGCGAAAGAGAGTGCTTGAGAGTGATGATGAGGATGATGTGGATTTAGATAGCGAGCGTGTGAGGAAGCGTGTGAGGAAGTTGAGCTCTTCGTCGTCGGAGGTGTCAGACATTGTCATCACCGACCCCCCGAAGAGCTCATCTTCCCCAAAAGTGAAGAGTGGTGGGATTCGAATGCAGTCGGCGAGGTGGTTGAAGGATGAAGAGAAGAAGCATGTTTCGCAGCAGATGGCGCATGATTTGTTGGTGAATAAGTATGAGAGTTTGAAGAAGGTGAAGGATGAAGTTGTGAAGGAGGTGGATGAGTTGAAAAAGAAGGAACTGAAGTCGAAGGAGGTAGCGGATGAGAATATTAGAATGAGGCGTAGTGTGACTGATTTGAAGATTAAGACGCGAGAGTTGAAAGAGAAGAATGATGAGTGTGAGAAGAGGGCGAGTGCTGCGGAGAGAAGAATGAGAGATGCAGAAGCGAAGTTTGAGGAGATGATGAAGGAGATGAGTGTGTTGAGAGCGAGGAATGTTGAGTTGGAGAGGACTGTGGCTCGGCGGGGTGATGAGAGGCAGGCGTATGAGAAGTTGGAGCGCATGAGGGATGAGTGGATTCGTGTGAATGAGGATCGTTTGTTTGAATTTCACATCCCTATTCGGGATAATCATTTGGACGGTCAAGTTCTTGTAAACCAGTATTTAGATGACTCCATCATATGCTACAACGGCCATCCAACCAAAAAATGCCTACATGCCAGCCTGAGAATGCGCGGTCATCTGCACAAATTCTCTGTTAGAAAGCGCGCGAGACTACCTAAGGATGGCTAACTTGGTAAGTGAAAAGTAAATAAGATAGTATATCCTATTCTAATACATATCATTTTCATTGCAGATCTTTGCCCGCCTTCACCACCCCATCAATTCACTCCCGAGAACGAACCATCGGCTCTCTTAAGGGCCACCTAGGGGCAAGACATGATAGAACCTCCACGCGGTTTGCCCTGGGCAGTCTTCGGATTGGCGAATACTAACATTAAGTTGAATCTGCTATCAGTCAACTTGAACGTTGCGTCGCGTTAGAGGGGTATATAAACCACCGCCTCTCATTTCATTTCATTTCAATCATGCAGACGCCGAACAGTCAAGTCAGCTCTCCTCGCGGACCGCAGTTAAGGCCGCGAAATTTATTTGAGGAATTTGTCAGGCTAGAGGAGCAAGACAGAGTCCACAATAATCTTGCTCGGATTGGCAATCCGATGACAGCAACTGTTGTCAATCCAACGGAATGGCGCTACATTCCACTTTTCAGCCATGTGCCAATTAGCGTGGAAGTCGACACTGCTACCAAAGAGAGAGTCAAAGACTCTCTCAGCAGAATTGGTAGGCTGTAAGATGACGTTACTCCCGAGAATGAACCACCGGCTCTCTTAAGGGCCACCATGGGGCAAGATTTGATAGAACCTCCTCGCGGTTTGCCCTGGGCAGTCTTCAGACTGGCGAATACTATCATTAAGTTGAATCTGCTATCAGTCAACTTGAGCGTTATGCAGTCGATTGCTATCCCTGAAGCATTCTGATTCGCTGTTGAGGAATTCATTGTTGAAAACCCTATATAAGCCAGAAGATTGTAGCACTTCTCATTCAATTTTAAGTCACGCTGGAAGCAACATCTACTAGCACCATTCCCGTCTTCATCGATGAAGACAACGCAATTCTCGAGTTCATCATCCTCGACGAGTGGGATGAGAAGAAGGGGAAGATCAAGAAGATCGTTTGGACGGATGATGTATGGACTCCGAATACCACTCGCATCCGAAAGGTGCCAGATGCACCACCACGGCTTAGGCGGTACAGGGTTTATGACAACCTAAGTGTCATACCCATTGACTATTCCAGCCAATAGTGAGCTTAATTCACACCCGAGAATGAACCATCGGCTCTCTTAAGGGCCACCATGGGGCAAGACATGATAGAACCTCCACGCGGTTTGCCCTGGGCAGTCTTCGGACTGGCGAATACTATCATTAAGTTGAATCTGCTATCAGTCAACTTGAACGTTGCAAATGAAGTTCGGTGTAATACTTCCTTTCGACGGGCGTTCCTGTAAAGGGCGGCGGTGAAACCCGTAGCTATGTATACCGCAAGGGACATTCGGCAATGGTCAATCTTGTTTAACCTCTCTGCGTCATGTTTGCAAGTGATTGCCTCTGTCTCAACGTAGTATGCATTCGCGCCAGGGCGACATTTAGCCAACTGTCGAAGGTTGCTTAAAACTTTCCATTGCATACGTTATGAGAACCATGGGTTCTACCTGTCTCTATCAATGAGACGAATTGATGAATGGAATGAAATGGGAGGACACTCACGCGCCACACGCAACATAACACACTTCTCTCTCTTCCGTAGTCTAACAAGCTCTTTACACATGGATCGCAGTCGATTGCTATCCCTGTATCAAAAGTGTAAGCTATCTTAATTTTATTTGACACTATTTCACCTATCATTATCGCCCATATGAAATGTTTTAAGATTTACAAGTTAGACTAGGCGTGCTACTATTTCCAAATGAATAAAGTATACATGGTTAAATCATCCACTTAAGCCCATCCGTAGTCTAACAAGCTCTTTACACATGGATCGCAGTCGATTGCTATCCCTGTATCAGAAGTGTAAGCTATCTTAATTTTATTTGACACTATTTCACCTATCATCATCGCCCATATGAAATGTTTTAAGATTTACAAGTTAGACTAAGCGTGCTACTATTTCCAAATGAAAAAGTATACATGGTTAAATCATTCACTTAAGACCATCCGTAGTCTAACAAGCTCTTTACACATAGATCGCAGTCGATTGCTATCCCTGTATCAGAAGTGTAAGCTATCTTAATTTTATTTGACACTATTTCACCTATCATTATCGGCCATATGAAATGTTATAAGATTTACAAGTTGGACTAACCCTGCTACTATTTCCAAATGAAAAAGTATACATGGTTAAATCATCCACTGAAGCCCCATTCAAGTAAGTCAGTATGAAAGCAAAGATAATACGAAATAAAAATTTATTATGGCATGTATTTCAAAAGGTATTCATCGTCAATATCGTCCCAGAGTCTGGCTTCACATAGATAACAAAAACAGTTCACTTGCTTTAATCGTTCTTCCACTGAGAGCTTCACTTTGTCGATATACTCCCACTCCGCCATAGTTCGTGGCTGGGAGTTAGGGTGTACCACTCCCATAATTGGTGGAGGAATTTGGTGCTGGTGATCTCCATCACATCGTCAGTATCGTACTGGAGATACTTCCACCTCACGCCTGTTAAGTCGGGACACTCCTTCTCACATACACTCTCTTCGTCGTCCACTGGCAATGACAACTTTCTGATATTGTCGAGTCGGTACACCTTCTCTACCTTCCCCTTCGTTGGAGCGTTTGGTGCAACGAGCGCCTTTGGCGTTGAGCATGGAGAAGATAATTTTGTGTTTGGTGTTGTCGGAGGGCTTGTCATGTTGACTGTGAATAATAACTTTGAAATGTTTTCTAATTCTTAAGTATCAACAAGCAACCAATCAGAATGAACAGCCAATGAATGATGAATATGAAAGTATATATGTAAAGTGACATCCGTATCATTTCGCTCTGTCTTTGAGACGTATAAGTGAAGTGTTCTCTAGCGAATTCTGTTATTATTTGAGGTGTACAAGTGAACTGCTATCTCGTGAATTCCAAATTTGAGTGAAGTCTCTATCTTGTTGAAGTATCAACCTTAAACTTGATTTCGTTGAAATGGTAAGTTGAAGATTTCCTCTCTCATCTCCCTCAAACGTGTGGCTAATAGCATCTTCCTCAATTTCAGGCATCAACTTCATCACCAACGCCCTCCCTTCTCGAGGAAACTTTAGAGTTGTTGAGTCAAAGTAGGTTGTAACAATACACTGAGACTTGAACAGAGATGATAGAATGATTTCTCTTTCAGGTGATGTGAGTTCCAGCTCAGGACTCTCGCGACAAGGCAACGAGTGGGAATGTGCCGACTGCGGACATATGTTTACAAGGAAGCACAGTCTCCTTCGACACATCAAACAACGTGTGTGTCAACGCAAAGCGGCGTCAATCTCCGGAGGTGAAGTTGATTCTGACGATGACATATCCTTTCCTTGCGATTTGTGCCCTCTTTCTTTTGATAGTCATTTTCAGCGATCTTCGCACAGACTTCAACACACGCATGCAAATGATCACTACACCAACGGTACCTCTACCATCTCCCTCATTAATGTTTCACATAATAATTTAGTACGCGACTACTGCATGGAGTCCAATACTCAAATAGTAGATTTTCCTGAGTGGCTCCTTCAAAATTCTAACATTATCGAAGCGCTCTTCAACAATTTAGACAATTTTAGAATGAAGGCGCTCATCTACCTTAAACTAAAATATATTAAGATAGATTTTCAAACGGGTCAAGTGACGGAGAGAATACAGTTTCATGTTCCTTCCTCTTCCGCAACCGAAGTTGTAGACTGCGAGTCTTGGCTAAATTTTCACATTCAATGTTTAAAATCAAATGTAGATAAATTCAATCAACGCGACAGCGCTCTCATTTTTGATGGTGTTGACTCAGCCATATTCAAAATTTCCCTATTAGAAAGTCATGCAGCTCGAGGCACATTTAAACTACCAAAAACGTTGTATAATAAGAAAGCTGTCATCAATGTCGATTGTAAATCACAGTGTTTCAAATATGCAGTCCTATCCATCTTTCACTATAATGATATCAACGCGAATCGAAATCATACCTATAGCTATGGACAGTGGGAGGATGAACTAGACTTTGAAGGTTGTGATAGTTACAACATGAAAATCAAAGATGTAGAAACGTTCGAAAAACATAATAAGATTAAAATTGTCGTTCTCGTGTGGGAGAAGGGGTTGAAGGGTGCCCGCTATAATTCACGTTCAACTTGTTATGAACGTGTAGTCAACCTCTTATTAGTAAAACAAGATGATAGCGAGGAATTGCACTACTGTGGTATTCCCAAAATCTCTCGCTTGTACACTCACTTGGGGCACTCTAAAAGAGGTGAACATTTTTTGTATGCGACCGCTGCATCCGCTCCTTTTGGAGTAAAGATAAATTTGAAACTCACTATGAATGGTGCAAGCGAGGTAAATTACAAATGGAACGCATGCCCAAAGATAAAATATTTTCACATAGGGATAATGGTGACGAATTAAGTCCCCTGCGTGTCATTTACGCAGACATAGAATGCTACATTGATGATATCATCCACAAGCCAGCAGCCATATCCTGCTATGAAGTATGGCATGTCCACTTTAGAAATAGACAAAAGAAAATGCATACTTGGCAAGGTGAAGATTGCATTTCAAAATTTCTAGAATTTCTCGATAAAGCTGCTAAATTTCAACAATCATATGATTCCCAATTGCAGCGTAAGTCACTACATATGTCAGATGAAGACAAACAAAAATTTGAAAGTTGCACATCGTGCCCTAAATGTCATAAAACGTTTGATGACGATAAAATTAAGAAAGTGCGTGATCATGATCACATCACTGGTAAATTTAGAAACGCACTCTGCTCCAAATGTAACTTTTCACTTAGGTTGAGACGTCGTGTACTACCCGTCATTTTTCATAACTTTAAGGGCTATGACAGTCATATGCTCATAAAAGGAGGGTTGAGCCAGATGAAATCGTGGCAGTTTAATGTAATAGCGCAAACGAGAGAAAAATTCATGGCAATGACAGCAAAAGTACCAGTAGATAAAACTAATGAAAATAAGACAGTCTTCTTCGAAATAAAATTTTTAGATTCATTCCAATTCATGTCAGCGTCACTAGCTTCTCTCGTTCGTAATCTCAAGTTTCTTCCCCATAGTCAAACTTTGAAGAAACACTATCCAAACTTAACGGATGAAATAATCACTCGCAAAGGAGTCTTTCCCTATGCGTATTTTAGCTCAATGTCTAAACTAAATGAAACAACCCTTCCTTCCATTGACAAATTCCAAAACGATTTGACGGGTCAAGATTGTCCAGTAGAAGATTATGAACATGCTCAAGAGGCATGGTTAAAATTTGATTGTAAAACGTTTGGCGATTATATGATCGCTTACTTAGAATTAGATGTCATTTTGCTGGCTGATGTCTTTCAGGAATTTCGACGAGTGGCATTAGAAGAAGACAAATTAGATCCTGTCCACTTTGTCAGTCTACCAGCCATGTCCTTTAAATCAGCCTTTAAAATGACTGGTGAGACCATTCATCTCTTACAAGACCCGGATATGTATAATATATTTGAGCGCGGAATACGCGGTGGTCTCACATTTGTAAATAAACATCATATAAAATCTGAAACAGTAGGTGATGATCATATCCACCTAAAGTACTATGACCAAAATAATTTATATGGCAGTTCACTGTCTAAACCACTACCTCATTCCGAGTTTAGTTGGTTAAAGCAAGATGAGCTTGAGTATTACTCCAACCCTTCAAACATACTGAAGATTCCAGATGAAGGTGATTGGGGATATTATTTTGAAGTGGATTTGATTTATCCAAATAGCATTAAAAATAAAACTGCTGATTTCCCACTCGCACCTGAATCTGGTGAAGTGACTGAAGATATGTTTTCACCATTCATGTCACAATTTCATAATAACTTAACAGAGTGTGGACAGCCAAGGTACAAACCATGCCGCAAACTTTTACTCACCCAATATGATAAGAAAAATTATCTCGTACACTTCTGCATACTAAAATTCTATTAAGAAATGGGCATGCTTCTAAAGTCAGTTCACCGCATTATCAAATTTAGACAGAAAGCCTTCCTCAAACCCTACATAGATAGTAACAGTCAAAAACGTGCACTCGCCTAAAATAATTTTGAAAAGGATTTTTATAAATATAAGAATAACAGTCTTTTCGGAAAGACCATGGAGGATGTTAGAAAACGTATGAACTACAAACTAGTCGTTGATGAACAAAAATATCACAAATTGACCTCATCACCTCTTTTCATTGATAGAGACATCATCGATGAGGATCTTGTAGGTGTTAAAATGATAAAATCAGAAGTTGAGTTGTGCAAACCCATCTATATTGGGCAAGCCGTTTTAGATTATTCCAAGCTTGAAATGTATCAACTCTTCTACAAAATATTAAAACCATGCCCTCTCGTAAAAGAGGTTCGCTTGCTGGGTGGTGATACAGATAGTTTCTTTTTAGGAATTACCACTCAAAAAGATTTGAATTTTAATGAAGTAGGCAAGTCATTAGAAAAATATTTTGACACATCTAACTGCAATCCCACTCATCCACTCTATTCCATACAGAATAAAGCCAAACTTGGTTGTTTTAAGGATGAAACAGCAGGAAAGGAAATAGATGAAATGATTCTCCTCCGTCCTAAAATGTATTCCATGAAATTAAAAGAATGTGCAGATAGTATTAAGCGTGCTAAAGGTATATCAAAATCCATTGTTCACAAAATGAAACATCGGTCCTATAAGAAGGCCTATAAAAATAAAACTATAACGTTTGTCAATATGACAATCTTAAAATCTCAAGTTCATACTGTGAAAACGCATACGTTCAAGAAACGAGCGCTTTCAGCATGGGAGGATAAGAGGTGTTGGATAGGACATAACACATCTGTTCCACATGGACATCCTGACACAAACATACCTCCACCCAAAAGAATAAAACTCACGCTACCACATTCAGGAGATGTATTGACATAATCAACTTTAACTCAGTATTTTGATGTTGCTTTTTGTAGATATACATGGTTGTTTTATGTATCGCATGAGATCGTTTCTTCCTTGTGAATATATGCCTAGAGTCAGCCCATTCCCCCTATATCTGTGAAAAGACTTTTTCATATATATATATATATTTATTTCAATAAACATATCACAATGACTTCACTTTGTTTTCCGGAACACTAAAGTTACGAGAGATTTAGTATCTTTCACATGGATGCACTCTTGTAAACCATTGGTAATTTTGATAGCAATAGAGGGTATAGTTTGTTTGACGACGGCATGATAGAAAATAGATTCAAACATCTTCTCGACTATTCCATATGAAGCGTCTTTATCATGAATGAAATCACGTAAAATGTATTCTTTTTTCTCACCAACAGAAATAGGTAGAATCAAATCACTTTGAATGTAAAGGTGCTGTTCATGTTTATCAAGTGTCATTGGTGTTTCTATACCAATCGTATGCGCAGCAGTAAACACAGTTTGTAGCATTGAAAAACCAAAGCGTTTTTTCAAATTTTTACTCAATTGACATTGAATGTCATCACCCAGTTTCAGAACAACGCGTTGATTTTCAATTGAAAACGAAATGTGGTGTGTCCTTACATCATATTTACTTTTCATCACATGCTTCAACTTCTGTTGTATAAAAGGATTTACTACATGAATGAAGCTTTCAACTGTATGATATAGACGCGGCATTATATTGATAGTAACTTTAGATTCTTGATAAGACTGGTAAATTTTCTTGATGCGATCACCATAGATGTCCACCCACCATTCATCATTAACTGAATCAGCTTTAGTGTGATATTCATGAGAAGCATATACCACACCGCTTCCAATAATAGGTGTATAATGTCTTACAAAATGACGCAAGGTTGGAGAGAAATAAACTGTAAGTTTGTCATTATATTTCTGAATGACCAACTTATTTTTGTCCGCCATAATTTTCTCTCCATACTTCTTACCCACAGTCTCATTCCATCGTTTTACTAACTCAATAAGTGATAAAGGTTGAACACCACGCTTTTTCAAAATGATGCGTTCTTCACATTCTACAACATCTTCATCAAATATTTTAAATTTATAATGAAATTTGTTGATTCGTTTTGAATAAACTTTTTTAACATTTGCAGTAGCAATTGACGTTAGATGTAGTCCATGGCCAAAACCGAGATGTGGATAGAATTCATTATCCAACCTCAGTGTAAGACCTTTAGTAAAAGAATGAAAGCGAAGGAACTGTCTCCCACTCCAATGATAGATAGTAAACTCATAAACTTTCTGATCCTTATTCTTCATGATGGAAGTATTTCCACTATTGAACGCCTTAATAATTTTCTCATTTCCAAATGGTTCATAATAATCTGATTTTATCTGAATCCATTCATATTTCCACTTTCCATCTGATGTTAAATTGTATGGGAACTGGAATGCATTATTCATCGTTATTCCATCATGGGTGCGAGGAGTCAATATCATTTCTTCCAAATCATTCACATTCTGAATATTGCTATCATAGCAAATACTAGAAACGCCAACCTCCCATTCACCTTCTAAATGTAGTGGGCGATTTAATTCTACTCGATAGTCTGATGGTTTATTTTTGGGAAATTTATTCATAGAAGCATTACTGGGCAAGTAGATTAGAAACGAGTCTTTATTTTCACTTTCCATATTATTCACATTGGAAAAATATATTAGCATACTTTTGCATTAACTCTTCATTCGGAAATGGAGTGTGATACTTGTCATAGCATCTTTATGAAAAGGAATCAAGGCACCAGCATCGTCATAAATTGCAATATCAATTTGTGGGATGTAGTTTGATTTCAGCTTTGTATAATGCACTTTCTTGAAAGTATGCTCAGATAAAATACTGCAGCTTTTTGGCTGGTATGGTATCATTGCTAGCAATGGAGCTTCAACATCTCCCACACGTACATCTTCACCAATATTGGAATATATCTGAAAATAGTTAATACGACGCGATAGTGACATGTCTGCGCTAGCTTTGGTTACAGTACCACTTTTAAAGATATTTTGATCAAAACCCAAAATGTCCATTAGAGTTTTATCCATAATTAGTTCAATACCTTTTCCACTTATAGTGAGAGACAAAGTACCTTCTTTTTCAGAAAATGAAATATGTTGGTCATTAATCACTTCATTTAAATAATCTACAACCAATTTAACTGAAGTAATAATGCGAGGCATCAACACTCTTGTTTCATGTAAGACACCACCGAAAGGCTCTACACATTTTCTGTATAAAAATACGGCCCATTCTGTATCAAATTGATTAGATCTTTCACATGGCAAATGTTGCATATCAAATTTTCCGTGAACAGCTGCAGAACGATGTCGTAGGAACTGATGAAAATCTTTTGAACAAACTAATACTAGAGCATCATCATTTACTTTACTTATTGCAATATGATTAGATGATTTGATATAAGTCAATGTTGCCACTTGTTTACCATCAACTCGAAGGAGATAATTAGATTTCTTCAATAATGTTTCAGGAGTCATGTTTGTCTTTCTTGCCTTAATCACAATCTTCTTCACCAACGTCTTCTCATTTTTTGGAATAAGATCTACATAATAAGCTTCCTCTCGATATATTAACTGTTTATGACCACTTGGGTGGTAATTAACGTTATAATTATCATAGCTTGTTAAGGCGCTAGCGAGGTAACCTAAGTCATTTCTTAAACTTGGACTTAAACCAACAATCCAATCTTTCTCAACTACATGATGTACATAATTATGATCATCATTGTGCGGAGTAAATTGGGCAATATGTTTACACGCTTTATTCAGAAAATCATATATAAACTTTTTACATGATAAGAGATCTTTCTTCGGCCACTGTGGAATGTATACTCGGCAGCCCTTTTCACATTGGTAAGCAGCTGTACGTCTCATATTAATAGTCATCACCTCATGATCAAAAGTATAGACACAGTTGCTATGAACAAGTTGAGTGACACCCACTTCCCACTTTCAATTTAGCTGTTGTGTATGATCAATGGGAGTAGAAAAGAGTGCGGCTCGATTACTAGCAAATCTATTTGCAGCCGCATTGCTAAGCAAAATATGATAAAACGACATTTTGATATTGCTGATCTGCGGCTTTGCATAACATCATGAAGACTTGGATTTTGGACTCTCTACAATATATCAGAGTTGATCGTGATGGAAACGTACATTTCAAAAATTCTCATGGTCATACATCAAGAGGTATTACATTAACATGGCGACAATTTGTCAACCTCAATGATATCATGAGGGATTTGGAATATTTTGAAACATTAAGATTCATCTCCTTGGGTGATCAAGTTTGGCTTCAACATTACAGAAATGAAATTCAAATCTGCCATTCTCATTCCGCAAACTGTTTCTCATTTCGCAAATACAATTGGGAGAAGTATAGAAGATACATACATCGCTCCATCATGACATTTATTCGTCGTGAGTTCATCGCCCTACTATGCAAATCTTAATCAGACATGACTACCACGCACCATGAGTTGGAAATTAGATTCTCTACAACGTATTGAAACGGATCATGATCGAAACGTCTATTTCAAAGATTCAACTGGAAATGTGAGAAAAGAATTTGCTTTATCTTATCGTCATTTTCAATCTCTACATCATATCATGAAGGATTTGAAAAACTTCTATATGAAAAGACATTCACGTATTGGAAATCGCATCTGGTTGCGCGTCAACAAACGGCGAATTCAACTCTATCATTCCCAACTCCATACTAACTTCACATTTCATCAAGGTAGTTGGGAAAAGTATAAAAGGAAGGTACATCGCTCAATTTACTCATTTTTTCATCATGAAGCGCCATCGCTACACCATCGTCAACATTCTCCGTCGCTTCAGACTCTACACCAAAATCGATCTCGCAACATTACACCAACACCTTCCCAACAGCAAGTATTACCCGGGCCGACCTCAAATGTTAGTGGTGAAGATGAACAATTCACGGAATCTTCAACTCTTCCCAAAGGGGACTGTACAGATTCTCGGCGCCCTTTCTCATTCATCGGCGCAGTCAATGCGCTTAGAGCTACAGAGACTACTACGTCGGATATGGAAGAGGGAGAGGTGTGTGATGTCGAATCTGACTGTGGACAATATGGTGATCTCTACTCAATTGAGTGAAAGTGTATCATTTTTGAAGATTCGTACCAGCAGTTACAATTTGTGTTATGAACCCGAACTTTTTCCTGCAGCTCTCATTAGTTGTTGGTTACCTGTGTATGTGGCAATCTTTCATAATAGTAAAGTGATCATTACTGGACTAAAATCTCATGTACAAGCAAATGTGATCCTAGACTATCTCATCGAGTATGTACGTACCCAGCGGATTGTAAAATAAAAAAAACTTTTTCCAACATGATGTTTTTATTTCAAATCATGATGGAACTTACAAATAATTTTTTCATTAGAGATTGGATTACATGAAAAGTTTTGAATAACAGATACAAATCGAGATACATGTAAACGTTTTAAGATGAAGTACAGTACAAAAGCACCACACGTTGATGAAAGTGGATGTTGTAGTATGCGTTCATTTCGCTGATATTGACGCGTATGTTTTCTCAACCACTGCTGTGTTGGTATATTTGGAGGTTGAGCAAGAGAGTCAAATAGTTCACCACGTCGGTCTTCTCCAATAAAGATCGCTTTCCAATGCTCACCGCCTAAATTCTGCGAATGAGTGTTTAGCACAATAAAGATGGGATAGTGATTTACTGCAGGTGGTAAGGTATCGAGTGAATAGATATTATCGAAAGCTTTCAACGTCGCTTCGTCTGCATTACGCTGCACTTTAGTCTTAATATCGTCAGCAGTCAACCAACTCATTAACGATTATACTGAAGAATCACGTCACGATACTTTGTAATTTCAATGTTTGAATCGAAGACTGCATAAATTAATACATTGATCGTCTCAGGTAGTGTTCTTTTGAACGTCAAATCCAAACGAATATTATGAGGCACGTTCGCTTGACGATAGGGTGCACTAATATCGCTGTCAGCAGTCAAATCAAATGCATAAATAGTATATCCACTCTTAAACTCTTTCATAGTGAGTCCGTTGGTGTCATCCGTATTGTAAAAGCCAAAGACATCCATAAAATCAACATAACTGCGCATAAATTGATCCAAAGCAAAATCTGGTTTGTAGGGTGGACCAGGATGACTAACACCATTTACGCGTAAAGCAATTTCACTTAACTGATTGTGTTTAAAATTGAAAGGATTCTTCCTTATATTACCATTAAATGCATCATTTTGAACCATTGCCACCATGAGGAGCTTCTGTGCTTCCGATGGAAAGAGGCCATCTTTCATGAAACTCTTTTGATCTTTCGGAATTTTAAAGGTGAGAAGCTTTGTATGCTGAATGGGGTAAATGGCATTTTGGCGGTTAAGACCTTCAGCATGTCCTCTAATGACACTTGGATTCGGTACTACTCGACGAATGTAAAGTGCAATATCTTCCACATGAATTCTAAAATTGTCAACTTTACCAAATGCATTCAGCGCAAATTCAGGCTTATTCAATGTCAGCTTGAGTCGCATGCTGGTATTACAGAGTAAAAACTTTGACTGTCTAAAGAAGTCTAAATTCAGCGAACCATATAGCTGAAATACTTTACTATCTTTAATCATAGCAGATCGCTTTACAAAGGCACTGTTTGTTTCAACATCAAATTTTCCTGCTTCATCTCTGTACCATCCCATGGCTTCCATATGACTTTTTTGTGCTGCTGGATGAAACTGTGATACATGATTGAAATATGATTTATAGGGATAATCGCTTTGACCACCTTCCACCTGCTGCTCTCCAATCGTTAGAGAAACATCGCGAAGTAATGTAGTCAATGGTAAATTGTTCAGTCCAACTTTATGCACATCCTCAATAGCAGTTCCATCTGCTTGCTGAATTCTAAACCTCAAATCAACCATCGCATAACTCAAATCTATGTAGTCATCACTACCACCAGGAATAACAAATTCAATGGGGCCAGCATTCTCAGCTGTTTGAGGATGATAATCTACAATACTTGAACTAAGAATATCTGTCTGTATGGCTTGTTGATCAAACAAACAAAATCCGGAAGTTTTACACTCCATGATTAGAAGTTATAGCAGCGTCGTCGTTTAGCGCCTGATGAATGATTAGAGCCTCTGCGACGTTTGCGTGAATGCCTTTTGACTGAAGATCGCATCCTACCAGCTCCGCGATGTTTCCTTCTTCCTTTATTCATTCGTTTAGGCGATTTCTTTCCTTGAGTAACACCAGCAAAGGTCAGCTTCAATGTTTTTAAACCACGTTCCTTCCCACGATTCAACAAACTGCTCTTAAAACTTCTACCTCTGGAAAGATCACTAGCAACATCACCAGCAAAGCCAACGGCATTACTTAAAACATTTCGTTTTAAAGATCGTCCGACATTGGATATGAGAGGTGCTACAACAGATTTCAGTGCACCAAGTATGCTACCTCCACGTTGGCGGCGAGCGCCGATGTAAATTTGTCCTCCACCACTTACATAGGAGGGTCATGAATAAAATGAGGCAGTTGGATTCATAGCTCAAACCCTAAACATTGTTAGTCACAACTTTGCAAGAATCACTGTCGATCACTTAGATGAAAGATGTCGGCACGACGCATCCAAGAGTTCATACTTGAAGGATAACCAGTCCATTTAGCAAGACACCATTCTTCACCTTGCCGTTTTTTACATCGAATGATTTTCTCTACCAAATATGTTTCACTTTCAGTGACTACCTCAATCTCATTGCGGTAAAAGCTACCCTCAATTTCTTCATTATCGTAATCTTTCAACTTGTAGGTGGTGGGAGAGTCCTTTTGATTAATCCTTGATACTGTAAATACCTCCTCTGTCCAATTCGGAAGGTACCCTTTAGCAAAAACACTGTTCACTTTTGAGATACGAACTTTATCACCAATTTTCACATCACTTTTGACATGAGTGCGTTTACGTTGGAATGATTCACGCACTTTATCTACATTGTCAGCATTTACATCTACTGGTCTGAATCCAATAGAACGATGGATAGAGTGATTGTAGGCATGGAGTGTATCTTGTAGAACCTTTGTCCAATTTTGTGTCAAGTTGGCAGTAAAATGTCGCCACAAGCGATTATTAATGTGCGATTAAAACGTTCAACGAGTGCAGCTTCATAAGCACTCTTTACACCAAACAACTCAATGTCATGCCTCTCAAATAATCTTCTCACATGCTGATTTTCAAACTCTTTTCCTTGATCACTCTGAATTCTTTTTGGAATGCGACCTTCTCGAAAAATTGTTTGGAATGCTTTTGCTACTCCTTTCCCTTCTTTAGTTTTTAAAGGTTGAGCCCACGCATAACGCGAGAAAATATCAATGACGGTTAAAATAAAATTATTACCCGAGTTATGTTTTGAAATGGAGGCGACATCGCACAAATCTGCTTGCCACTGTTCATCGATGTCATGAACAATATAATGGCGGGTGCGGTACTTCTTTTTCGCTTGTTTGTGGAGTGTATAGGTAGCCTGACCCTTTAACCATCGTTTCACTTGTGATTGTGGAAGACCACTCGCTTTTGATAATTTCTTCATCGATGCAAATCCTGCCGGATGTTTTACATCATAATAGATTGACTTCAAACGTTCAGTTGATGACGACTGACTCTTTTTCCTCCTTCTCATCTTTTTGCTTTCTTGCCTTTCTACATTTACAACAACTGCAGCATTTAGCTTTAGCGGTTTTGCGATCGTGTTCACATTGCTTAGGAGTTTCATTGTGAGAGCTGGCGCAGCAAGTGCAAGTGACAACGACATTCACCTCTGGCTGCTCATTACATGGCAAGCAACACATCTGCTTCATATTAATAGTCTGAGAACCTGTATTTCTTGGGAGGAGCTGTTTTACGTTTTCCTTTTACTAGTTTTAGTGGTGGCGTAGATCTACGTCGAGTTCTTCCTCTTGTTTGCTTAGTGAGTGTGGGAGGGGATGTAGCAGGTGACGTCTTAAACCAATTTGTTGGCATTTTCATCGTCTGAAGCATTGGAGCAGTAGCCACTGTTGAATCAAGTTCTTTCAATGTCTCATTATTCAAAGCAAATTTTGGTACATTATGCTTTTTCAATAGTTTAGGAAAGTATGACCAACCAGGTGGAACATAGCCCTGACGGCGCTTTCTACGTGTCGCATACTGAATCAAGTCTTCATAACGTGAAGCATCAATCACTTTATTTTCATCCGTAATGATTTCTCCTCTATCATTTACATTGAGATGGGGTTCAATACTATTGAAAAGAGATATGGCATGTGCGCGAGATGCTAAAGGTGTAGCAGTCGATACAGAGTCACGCATCTTATTCTTCAAGTTTTTCAATTGCTCAACAGTTTCCGATTGTAATAATACAGCACGATGTGGATCTTTGGTGTGAACCTTTTGCTGATAATCTATTTCTTTCCTATACATTTGATTTGCAAGAGGTTGCTTTACTTGCTGCATGGCAGTCAATTGTACATATTCATCCTGAGGAATAACAATCGTGCGAGAATAAGAACTCCTAGTTTGTAGATAATCATGGGAGTTTTCAAAATATCACTTCGAAGTCTAAATTCTTCCGGACACTCTTGCGTAAAGTCAATGAATAAGTAACCGTGTGGTTTTTCAGTAGCTGCTTGAAAAATTTCAATTAAGGCTTTTGATCCTCTGGTTGCAACTTGTCGCGCTAAAATTTCAAATTGACTTTTATCTCGCGGATTCTTGAAAATAGCATAATAGTGTGTATTCAGGTTTCGTGTACGAGCTTCTTTTCCATCAGGAAACAAATTTTGTGTGATATAGATGATAAAGCACCTTTTATGATGTGCTGCGCGAGTGAACATATCTGTAACATATCTTGAATTCTTACTTTCTTTTAATAAATCATCCAATACAACAACATCATTAGACTGAAGTTTATCCACTGGAATAATTCCTTCATGTCAAATAAAGTTGCGACTTTGCAATTCCTGACACAGCGACGGTTGATAAATACCATAACACCAAATCACTCGATTGATAGGTTCCTTAAACAACTCCCTTCTTTTATCCAATAAATTCAGCGTGAAAACAGTTTTACCTGCATGAGATGGACCTGATACAGTCAGAACTTTATCACATTGAAGTCTGAAATCCATTATAATACTTTGAGATTCAACATTTGCATAATTAACGTCTAGAGCCAAAGATATTACCCAATA
Source organism: Prostheceraeus crozeri (assembly GCA_907163375.1). Lineage (NCBI taxonomy): Eukaryota > Metazoa > Platyhelminthes > Polycladida > Euryleptidae > Prostheceraeus > Prostheceraeus crozeri. Next base: position 98,586 of record CAJQUW010004121.1, on the reverse strand, counting down.
CGTTGCCCACGATAGGAGCTAGCATCGGTAGTAACGCTGGAAGGAAACCGCCCTTTTGTAATAGAGTTTCCCTCTTTCTTTGAAGGGTGACTTTAGGATTGGATATGAAACGCAATTTCGTAGCATATCGCTTAAGTAACTTTCGTTGTTTTGGTGCTAATTTCTTCGTCGTCAACTTTCTCACATGAGAAATAATTTCACGAATGAATTTATCGTTAGCATGTCGTATAGCATTGTATCGCTGATTTGCTTTCATTCGTCGGAGAGCTTGAATGGCTGAAGAAAACTTTGAAGACTTTTGACTTTTACGTTTCGTCATTTTACGTTTCGCCATTTTTCGTGTTAGTCTTTGCTAAAACCTATCTTTACCACATTTGCATAGGTACTAACTATTGCGGCAAAAGTGATACTCGAAATGAGCAATATCACAGTGGTTACATTTGCAAAGTTGAATGCAATTGCGTATGAAACAGCGTTGACAAAAAGCGTGCTTACATCTCTTGAAGATGCGCTTTTCATTTCCATCCTTTCGATTACATACATCGCAACACATAGTTTCACCGTTACTGATGTCTATAGCAAGTCTTTTTGAAGATATGAATTTGCTAGCCTTTTCTAAATAATAGACGCATGTACAGAAGGAATATACTTCGAGAATGAGCAGACATAGGTCGAAAACCAGTTGTGCTACAATCAAGTACCACTGCATTTTCAATTTTTCTTTATGGAAAGTTGAATGTGAATATCTGAAATCGCTTCAATCACTAGACTGCTACCATGATGGTTAAATGCGTTAAGACGTTCAGCAATTTTTATCATATGTCTTTTAAAAAATTCTTCGGGGTGATCTACCACTTCCATTGAAGAAGAAGCAAAATCGAAAGAGCGACTTTCCACCTCTTCCTTTCCAAAATGACTAAACTTAATTTTCGCAACTAATCGCGCCATGACAATGCTATCAGAGAATGTATTCATTAAATCTAGAAATAGAGTGCTAGCATCATCGACCACTGCTTCGATGTCGGCCTCATCTTTATGAAAATTTATCACATAATCTTGAACAGCTCCTTTTAAACTTTGCCTATGAAAATGTAATGTTCCGCAGTCGTTTGAGAAAGACATGATCGCCCTTTATCTAACCCATCCATTGCATGAAAACAACAACTCTTCTCATAGTAACATTTATTGAATAACAGTAACAAGCATGCATTATAAATCAATGGTTTGAAACAGATAAAATAGATACAGCTGGTAACTATCATACAGCGAGCAATGATAACCATACAGGACTTTGGCAGTGTTGAGGTAAGGAGGAAAGAAGCATTGGTTATGAACGTAGCTACTACAACGAACAGACAAAATAGGAACAGACAAATCCTTAAAACGTTTCGTGACTTCATGGTAGTGTTGATTCACTCTACTATCCCAAGGTGGGAGCAAAATATCATCAATGATTAGATTGGGAAATACTTTCCTCTCCTTACCAGGATTATTACAAAAGATGCGTATAGCATTGAAAGCAGCTAACCATCGTTTAAAGTCAATAAGAAGAGCACTGTCACAAGAAAAGCCATAGTCTTGCAAATATTTCAGATTAAGTCCATGAATGTGTTTTCTCGCCCATTGATCAACATTGGGATTGCAGTTGGCATGTTGATGATAGACACTGACAATCTGATATGTCAAATTGTTCACAATCCATAAAAATGATGATAGAAGCCTAATACGGAAATTTACACATCTAAGGAAACGTTCTATAACATAAAACAAAATGAAGAATTACATCGATGCTTTTCACGACAAAATACACAAATGATATGATGGCAACGAAGAAGTAAAATGTATCTAATAAGACCACGTCTACGACACTCAAAGCACATAAGCGAATTGTCATAGGGTAGAGTTAGGAAAGGACTAGTAATTCTCCTTCTTTGATTTGCGTTTTGATGCAGCATTCTTCTCCGACTTGCGCTTCGTACCACTGCTGTTAAGGATTTGATCAATTATGTCGTCCACATTGGGTGGTTTTGGAATATATAGGATGGATTCCATATGCATGGAGAGAGAGGCTATTTTATTATCCTTGTGACGACCATAATATAGCCCATTCACTTTGAAAAGGATATCCCAAGTACCTTCTCCGAGCTCGTCCCATGTGATGGGTGTTGAATGATCTCCCTCCTTCTTATAGTAAGTGCACTAATGTGATACCGGTAGGCAAATTTGATTACCATCCCAAATCTTTCTATAGGGAGTATCCTTGTCATCTCTCGCCTTCCACTCTTGAGCAAGAGGAGTAGGAATGTCCATATTTAATGTCACGTACTCCTCAATAATATCAAGTCGGTGGCGAATGTACGGACTCACGGGGATCAGTATGTAGTCCCCATACTGATTGTGCATTATCTTGACATCCGTGGAAAGGAGCATTCCCGTTTGGAGTACTACGCTATGATCGTCATAACGCAAGACTTGTTTAAATTTACGCTGTAGCGCTGTAGGATTATGTACCTTGGTTATTTCTTCCACTGGCCTCAGTTGTAGATGATCTGATCGTAGCGAACCTTGTAACGTTTCACCGCCATTTTGTCCTACTAGTGCAGCAGATGGAGTAGATGCCTGAAAATGAAAAAGATTGTATTAAGTTTATGTTCAAGGGAGGAGAGGGAGGAAAGTAGCAACTTACCATTTTAGTTGGATAATAGAATAGGGAACTAGAGAGAGAGAAAATGTGCGTCCGTCACTCGTGTGATTCAACGATGGAATGATTCTCACTGTGGAAGGCTCGCTATTTATATAGAAATGCTTGATTCTCATTGGATGATGATCCTCATTGGACAATAACATCAAGCTGATTCCAAATCTGGCCTCCGTTTACCAATCCGAGCCTTCATTCGCCCGCTGGAGCTGTTTCTTGGGAAATTCTAACTCTGTCGTTTTTCGTCAATCTCCCAAAATCTTAAATGGCGTCTCACTTCTAAACGAAGACAGATATGAACAAGCCGTTTCTTTCACTGAATTTGTCTCACTCTTAGCTTTCAAACGAGCTATTGCACGATAAAATCCGTCCACTAGAAGCAAAGTTGGAAGATCGGTGCCGGAGGGGACGTCAGCGAAATTTGATGAAAAATGTTTTGGTAAAGATCCCAGGTCGAAATGCGACACTTTGGAAAATTTTCAAAATTTTGCCCATACAAAGCCACTCTGACACTTAGGATTTTTCAGGTGAGCTCCGACGTAAAATCTTAAATGGCGTCTCACATCTAAACGAAGACAGATATGAACAAGGCGTTTCTTTCACTGAATTTGTCTCACTCTTAGCTTTCAAACGAGCTATTGCACGACAAAATCCGTCCACTAGAAGCCAAGATCGAAGCTAGCTCTCCCGAGGGGGGGGACGTCAGCGAAAATTTTTCTCTCCGATTGACTTGAAACTCATCATACCGATGCAGAATTTCACGCTGAATCCGAATATGGCCTCCGTTTTCACATCCGAGCACTGCTTCCACTCGAAACAGCCCATTTTCAACCCAACATTCATCAGATTGCACGAAAAACATCACACACTATAGCCTCAAGACAAAACCTGGCGGTCGCCCAAGTCCACCACGACACTGTCGTTCCAGGGGGGGGGGACGTCAGCGACGGCGGCCATCTTGCGCTATCCAGAAGTGGAGTTTTACTTACTACTCACAGGGGTAGGCTTGTTCTATCTTAGATACGATTTTTTGCATTGCGTTGGAAAATGCTTGAAAACACTGTTCTCATCACAAGCTTGTGAATTCAAAATACTGTCAGAACACGCTTGAGAACATACCCCTGTGCTGAGAACAGGCTTGTGAATTCCACCCATAAACTCAATTTAGAGTTATATTAAGGGTTGTTGACGTATGATAATGTTGAAGCATTTCCCGGGACGCGCAAACTTGTGAAACTATGGAAAAGCTTGCAAGATTTTTCAAAATTCGATTAAAACTTGCAAGCGCTTGCAAGCGTTATGTAAAGTTTGAATTCGCATTGCTATATTTTGAGAAATATGTTTAACTTGCTTTGTTTAGGCTAAAACTTGTAATGTGAAACTTGTTTCCGTGGTGTTACTGTCCATGTTTGTAAAACTTGCATCAACTTATCAGAATTTGAAAGGACTTGCTAAACTTGCTTCCATGACTTTAGCTTGCAAAACTTGCTTTCGTTGTGTTAAAGAGTAGGCTAATGCAGTCGAAACTTACATTGACTTACTAAAATTTGAAAGCATTTGTTTAGCTTAATGACAATCATAGAGTGAGTACACCAGTCGTCAATTCGAAATCGCACCCTCACACGCGATCGCGGTAAATGACCGCTTTTGCGGCAACGGCACAGAAATTCGCGGCTGTGAAAGTTATATCCCGCGCTCTTTCGCACTCCATTGCGGAATTGATGCGATCGCAGCTATTCGCACATAATTTCGTGACCATGAAAGCAGTCGTAGTTATTCGCGCTCGCTTCACTTGTGTGGGATGTAGGATGAATGATTCCGCGTTTACTCGCACTCGATCGGCTGTGTTTTTAAAAAGGTGAATGACTGTGAATGTTATTGCAGAATAGTGATAGTGTCTATGAGTGATACTCACAATCAAGTGCACTCAAAAATCGATAATTCAGAAAGCATTTGTGGGAAGAAGATGGTCTCTGTTCCAGATGGGGCGCGTTTATTTTCACGTTCGGTCGATGAGGCACAGGAATTCCTTGCAATTCTCCATTCATGAATATTTCATTTTATTTATGAAGCCTTCCATATATGAAAGGTACACTTCTCACAAAACGTAGATGACGTCAAGTGCATGTGGTGTACGACTCCGTATAATAAATCCTAGTTGTTGTGTAGGCCTTTTCCGTGTGCGGTCATTATGTGAATTTATTCAACACAGCCCTGTATTTGATTAATATTCGTGCTCACTCTATAATACTGAATGAAATATACGAAAATTTGATGATAATGATGAGTGAAGAGTACACTTGATAAATGCAAGCAGATGATGTTGACTGAAACAAATAAGTAAGCCAAGCAAATTATCTGAGAAGTTCTATTTTGTTTAAGTATTCACTATTTTTAAAGTTACCTTCATTTACACTTCTGCATTTTAGCTGAAAGGCAACCTTAAATGTAAATCGATGCAGCTTCTCCTCCAATAGGTTTCTACAACATCTTCAAGACAATATTGCATAGCAACATTAATTAATTAACGGTTAACAGCATTGAAAGACTCATTTCGATAGCAAATTGCCCCACTACTTATGTCCTATGAAAGAGTGCTCTTCCTAAGATTTCTTGGCATTGTCTCTTAGGTTGGCTTTCCTGACATCGGTTGAGTGCTTCTCTAGTCACATATAAGATGCACAGCTGACGTATGTTTGATTGTATGAAATTTATTCAGTATTAGACTTGACTGATATTTTAGAAAAAATCAGCTGATCAGGGGATGGCACGATGTGTTTCAGCTAGGGACACTATCTGCCTTAAGAAGTGCCTTGATAGTCAATTATTTGTTGGATACATGTTTGAAATACATGATCCTAGGTTAAGGATGATAGAGGTCCACAGATAGGTTATTATTTCCATTCCCAGCTTTGTCAATAGCACTGTCCAGGACACTTCCCTCAAAAGACTCGAGAATGCATTCTGTAGAGTTTGTATTAGTATTTTGATAACCTTACAACTTCGATGTATTTTGTTCTTGTTGATGACTCGGAGAACGTTCAGACAGTGCTGTTTGAGTCTTGCTGATATCCAAGTCACCATAGGCTAATAGTTATTTTGAGTCGTCATTCACAAAGCGGGGTGAAATAGTCACGTGATTAATTAAGATTCTTATGCAATTGTGATACATTCCTCATCGCGCATAATTTTTTAATCTTGTTTTGCTGGTTGTTGAAAACTTTCTGCTTGTCAACCAAAACAAGTGTCAGGGAAATCAAAATAGGCAGACCTGCATTTAATATTCAAGCACGCAGTTGAGATTGCATAGATAGCATTAGAGCAATTTCGTTCACATCCCCTGTAAGTTTGCTCAATCAAAGGAAAAGACAATAGGGCTTAACTAAATTATTCAATGTCAGACATTTTGAGCTTCCCCTTGATTTCGGGGTGTGTGGCTATTGCACCGACTGAGCCTATACATTATTCTTACATGACTTACAACGGTGACAATCAACTTACATGACTTACAACGGAGAAATGCGCCTCACATTTCTCTCAAATGAGACCTCTGATAATATCAAGATATACGCAGGCGTTTCTTCGCCCCACTTTTTCTATCTTAATTAGAAACTGCATAGTGAAATTAATTCATATTCTGATGGACTCTAGAACACTCATAACTAACTCAATTTATTGTAGATAACTTCTTTCTTCTGCCTGTTTGTTGGGTAACCAGTATCAATATCTCAGTCTGTGCAATGGCCAGGAAACAAAAATTGTAACGGCTCAGCCAGTATTGTGATCATTGCCCTCGGGGAGCGTAACATAAGCATGAGCTATATTTGCAGTGAGCTTGTATTAGTGTTTGAACTTCGTGATTGAGCAAGACATCTAAACGTTAAACGATTGCTTCTGTCAACGCAGAATTTTTACTTAATAAACTTGGGAACCAAACTGGAGAAATTCTTCGGTCACTGATAATGCGCTGTGACAAGTGACAAGTAACCCGTGATTTCAATCCTCGACGTGAGAAGCTTATCTTGATCAGCAAGTTTTGAATTCTTCGACTTGATCAGTGATAAGTTCTTACTTACCATATTCACCCACTTCATGACGGAAGGAAATTTACTTATCAAGTTTGCTTTATCATTATGTGCGGAAGAAAAACATATAAAATTTCATAGTAAATGAATCATTAATAATTGTTGCAGGACAGCCTGCATTTGGCGTATAGACCTACCTATCCAGTCACATTCAACATTTGCTGTTTCTGTTGATATGCTTAACTCATGAGACACCTTCACTATCTTAAGGAATTTACGCAGCCTATTTCAATAAAACTTGTGTATAAGCTAAATTCCAACATCACATTTTAAATAGAACGGGTGACCCAAAGGTCTTTCTGCCCAAAAGTGTTGTGAATGAATCTTCTGTATTTCTTATGCCGTAAATGAATATTCTATTGAAAGATTTTGCAATAGATGCGCTCGTAGGTGGAGGTGAACAGACCGTAGACGCATTGCAAGATGCTGTGTTCAGATCTTTTTTTACATTATTCACTAAGTTTTTGCACACATTTGTTAAATTAGAAGGAAGTTCTTGGCATTATCTAATTGCTACTTGCTGTGCAGCACACTCCATTCTCCAAACAACTCGTTGGGAATTCAATATAATGCCTCTGAGCAACGAAATTTCAATACACTGGATGAGTGTTGGATTGCTGTAGCCTAGCTTACAGGCAATAGGCCAGGAAAATCGAGACTTAAACATGCGAGGAAAATTTTTTTACTTTTGGGTTCGAGAAGGATACACAACATATTTACAAAAAATTCCAGGATATCATTCGGTCGACAGTCGCCGTCAACTTTTTATTGATAGGTAGCATGGATAAGCATAACTGCGTTTATGCTCAGTTTGTAACTGCGCTCTTGGATTAGAAGAAGGGCCGAGTGGACAGAGCACAGAAATAAATTGCTCTGTGTGACAGACCATCGAGGTTGCACAGCGATTTTTCGAAAACATTCTTACAAATGTCCTCTTATGGAAATTCGTGAACATTGTGTCCCGTAAATATTAGCCATCTTTTCCCACCGGTAGTCTAGTGCCGACAACTCAGCATGGATGATATTCCATGCATTCACTCGTGGTTCCTGAACATGGCCTATGAGCTCGTCAGATATACCGAAGATGCGCTTTCCATTTTTTCAATTTCCGTCAGTTTTGAACTTAGGACCCATCTCTTATCAATGTTCTCATTTGCTGTGACTAACATAGTTGCCACTGCTGCGCTATTTTATCGTGCTGAGCTATTTCGATGTTTCCTGCGCTATTGTGCTCTTTTGTAGTGATAATGCGTTATTTTGATACCAAAGCTAAAAAATGATAAAAGTGATATCTCTAACATATATTATTGTACACGAGTCCTTCATTTGATTGCCGGAGTACGTTCACTAATTTTTCAAGCTTCCAAATCTATTTCTAAAATATTGTTGATTTAAGTAGCATGTGAGATCTTTTGTAGTAGGATGACATAAATTTTACCTGTAAGCAGATCAGTATTATTGTTTCTACTGAATTTGCCATATGTACGTGAGAATGGATGGTTTTAATTCTTGGAATTCTTGACAGAGCATAACAATATGACAAGTTGAAAATTCTAATTTGACAACTATAATTTGATTTGTGTCACAACAAATTGAAAAGCATAATGACAATTCCTTGAAGCTTCTTTACCTCCAAACATTACCTCGATAGACAAATCAATGAACAATGGTGCGAATCTGCACGTCTGCTGAGTTCTATTTGGTTCCTTTTCTTGTCAGACACGATGAAAGAAAAAAATACATCAATCCAATGCGAGGCAGCTGGCAGTTTTGTGTTGAAATGAAATTTTCTAAGTTTCCGATTTAGCGGAAAATGCGAAGTCTAGAGCCATTAAGTTTAGCATAGAATGTCTTCAGGTCATTTTCTTTGATGTCCTTGTGTTGCTATCATGTTTCTGATCGACCATGTATGCGAGAATGTGGATTAAATTGCTCAATATGCTTGTATTTGCCGATATTAGAGCTTGCCAAATCTGAATGTGTTAAGCTTCATAGACAGGGGTGCATGAACATGATAGAAAATGACCTGAAGACATTCCATGTCAAAAATTATGATTCTGGGTTTGGTACTTTTCGTTTAATCAGAGAAAACACAGAACATTTCATTTTGACCAAAAACTGCAATCTGTCTCCCATTGGATTAACATGTGTTTTCCTTTGATCCTGTCTGGCAAGAAGAGGAACCAGGCGGAACTCGGTAGACTCACCGACTAGTGGTGGCCACATCATTTTGTGAAAGTCTCATTTTTGGCCTCGTTCCCTGCAGAAGCTCGTTCTGGCTACCGGACTATTTTCATGGAGAAAAGCTCGGAGGTATTTTAACATTTCGATTTTACTGCCAAGTCGGGAAATTCTATGGAAAGTTGACGGAAAGACTTCCCATTATCTTCCACCAGGCAATCGACTTCTCTGTGCGATGATATTTTTAGATCCAGCAACCGAATTCAGCTAATGGAAGAGGCCAAACGTGTGGATGAAACTGCAGCAGAGCTGGATAAGTGCATACTGAAGTTACCTAAACGATGGTCAACCCGTCAGCATCCGAGAAGGCATACTCAAACGAATGAGTAGCATGATCCATAGACATTTTGGCAAATCTTCTTGATATCATGGACGCTTTAATGATACAATTCTACCCAAAAAACTTTTTTTTTTAAATTAGATTTGAAGTCATAATTTTTTTAAATGGTTATTCAGATTGTATTTGGGTCATCCAGTAGATAATTCGTCCTTTAACAATTTTTCTAAGTTTTAACATGATAAGGTGCCTGAAATTAATTTCGCATGTTTATTGAGTATTTTTTTGGAGGTAGGTTGGTGTAATCTACTAATGTTTCTTACATAATGTAACGTGCAGTTATATATACATCGCTGTGTACGTACATGCGTAAACTTTGCTTTGACAGATTTCGACGTATTTATCTTAGCCGATTGTCTCGAGTTTTCTTTCTAGAGTCTAGCGCTATTTTACTTAGTGTGCGCTCTTTTCATGATTTTCTTGAGTGACAACTATGATGACTAATCAAATAAGACAAAATATTCCGGCAGCCAGAATGAGTTTCAGCAGGGAACGAAGCCAAAAGTGAGACTTTCATAGAATGATGTACAACCTACACCTACTACAAATCTGTACGTTAGCTGAGCTCTGGCTCTCCTTGTCAGACATGATTAAAGAAAAATTCATGATAATCCTATGGGAAACAGACCGCAGTTTTTGTTTACCTTATCGCAGTCTGTCTTATCTATAGCGGTTTTTGTTTTCTCTTTTCAACTTAAAACCATTAAGTATAGAGCCATAACTTTTGATATGTAATGTCATCAGGTTATTTCCTATCATTGTGTGTGTGTGTGTGTGTGTGTGTGTGTGTGTGTGTGATATTATTATGATTCTGATCGGTGATGTATACGAGAATGTGGTTCTCGGTGGACAAAGTGCATGTTATAAAACAGCATGTTTATGTCTGCAGACAGTAGGAGGCTTGCCAAATCTGAATGTGTGTAACTTAATAGATAAATGTTCATGATGATCATAAATTCAGAAAAAATTTCCTCAACCTAGAATTATTTTATAAAATGAGAGAAAGTAGGGACACAAGTGATCAATCCGTGGGCGAAGCGTTCTGTCGTGTTTATTTCATTATATTTCCGTTTGAAGAAATTTTCTTCTGAATTTATACCGTAATCAATATACTAACCGATGGATTCCATGGATCATTTCATAAAGACAATAAGAAATTACCTGATGACATTCCAGGTCAAAAATTGTGGCTCCAGACTTCATAGGTCTACCTTTCAATTGATAAGAGAATACATTGAAAACTTCATTTTGAAAAATAAATGTGCGATCTGTTGAATTTAGTCAGTCGTGTCAATTCGAGAACTCGCTTGAAGTCCACTACCTGTTGCTTCTATAGTTTTAGATCATTATCAAACAGATTGAATGAAATGATACAACGCTATTCTGAAGAAAAACTTGACAAAGTTGCTTTTCATAGCTTTTGATACCCTTGCTCACTTTTAGTTGCAGCAACGAAATACCGAATTAGGCACATGACCGGGCACACGTTCTGCTGTATAATCTTGATATAAAAGATCGTTCGAATTCTTCAGTGTAACGTATCTAAAGGAATTAGTTAACATGACATTCATTTGTTAAAGTGCATGTATCATGTTTCAGTGTTCGAATGATATTAATATGTGACAGGGCTGGGACCGGTCAATCTTTCATAACCGGCTAACCCAATTATATTTTTAATCGGTTATATGAGGATCACCGGTGTTTATTTAGTTGTCAAGGTTTATCGACAACTACGGACCGAATTCCTCGAAACTTTCAACCGAATTCCTCCACTTGCAGTGCTTTGATTTCAATGTATAAGTACATTACTTCACCGACGTCGTAACCGATTTTAACAGGTAACCGGTTAACCGATCCCAACCTTGGAATGGGAAGTAACATTGTGCTGTCTGAAAATCCCTGAGTTTTGTTATGGGTATTCCACGACGAACGCTTTGTGTCAAAGGGGATTTTTTGTTCATCTCATTAAAATATCGATCAAGGAGTATGCCATCATGTTTACTTCATTTCATGTACAAAATATTATTTTATTCCGAACTGCTTGCTCTTTTCTGACCCAACGAAAATTGGAATAATTATGGATTATATTAAATTAAATGCTATTTAATGGGAAAACGATGAAATATGCCGTAGTTTAGGACAGATTTTACAGTTAATTACATTTTTAGTTATACGTGAATAAAGTGATAACACTTTGATGCAAACAAGCATGCGTTCTAGGAAATCAGGATTGATCACAGTGAGCGAGTTGATGCAATGAGCTGATGATCATTATGCGTCCTACTTCAACAAATGACTAGATGCTACTAGCTCAATGACAATGTAAACTTAATGCATCGACATTTTGTCTGTATTGGTTATTTATTCATTGCCATGCATTTTATTGGCGTTATTTTGAATGTCTAATAACCATATTTTATTAATTATTAAAATATTTTATCAATTATTTTCACTATGGGTGAACTTCACTAGGTGACATGCCACGCTCAATTACGCGCAATTCACGCGTAAACTACGCGTAATTGCACTTGACCCTAAACATCCGTAGGTACGCGTGACATTGCTGCAACATCTGTCGGCAGTCATGTTATATAAACTTTGCTTCTCATGTGTCTGTATGTATCAGAGGCTAAACAATGTGATAGGACCTCAATTTCATGCTCAGGGAAGACAGAACATGCTTAGCGGTTCATCCGTGGTTCAAGCGGCAGCGCAGACAACCGTAGACGACGCGCAAACTATAAACGCTCGCCCGCGCGTATTCATAAACATTTCCGATGTTTTAACATACAGCATCAGATCAAGTGATTTCTGACTCCTGCGTATGTATGCGCGTGGAAGAATAGAATGTCTTTAGCACGGATGTTTGGGGTACTCCGTAATTACGCGTGAATTACGTGTAGCATGTCACCTAGTGTAGTAAGTAGTAACACTACAGTTCTGGTGATAATTAATTCAAATATCTAAATAATATTGGCGATAATGTTCGCATCTTCAATTTAGCACCTTTGCGACTAAGGATGTACTTCCCTCCATCAAGTAAAGTCAAGCAGGCTCTCTGTAAGAATATGATCACTGGATCATTCGTAAATCATAAATGATCTTATTGTTAGAATCTTTCACGTATGACTATGCTCTATAGTTTTAAGACTGATTAAATTAAGAGAAGAACACCATGCATAACGGTGTTCCACCACAGCGAGGCATTCGTGTGCACACTTGATTTGATAAACGATTTTTACAATGTTCGATCGGACTTGGATTTCAGACGATGCCATAGTCGTCTCCATCTACTATCAATGAATCCGAAGTTAATGATAAGGCTATATAGGACATCGTCGATTTGAAGCAGTGAATCGTGGGTATTTTCACTTGGTGACATCCCAAATGTTAAGAGGCCCTTTCAGCAAAAATTTTCTTCCTCTTCATATCGTCATAGAAGAAGAACTTTATGTCTTGAAATGAGGGATTTGGAGTCAGAGTCCCGGAGTCCTATCATTTTTGCTGGAGTCGGAGTCGGACTCCGGCCTATAACTAGACTCGAAATATAATACAAACAAATCATTTATCCTCGTACATAGCTGTCAGTGTCTTGATGTCAACTTTCTTCGTCATACAAAAGTACAGAGACAGCAGTGCATGCAAAGCTTGTAATAGATGAGGGAATAAATCGTGATAGTGAAAAAATGGATTGTCTTTTCACTCGGTGATTTAGTAGAGAAGACAAGCCTTCCTAGCCTCGATCACACCTACGCGCCAAAGGTAACATCAGAGACAAAAATGAAATACTAGTTTGTTTGAGAACATTGCCTCTTACCCCCACATTAATCGTGTGTGATTTCTCCTCCAAAGCGCATATTAAAATCGAAAGCGTACTCATATTTTTTGTAGAAAAATGTGGGATTTTCCTGCCTGGTAGAGACTGGAGAAAACCATGTGAAGCACACATCAAAAAGATGGGAGGAGCCGAATCGTATGCATCCAACTTAAAGCGACATTTGATTAACTTTCATCGATAATGATTGATAATTGATACAGCAATGATCACCCACATTGGTTCAGCTAAGCCTATAATGATCTATGATGTAGGTTACCGGTTTGTTTTCAAAAAACTGGGCTTTATATACTTTCCGCCAAGAGCCGGAGTCCTATCAACCCCCGGAGTCGAAGTTGGAGTCCTATCAAAATGATAGGACTCCGCATCCCTGCTTGAAATGTTGCAATTTATCCATCATTTTAAAGCTACACTTGGTTTTAGAATTGTAGAATGTGGATCTTTAGGAAACTGAAAGGAAGATAGCCTATCAATTAATTGGTTACCAAAATACCTATTGAGCATAGTTATAGATGTGATGTTCTGACAACATTATCAGCAATGATTCACAAATACGATTGATATTCTAGTGAATATATTCCACACAAAAGTCTTCACATAACTCATTTAGCATGAATAGGACTTTATACTCGCATACGGAATATTGAACCTTTTGCTGTGATACCCAGTATATTGTTCGATTTTTGAGCATAAGTTATTAACCTAATTTTTTTAAATGAAAGTCATCGCATAATTTGGATGTTTACTGGGTTTACTAAACAACAGGTGCATAGAAGTTGCACAGAGGTAATAAATAAGTACTCAATCTTAAGCTCTGTATGAAGCCAAGATCGTTGTTGGGCGAAGGGCAAGTGGCAAATAAGTCCCAAATGCAGAATTGAGATATGAATGCGCAGTTTAATTGTCTTACATTAGTGACATTGAGACAACTTCTATAATGTGTCTTCACTTTTCAGGTGCATTTTTGATGACAAATATATTGGAGATGAACCTTGACATGAATGAAGAAAAACGAATATTGCAAGAAATAACATTTTGTGTTGGATTCTACGCTTGTCGAACTAGAACCCGCCTCATCATCCTGTGCGCTTGGTAAGTCGAATTTGTCTCGCTGATACGTTGGTCACTTTATTCTCAAGTCACCAAAACATTGTTGCTAACTTTCTGTATAGGCCTATTAAACCCTTGTACAATAGACGACATTGTGGTCGTCCCATAAATCAGACAAGACTCAAGCCAACTTCATTAAAAAAATGTTTACAATCTACTCATCAATTTGTATATCATAGGCATACACCCCAGTTTACTTAATAAATATCTGCAGGTGAGCAAGAAACTTTCTTCAAGACCACTTTCGAAATGGACTGTAGATTGTACTTGCCGCTTCTCGTCATGGATTGGTAGAGGAACAAATTAGGTTACATGATATCAGTACCTCCTGTTACCAGAACTGCCGCTTTAGAACGTGTACAACTTTCTCCGAGTGATTCATGCGAGTCCTCGCATTTCCTTACCGCCTCACATTGAAACCAAACTTCACACTGAGATAAGCTCATCCTAACGTGGATAAGCGCGGCAAATCAGCTAAGTCAGACAATGGGAACATATTCAAAAATCAAATAAAGCACTTTTTTGCCAAAGAACCTAGTCCTCACATTTTTATGTTGCTCGATGAAATGCAACCAAACTTGGTTTGAGACCTATTATCTTCCAGATATAGGTGGGCGCTAAATGCAGGATATTCTAATGATTTTGTCAGCGTCAACTGTCTCTATGATTTTGAAGAACACGTTTTTTTTGTTCAAGGAACGAGAGACGGAATCCTCGCTTTTCTTGCGACTGAATGGAATGCAAGTGCATGAGTCAACCTCTTTTTATTCTAAAACAAGTTATTGAATTTTTGAGTAGTTAACTTGGGCGGATTGAAATTATCTTTTTGCACCATGTTTGGATTTAGTTAGGTCTCATGCCAAGTTTGGTTGCATTTCATTCTGCACCAGAAATGTGAGGATTTTTTCATAATTCATATTGAAATTATGTTTTTTTAAAAGTGTTGAAGGTCCTTGTCAGAATGAGCTGATTTTCCCCGCACCAGGCGCCAACCGATCTTAGAATAAGCTTGACTCTCGAGAAGCTTGAATTTATCAAAATTTCGCCAGCAGAACAGAAAATGGATCATACAAAAATTTTCAAAAGTCAAAGATAGATCAAAATATCAGTGTTTGGAGTTCACAGCTTTCATCTCTTTATTCAGAGTAGGTTTTAATGATATTATATAAATAGCTTCTATGAAACGCAAATTGATGGTATCGATTTATTTTGATTATTACTTTCATCACAATAAAGAAAATGCTGCTTGAAGTTAATCATGAATCACTGTTACTCATGAAGTTTGGTTGCAATGGAAAGCAATATGAGAAGATATGAAATAATACAAGGACTCGGTTGAATCGTTCGGAGAAAGTTACACCAATCGCTTTAGAAACTCATTTGATGATTGTATTTTTTATAGGCCACAATTTGATTTTTCTGACCATTGCCTTACTCCGCATCATTATGTTGACGTCGTCTGTTAATGTTCACGATATCAAATGTAAATGCGAAGTGGATAAGCGAACTATCATACCATAAATTTGTTGGCTGAGTGACAAAATGTTAGTTCTAAAATTTGAACTTGGTAAAAGTGACTTAAACTTGTTCAACTGATGTTCAAAATTGTTAAATTGCAATACTTCACTATATTAATACTAGAATTAAAAGGGGTCTTTTTGTCACGATTTTGTCATTTTTCTTGTGAATTGTTCAGAAATTTTTGACGGATTTTAGTTGGCAACCCTGACTTGAAATACTTTGCTTATGTTCTTGTTAACATTTACTGAATGATGTTTTGCTTTTAAACCTACACAACCCATCCTCTTGGTGGATCGTTAGCTTTAATTGATGTTAACGCTCCACCTTTTGATCGGTTTCGCGATAGGTGAATCTACAAATGTATATTTCATGAATAATCCTCAGGTAAGTGAGTAATATCTATTTGTTTCTAGAACTTATACAACTCATCTTGATGGATCGTTAGCTGTTAGCTGTTATGTTCTTGTTAACATTTACTAAATGATATTTTGCTTTTAAACCTATACAACCAATCGTCTTGGTGGATCGTTAGCTTTGATTGATGTTAACGCTCCACCTTTTGATCGGTTTAGCGATAGGTGAATCAACAAATTCATATTTCATGAATAATCCTCAGGTAAGTGAGTAATATCTATTTGTTTCTAGAACTTATACAACTCATCTTGATGGATCGTCAGCTGTGGTTGCATTATCATGAGGAAAGCACCTTTCAGGCGATCTGAGCCCCGCGTGTGAGTCATAGACTTCAAAAAACTACTTGATTCTTCTTGTCAACCACGAATAAGTGCTACCGGTACATGAACAGGTCAAACTTGCTTCAGCTTGTGATAATATGGAAGAACTTACTTGCATTGCACTATAACATTGGAAAACTTGACAAAATTCTATTAAAACTTACCTTATTTACTCAAAACTTACTTCCGTCGCGTTAAAACTTGTTTCCATTATGTTAAACTTACTTCCGTTGCGTTAAAACTTGTTTCCATTATGTTAAACTTGCTTCCGTCGCGTTAAAACTTGTTTCCATTATGTTAAACTTAACTAGTTGCTTGTAAGCGTTTAGGTTTACGGAGGCAAGTTCTTGCAAGCTTTCGGAAAGTTTTGCAAAAATTTCTGACCCGGGTTCAGAGACAATTTTTTCATTTAAAATATTTTTCGGGTTCATTTACTACTGATGTGGCAGTCAGTAGTATGAATATAAAATCTTTTTATGCAACAAAATTAGAAAAGTAAAGTCTTGCTGAAATATTGGCAGCTTTTTGACTGCCTTCTGTTTACAGTGTAGGCCTACTCAATCTGTTGAAACTAATAGGAATCTACACATCACCTCTACATAATACATTGAACATTGAATACTGTAGCAACTTACTGGTTGTCTCAACAGGCACATCTTTATAATCGAAGTCCAAATCGGATCGTTTGATTAAGCCTCCTTTCCCATATTTGAGTCGACAAATGAAAATCACCATGGAGAAAAGGATAGCAACTGATAATTTCACTACAAGGAAGAAGGCAAGAGTGAGTAACGGCATCACTAGGTGACATTCCACGCTCAATTACCCGAAATTCACGCGTAATTACACATGACCCTAAACATCCGTGACTATGCGTGACATTGCTGCAACATCTGTCGGCAGTCCTGTTATATAGACTTTGCGTCTCATGTGTATGCATGTATCAGAGGCTAAACAATGAGATAGGACCTCAATTTCAATGCTCAGGGAAGACAGAATATTCTCAGTGGTTCATCCTTTGGTTCAAGCGGCAACGCAGACAACCGTAGACGACGCGCAAACTATAAACGCTCTCCCTCGCGTATTCATAAACATTCCTCATGTTTTAACAGCATCAGATCAAGTGATTTCTGACTCTTAGTGAAGCGGAAGTGTACGCGCGTAGAAGAACAGAATGTCTTTAACCACGGATGGTTTGGGTGCCTTGTAATTGCGCGTGAATTACGCGTGGCATGTCACGTAGTTTATCTTGTATTAAAATTCTTTCAGAAGCATTTTGTTACGAATTCTTGAAAGCAACATGGTCACGAGATTCATCATGCATCAAAAGCGGATATAGCATTCAATATTTCTTATAAGTGGTATGTATAGTACATCATTTGTGTTTTAGAACACCTTATCTTAAGCTGATGCTTTAGCAGATGCCTCCATACTGCATTCAAATAAATTGAAACACATCATCGTCCATTTCTATGCACCTTCAAACCGTATCTTGGATTGCAGATGCATCTTAGACTATAAAAATTAGACCCGATGCAAATTCATCCTCATTCGCATGCCTCTATGTAGAGCTTTAAGTCATCCAGCAAAAAAGTATTATATACTACTGTCAAATAACTTTTTTCAGTAATACCAGTCGTGAATATTTCTTTCTGATAGTGATATTAACTAGATTAGATTTAATGTGAATTTAGTGCTCCATGAGTGTGTCGTCGTTGTTACTTGTCCAGCAACATTAAAGGCCGCTTGGTTAGTTCTACTTAATGAAACAAGTTGATTAATATCAATTCATTCAAACGATATTTGTACAGTCATGTTGACTTATATATCTCAAATATTAATATTTTTGCGTTCATATATACTTAATATGATATATTACTTCAATATACTTGATTTCAAAATTACATAATGCATAACTGCTGATGGTTCAATACTTATTGATTATTTATGAAATGCCTGAGACTTACATGTATTAAAATCGAATTCAAAATTGAAAGTATGACTCTTGAATGTCATTACCTTACTACTTACAAAACAGTAGTAACATTAGTGTGATCTTTATTGACAAGAGGCCTTAAATCAACATACTTAGGACATGATTTATGGTTTCTTTTAACATTGTGCTGGTATGGCTTTAGTATGTAAAGCATACCACACTTGAAATAACATGAGAAAAGTTAACAGATGCATACCGAAATATACCAAAAAGCATTTTGGCATGCATCCTTCGTATGTGTGGTATTGAGCGATTTACAGTGTAGGAGTGTGTCATCTAATAAAACCATGATAGAACTCATTTGTACCTCAAGCCCTATGTTATTTAGAGTATTTCAATTTTCAACACATTTAAGAAAATGTAGCAGATTGATGCAATGCTTATTAAGGCATCGTTTTGTTCCTGATAGATGGTGAGGGAGCTGTCTAGATGTGGCGACTATCCCCGAGAAATTACGCGAGAGCAGGCTCCGTTGGTTAGTACACGTCCCCCATGCTCCGGCGGGCTCCGTTGTGCAAAAAAAATGGAGCTGGAAGCAGCAGGCACGCGGCCACGCGGGAGGCATGATTCTTGAATCATCACACACTGTATCTGATCATGGAAGCATAGGGCCTATGTTGAATTATTCACATTTTGGTATGTCTCGTGAAAGTGAATGCGGATTCATGAGATTTTGATGAGTCTCATGATATTCTCATCAGAAAATGTTTAACTTATGATGTTCTCATGATGCTTTGATGAGAATATAATGAGTCGTAATGAGAAAATTCATGAGGATAACATCATGGGAAAATCATGAGCATTCATGATGTTTTAGCCACGAAAGAAAAAAGTTATAAGAAGGCTCATTCAATCGATAAGAATCTCCAAGTTTAGGCTATATATGTAAAGGATAAAACGAACAATATAGAATGTATCATAGCGATCTGCAGCAGCCTTTTTGAAATGATGCATCATGAAAGGCTTTATCTTTACAGCAAGCTGTAGAGCTTGTTATGGACAATGGCGAATTTGAAGAAACCGATACAGTTGATGCACTTTTGAACTTCCTCGTGAGTGCTTGGGCAACGTAAACGATTAGGAGGCAGTTGATGATGAGAATCTTTCTCCAGAACACAATCTCCGTAATACAGCGGGTAAATTGAAAGTTCATATCCATGGAAGTATATCATTTGATTCTAGTGCAGCAACATCAACGAACAGAAGGAAAAATCTGTGACTCAACATCATAGACCTACTCAGGAGCTGACAAATTTGCACGAATTATTATCCGCTGTGAATCCCTTCGAAAACTCTCACTTATGACACAGAAAGTGTTGAGAAAATTCATGATGAGATAGCGGCTGTATCTCTCTTGCATGAGCAGGGATCTGTTCAACCGGCTCACGGGAATGAAATGCAAGAAGTTCCCGAAAATAACCGCATTGCAAGCGAATGCGCTTCACATCATTCAAAGAACCACAAATGGTAAGCAAAGAGGATGTGCTGTGTGCAATAAAACAGTTTTCAATGAATGTTTTCAGCTTAACCGAAGTCTCCGTGTTGATTGGTATTCATTGTGGCTTGAGAGACAGATTTTCCATGCTGTAAATGCGTGTACATGTATATGCCTGTACATCGACAGGTGAAACAATAGTTGAATAGAGTGGTTGCAACTCGGATTATTATCGGACGTTATTATTATTATTATCGGATTATTATCGGACGTTATTATTATTATCGGATATTATCGACGTTATTATTATTATCGGATATTATCGGACGTTATTATTATTATCGGATATTATCGGACGGTCAATTAAGATGGATAATGTTGAGATTACATTCGACGTGTATTGAACGGAGTTATCACTCAGTTCAATGCTTCTATTTATTCAAGCTTGATATCGAATAAAGCTACGTTCACACGTGAGAGAAGAATCTGAGAGTTGACCTCAAATCAAACCTGAGACTGAGACCAACCCGTTCACATTTGAGAGATGGATCTCAGGAAAAGAGCTGCCCCTCATTTTCATGAGCCGCTCCTTCACTTGACTATCGACGTTGAGACTCGCTGAGACATGACCTGAGGTCTGAGACCTGTTCACACTACCGACATCAGGTCGCAGATAAATTGAAAAATGTTGCTATTTATACCTTTTTGTTGTGCTAACTTTCAGGTGCCGTTTAAATGATGTGAGAGCTTGCTGAGACTCATGATTCATTTTGCCATAAATCGTCATGAAGAATAGACGTAAGCAAGCCGCTGCGGTTATTGCCCTTCTTCGTAAAAGAAAAAGAACGGGAACGCGCAGCTGTTGTCAATGGTACGCTCGGGGGGGGGATGGCTGACGCTGCCCACGTTTTTGAGAACCTCATTGCGGGGTCCCTAATTTTGAGCGGTTTATTGATAAAATGAGCACCGTCTTAAAATTTCCACTCATGCACATTTATCATCCATTGTGTATCTGTTTGTATGATGAGTTTTGGGGTAGGAGTACCCAATCAGAAGACCCGATTGTAGCATGGCGTTGCCATTATTGAGAATGTACTCGGCCCATATCTCATCAGTTTTCACTTTGTAAACGAACAGAATATTCTTATTTAAGGATTTTAACCAAATTTTCTCTGAAGGCAACCGCAGTTTTTTTTACACTTGTTTTCATCAAAATCAGTAGCAAATTTGCTATCAGAGTATTTAATATTTATTACATATTTCGCTATTCAAATTCAGCATTAATATTCCTATTTCTTATATCTGTGCAATAGACATATAAGCTCATTTGATAGACATTGAAATCTCGGCAACCCGTTCAATCAGCTCATCGATAAAAGTGGTCGATTGCATCAACTATTCATTGCACCATCAGTCAACAAATTTCCACGAAGCGACCACTTTCGGAATTGAAAATTCGACTGAATAATATCTCAATTTACAATTTTAGGTACGGGATGTACTTATAAAATCATTAGTTAGGGTTTCGCGCAACTTTATCCTTGTGAAAAAATATTCGGCAGGTCTTCCTTTTTGGATAATTTATGACCTGTTAAATAAATGCTAGTTAACCACCTAAATAGACATTTTATCTATAAGACTTTCTCCGTAAACAGGTCATCAACTTATTTGCGTAGGTTGTTTAATTAATTGTTATTTTTACATAATGAATAATTTTGAAAATTTTTTACTCAATTGATTACCTTTGAAATTAAACCACAGGCCTATATATTAGTCCGTTTCGTCAACTTATTTCAGCACAAGTATCAAATGCTCAATAAACCTACTGGGTCTATGGGCCTGTTTTCAAGCACTGAAAATAAAATCAAGCAAAAGAGGACTTCTGAAACGCCTATCAGTCTAGAAACTATACAACACGTAGCAAAAAAATCTTCACAAACGTTTATGAAAATTATCAAGAGCAAAAACATCGCTTTCATTTTTGAAAAAATCGATTGACTCATGGTCTCATTCGGAATGCACTTAGGAATGAACTAACCGACGAAATCCCGATGAAAAGATTCGTGCTTGTTACCATAGTAATTTTATGCGGGTCGGGTGATTCAACGCATTGAATTTAAGTTGACTATTGCGAATCTTTATATGCAAGTCCGCTGTTTTTCATGTTTTCTCTACCACTAACAATTTAGTGTCCCGATTTTGGCAGTAAAAAACATAATCACCATGATATAGCTCTAAACTAATTTCATCAATCAAGTCAAAGAATTCTGTATATTCCTCATCATGTTTCTGTCTAATTCAACGTAAATTCAGATTTTTGAAAGAAGTCATTAACATTGTAAATATCATCAAATGAATCGCTAGTTCAGACTGAACTGAGTTGACTTGTGCAACCAAGACATATACATGAACACAAGATAATATTCTGCGTACATGTGTATGAAATGAATGAGCACCAAATACACAATCCAGTTGGATATTGATAACAAGGAAGTCTCAGAAAAGTTGAAGCGCATGCGTCTTTTGCTGAGACATGGTCGTTGTCTCAGTTGAAGGTCTCAGGGTTGTTCATACTTGAGACAAGGATCGTGGAGTTTATCTCACAGGCTTCTCTCAGACGCTTGAGAGAAGCTTGTCTCAGAACCGTTCACACTATCTCTATATGTGAATGAGAGCCTCCCCTGGTCGCCCCTCACAAACGACAACGGATGGAGTTAGTAGGTCTCAGGCATGTCTCAGGACTGTTCAGACTACGTGGAGTTAGTCGCAGCATAATTTTGATGTACGTTTGAAATCGACGACGGAAACTATAATCTTGCCGTTTGATTGGAAGTTTGCCTGAGTCTCAGGTCTCAGGTCTCATGTTTGAGCGTAGCTAAGGACCACGGTCGTCACTTGACGACAACTAATTTCTATGTGTTGCAGCATTAGAATACGAATAATTCGGTGCATATATGTTTACAATATGCCAACTGTTAAATGTCAAGCATCTAATTTGAAGAATATGCCGCAGTTTGCCTCAAGACTTTAATGGGTTAAATCTATTGGAGTCAACCGACTCTTTAAAAGAAATGCTGTGAAACACAGATTTTTGTTATTCAATGATCAATTCACTTTCGTCATGATCCATCTCTTCAACCATTGCAGCAAGGTTTGTCATCATTCAGCAATTCGATGCTTTTCAGACTGTTTTAGTAAATGATACGCCGCATCACAGACTGCAATTGCGGCCAAGTCCATCCGGTCTTTTAACGAAGACGACGAGGCAACTTTCAAGACTTCAGCATTCATCCAAAAGGTATCAGGAATGCTTTGTCGAGAAGTGACAAGATGATGTCCTACTTCCATATATTCCTTCACTGACATCTTTGTCAAGCCTTGCTTTGTCAAATATTTGTAGAGATATAAAGCTGCGCGAGACGCATTGCACAAGCCTACTCTTCTTATATCCATCCAAAAAGGCCAGAAATCTATGAATCGTCGAATGAGATGAAATATTGCAACATGTTGATGTGCACGTGGAGAATGACGCTTTGCTCGATGAGAACGAATATGCACAAGCATGTCAATAAAGACTTTATCAGGTCCGAACGGCCATGTCGGCAATGGAAAGGACTCGTGATCGAATAAACTAAGCAAATTCTGTTCCAATAAGTCCAAATCTTCTACCTGATTAGAAAATGGAATCACTTTCCAACCTTTATGAAATGATGAAGCACCACTTCTACATTGCACCACTTGGTATAAAATCGTCGTGAGCACAATGCAAGTGAAAATTGCAAAATTAAAACCTTTATCTCTCATGATAAGGATATTGCGGAAGGCAAGCTATCAACTCGACAGGAGATCAGAAATTGACAGAGAATTAGAAGACAATAGTGCAGTGACCTCAAATGCGTAGTAAACTGCCTCTCAAGTTAACTTTATTCAAAAATGATTTGCTTGGACAACAGTGTGACAATGGTTGGAAACACAATTGAAGAAGTGGTAAGAGAACTGAGATGTATCAACAGTTTCTTAACAAATTACAATGGATCTTTTATGGAATAATGTTTTATTGAATAAGCTGATGGTTATACCAGTGGTCCACCATTTAATATCAAGTTGCAGACGCATGTAAGATTTAATGAAGTGAACAAAAAGGGTGAAGATCAAACAACCTGAAAATTGATTAAATATTCGAAGAATAAAATGACTCTCTGATAATTTTCCAGTGTCGAGCGCGTCAATGAAAATATAGATAGTCAGTGTCAGCGTCAATAATACTATTAAATGATAGCTGATTAGTAGGGCAATTTTTTATGGCCTAAAAATCGAAGAAATTTGAGATAAGAACTATTAAAATGTAACCAAGTATGACATAAAAAATCTTAAAATATATACAGGTATGACCTAAAAATTTTGAATTGTAGTTTGGCATGCATGTACATGCATATCAAAATTTATCAAAAATATGTGCATCAAAAATTTGTTTCCATTTCAGGCAATGAGTTAAAAAGTTCAATTAAATACAAATCAAACGATTTATTTCAAACTTTACCGCAGTGTATGAAAACAGTAATGCAATTTACTTTATTTGATGTTTGAAAAAGGTCTTTCTTAGTATAGTATCTTCTTCAACATGGAGAAGAACGCTCTACCGAAGCAAAGGTTGTCTGGCAAGGATAGACAGCCGACAGACGAGCCAATCCTGAAGCCGCCGGCAACATTCATGTCTGTAGGCAATACATGCACAGGATCTGTCCTCAGACTGCATTGCGCGGATGAGAAGACCAATATTGCGTCATTCTGCAAGCATCGGTCATTTCTACAATTACTTCCCGGCAACTCTAACAGTCTAAAGCTACAGCAGAATGACCAAAATATGACTAAATATGATCAGACACAGAAAATAAGACGATATTAACTTACTCTTATAATATGACAAAAATATGACATATCATAAATAATTGCCCTACTGATTAGAGTATGCCAATGATATTTCGTTTATAATTCAAATGACACAGCAAAAATCTAGCGGCCATTCGGGACCTTCTGACACTCGAGATATTTTGAAGATTTTTTATCAAACTTTATCAGACTGTCAATTACATAAAAAGTTCTGGTTCCTTAATTCGGTGTGCTTAAAAAATTTATTCAAGAAAAAAGATAAAACGAGAATCCAAGAAAAGAAGAATGCAAATTTTCTAAGACAAATGCAAATTCAACCTACATACATGTATGTGCACTTCTTGAATACGCAAATCTGTAGAAAAACCACTTCATGGACAAACCTTCCAAAATGCGTCATAAGTCAAGCCACTTGCATGAAAACTAAATTTTGAAGTGTTTATAAGAATATCTTTGTATCTGATGATCGGACGACTTGGAATAAGTTGAATTAAATAAAATGTGACATTTCCCCCTATATATATTCCAAAAGCTCAATTTTTCCGTAAGTTTCTATTCAATACTTTATTACTTTTAAATACCTTACTATTAGATACCATATTTTCCTGAATAGATAGTATTTTTCCTTTACTATAAGTTTTATTTATGAGTCTGTGCATCTTGCATGTACAGGGCGGCGCTTGGTCGGGTTTGAGCGTCCAGGATTTAGCGGTCGAAATGCGATCGTCCTGACCAAGTTCCTGTTGATGACCTCATTAAAAATAGTCAATAAATTTTCATGCACATTTTGTAGAATTTCATTTCCCGTTCTCGCTTAAGAAACTAGAATTGATTCGCTCTCACACCTGGTAGATTTTAGATAGCGTAATTCCAATGTGTTAGGTGGATCTGATCATGTGATTCGAAGCAGTCATTTTATCATCTGAATGGGCAGATTGCTAAATAGCATCTTGAGGGAAAGACGCTTAACCTTCCTATATACCGTTTCCGAATTTCTATTGATTATATTAGAAGCAGTGTTTTCATTTATCGATCAACGACAGACAATGTACACACATCATCAACTGAAAAACCGAAATGACGGACAGACAACAGCGCTTTGATGACTAGGTTTGAGAACCCATATGGCAATCGTATAATTTTCACTCCGAATGCGCTCACAAGGGAGTTTCTCTCTGACACAATGATGCACATTGAACGTAAGTCTAAAAAGTCGATAAAATACCTGTCATCAAATGTCATTGATCATCTGGTTTCACTACATTTGTAGCCAGATTCAACATGGACTTCTTCAGTTAGATAGGAATATTTACTTTTTCATTTTATTTTTTATATATTATTTTGTTAGGGTGAAAGTGTAATATAATATAATATAATATAATATTCAATATAATACCTTAATCATAATTTTGACAGTATACCTTGCTCGCCAATTCATTTCACATGAGCAGAGAGAGGAGAGCCGTTGTTTGTCCTTCGTATTTAAATTATATATTTAATTAAAAGTTTTTTGATTTAAATTTTGAATTTAGATATTTCAATTCCCTAAACCTTTTAGGATAAAATGATATTCCTTTAAATAACCTTTCACATTTTCTAAAAACAAACTATTCGTTCGCTTGTTTATCTGTTTAAAACCTAGCTGCCTTGGCGGACTTTGTTACGTTGAATTATTTATCAAAAATATTGAATAATGTTGAATAATCGCTTCAAATACAAGGAAAAAACTTTTGCTCACTTTCCGCAGCAGGAAACGCAAGTTGGATATCTGGAATAGTTAAAAGCAGACGCTAAGCACCAATCTTAGTCACCAAAATTTTCTTTTCATTTGAATTACAATAGCGCGATTCAAATGTTCAATTTTCAGTGGATTTTTCTTACAAAAGTGAACAATGCAAGTCAAACAGTTTCCTCTCAACATTCAGACATAAGCCAATTTTAATCAAGATTAAGTTCAACCAAAGTTAATGAACGATTCAAGAAATGTCAGAAAGTAGGGAATATTGTCGTAAGATTAGCATTTTAACTTGACCTTGACTATTCAATACACATTAGATGTATGTAATCTGTACATGTACAGCAACCTACTGACTACAAAGAGTTACACGGTGAGAATTCTGTGTAACTCCGAGTAGACAGCTAGGTTACTGATGTGTAGCCCACGAGAAGATATCAAATATGCCTATGCCCAATCCCAGATCCAATCCCATAGATCCATGCTGCTCTCTATAGATCCATTTTTATGACAAACTTAGATATCTCAATGAAACACAACCTTAACAATATCTTAAATATCATCCGGTGATTTTAGCGGAGAAATACTTGAATTTGAATTCATCGGAGAAATACAAATATAAGCATATGATCATAGAAATCTAAGAATTCTACAAGAAATGTTAAATATAGTCTATTCTTTTATAAATAGGATAGGAAGAGCACGGTCATCAACTATGCAGTAGTGGACTTTGATGATGAGCTGTTTACCTTTGACATTGAGGAAAAGCAGTAGAAAAAGGTTACGATCAAATAAGAAAGGAATTGAAAGAAGTCCAGACTCAATGCTAGGACGATAGAAAAGTCACGCTTTACTTCAACTGATTCAAGCGGAGGCATGAATAATGGAAAATGTCTCATTACTACCAGAGTATCAAGAGAACTGAATGAGGATTACCTATCAAATGATGGAGATGAATTATCTGTTGGTCTGCTTCTTCATGGAGCTCAAGAAACAAAACGGCGATCTGTATCCACTTCCCACATGAAAAACTATTATTTTTTCTATAACAATATTATCCCAAGTAAACGAAAGGACGATGAGCGAAGAGTTCCATCTTGAATTGACGACCACCTCAACAGCACAAAGTAAGTCTTCATCACATTTATTCTTGCCATTTCAATATCTAAATTCTAAACTATTAAATGCATTAAAATGAAAACGAATTGCATTTGCTCTAATTTATTTACCTAATCATACTAGAATACATATTTTTTTAACCTGTAAATAGTTCATTTTTTGTGACATTTAGAAATTCATATCTAGGTCTACATAACAAAACACATGCAAAGTCGCATGATAGTTGGAATGTATTTATGATTCAATGAAATCATTGTCTGACGAGCAATAGTGCTTAGTATATGAGTATCAAGTAACGAAATGAAATCAGTCATGTAAATATATAAAGTATGCATGCACATTTTGTATATGCTGTCCATACAGAGAAATTTGTCTCTTTGTATTTATGTTTCTATAATAGTCAATAAGTATTTCTGATTCAACACCAAAAGCTTGAGCTATTAAGTATATGGTGCAAATCATATAAGCAATATAAACTGGTAACGGAATGTATTTCATCTTTTATTTATTAGATGATAGCAATTAATGGCTACGTACTTATCATTTCATTCCAAAATACAAATTGTAGGACACTTAATTGCAGCGAATTATTATAGCAAATATAATAATAGATTTCTTAACTTTACTTCATTGACTACAAAATACCACAAATTTCTTAATAATTCTAATTGTTCTAAATCTAATACGAGTTATTTCTGTTTTGATTCCAGCCCCCCTTCGAATGATGGATCAGTTGTGGTTGCACCACACAACTACCATCAAATGCAAATTTCCAATGCCGTTGACATACTACAACAAGCAACAATTTTTCTATATAACGAGATCTAAGAGCCGTGATGCAGATGACAAAGTAATTTGCATTCTTTCGAATGTTATAAAACATTACTACTTTGTCTACTACTACTGTCTTTTACTGTCTGTTACTACTGTCTTTTGGCCAGAGAAATATTTAGTGAGAATTTTAAGTAGATTAAATAAGTAAGTAATCAGGGTAATTCATCGTCAGAGTGGGTTGCATGCAAGGACATCTATATGATTAATATATGATATCTAAAGGACGTTCAACTCCCAGAGCATGTACTGGACTGGAGGCTAGTGACTTCGGTTTTGATTAATGACAGTATTTTGTGCATATTTGGATAAAACAGTGAAACAAGTTGTGAACAATTATCCAATACTCTAATGCGCCCTTTCATACACGGAATCTGTTGAAAGAAGATTCTGGACCCAATCAAGACGATACTAAAGAATTGCAAAACTCCTACAAGAATAAGCAACTGTCAATAACAGTAGCAATAGCAACTGTCAGTGATTGAAATTGTTCACCTACGGCACGTAGCATCAATGACTATTGGTGTAGATTCTGTACATTTCATACATTCTATTTTGTGTGCACTTGGCAGGCTTATTGCATCAAGATTTGCTTGCGAAAATCGAATCAGCAGTGTTTTTTTGGAGCATTGAGGGCTCATGGAAATTTTCCTTTGCGCAAAGGAGTCATGCACTAAATGATGACTGATCAGTGATAATTTTACTTGCTACTAGAATCATTGCAGTAATATGTCCATGCCTTGTTCAAGTAAATACATTCAAGTAAAATACATGGTTAAAATCTAAAGAAAATCTGCCGATGTTGCAATCAGAAACGAACAAAAAGACAAATTGAAACGTCAAAGATTTATAATTATTTGATTGGTATAACAAATGAAAATGCTAAAAGTTAAGCAAGAGTCGTTTGAATATCCATTCCTTCGGAAGATCCTTTATCAAGATTTTGGTGGAAAAGTGCAACCACTGTTGTCTTTCCAAGTGCGCCTCCTCGTAATGAGTGGTTACCGATATCAATATATTTCTATGGCTTATTAGACATCTCGTGATTATAGAGCATCATCACCTGTGAGGCCTTCAAACTATAATCAAAACTCGGACGAGAGTTTGACAAAGAAAGTGTGATTATGATGTCAGTGATTCATGAAATACGAAGATCATGTTGAATATAAGGCAAACCAAGCGGTGATTGGTGACTTTACACGGTTTAAAAGTCCTATCATATTGGGCAATTCAGGAACAGTTAATTACGAAATTCGCATAAATTTTGTCCGTAAATATGATAACATTCACGCATATAATGATAACCATCAATTTTGGTTAAATTCTGAGTAATTTTGAGTAATTCAAGACCGGAAATAAATCAAACAATGTTATATCGTTTCATTGCTCTTGAATTATCGAATAAAGTCCACCAGTGGTTCAAGTTATTATACAGGAGGAGGTTTTAGATAAGGCAGTGGGAAAATCAATGAAAATATAAAGTCAACATTTACTTGAAATTGACCATTGATGACATGCTTACATGTGTACACTCTACATGTACAGTGCACAGATTCTTCCGACAATTTCTCTGCAAGACTGCGCCGAGCGTATTAATTAGTATGTACAGCAACCAATACAGCTGGAATCTGATGTATTTTACAATAATGATGTGAATTGTTTGCCACTGGCTCCATGGTTTTATACAGATTAACACTGTCGTCATTAATCAAGTCTAGCAAAGTCACTGGCGTCCAGTCCGGTACATGCTATGGGAGTAGAACGTCCCTTAGATATCTTGCATTAATCATAGATGTCCCTGGTTACATGCATATCTGCTATCAGTGCGTCACTAAAATAGGTGAGAGAATCGCGTACTTTGAAAATTGAAACACATTTTTGTTAACCAACACTTTAACCCTCCCAACCGAAAATTTTATCTATCTCCTGAATGAAAGAAGATAGTCTCGCTATGTTGACGAAGGGGCGTATGAGCAAAATTTGACTTTTTGAGATAAGAACATATCCGGGGGTTTTCCTTGTCGCTCTTTTCAATGGTGACATTTTCAAGACTCGAATCTGAAGTGTTATATGAGTTTCAGAAACATGGGGAGGGCGTATGATCCCAAACTGTGCGAATTGTAATTTTACGAAGAGGCGTAAAACTCATACGTCTCTTCGTCAGCATAAAAATGAGAACTTTGTAATAATTCTCTATTTTACAAACAGACGTATAACTTATACGCCCATTCGTAGAATAAAATTTTCTTTTTTTCAACAGTATAGCTGGAATTTATTTGGGCGTATCTTTACATCAAAGACAATTTTTTGCTTGTTTAGTACAATTGAAAAAACGCTTAAGCCATTTTTATGGGTTGGTCATTAAGTTATATTTGTGGGAACCTAGCTGCTTCAGCTCAATTTGTGTTTCCGACCCAAGTACTTTCGCGATTCGTCGTATTGTATTTTCTTGGGTGTGACATACGGTGCCCCAGCGATGACCAAATTTTATATCGTCCTCGAGTCCGACTCGGTGCGTCAGTATCGGTAGTGTTGTTCATTGCTTCGAAAGTAGTCAAGGTGTTAGGATTTCGTAATTTATTGTTGATGGCTGCCTACGTTAATGAAGGTGAGTTTTCTGTAATGCATTGTCTAGTTTTGGCAACGTTTAGGTTCAAAAATTCATGCTGACTTCCAAGCAGATATTAGTTTATATGTAGGCGAACTACTTTATAGTCTTTGTTGAATACAAGCCAAAAACCTAAGCCAATGCACACTGCACTTATGTAGCTAATTGGCCTGATGTAGAAACGGTAGAAGTATTTATTCACCGTTCAGTATATTTATAAACTCATCATGATAAGTAGGGAAGTTAGGTAAGACTGACTTATCTTACGATTAGTATATGCATGTAATGATGCACTTAAGTTCGAAAAGTGATTAAAGCGTCCCTGATATGCTTCAATATACAATAACTCCAGCCTTCTTCTCCAAATAAGGTAGAGCCTGGTCTTCCAAAATAGTTTAGATATCAAAATATTACTGAAGTAGTCCTTTGCCAAACAAACCGTGGCTTTGATTCAAGTGCTTGATGCATCATCTTAAAAAGTTACTGCTGATAGGCCTACTACACGTGCAAGCCGCTTAGCGTTTGTTACCTTTGTTAAATTTCAAATTTTCTCTCGTCAGTACGTAGGCCTACCTTCACTCGCAGGGAATGGTTTGGTTGCCAAAAATAGCACTGAACTACACTTAAATAGGCCTGAATAGGCATTCCTATTTCTCCTTTTATTTGAATATGATATATAGGTATTTGCAGTATTGAATCTGTGAAGTTGTTGTAGACTTATATTTTCATATCGTTGCATTTTTTATAGTTTCTGCAGGCTTTTCCTCCTTCTGGATTTCGTCCGGTGCTACAAATATATTTTCTGGGCCTACTATCATGGTCTAAGTATTCATTTCGGCAGTATGCGAAACTTTAGAAGTGTCTGAAGTTTCTGAAACTGACAAAATATTTTTTTTTACATTTTACATTTTACATTTTTACGTATAGAATCTATTGTACAAGTATGCACATATAAAGGCATGGGCCTGTAATACTGAAAGGGGATTCTATTCTACAGATAGATGAAGATAAGAATTTCCTGTTGTTGAGTTCGCCTTTAGATTATGAGAATAACTAGAAGAATTACAGGACGACTGTTTCTTTCCCCCAACAAGAGGTTAGAAAATGTGATCCCACCAGAAACAAAAACGCTTGCGAATCTAGCAGAACTCAGGCGAGTCATATTTAACTTGAAAAATAATAGACAAATAGTCTACCGCTTAGTTCAACGATGGAACCTTGTTAAACAAATTACCACTGTTGCTTAATTTATCATTATTTATCTCTGCTTATTATTCTCCGTTGTTGTTGTGGTTAGCAATTTTGGAGTTAGTTCCGATTAACAGAATAAATTTTGCTTTCTTAAAAATTAAAAAAAAACAGGTGTGCTTCTGGATTATGTATTCTTGATTTTGGTAAATATCTTGGTGTTGATAACATAAAGTACGTTTTGTCACATACTTAAATTTCTGGTTCGCAGATCTGAGGCTAGATCGGGAAAGATATGGCTGGTTCTGAGTTTTGGCTAGTACATATTTTATATTTTAACAATCCCTGACTAATCAGATGTTGTACGCATGGGCATGAACATTCTTCTTGAATACAATAGGAGTTTTTAGAAAATGGAAGTAGAGTTTGATGTCATGTTCAAATGCTTCCACTCACTGAATCACATTATTGTCGGAAGAAAACGACACGAGAGTACATTAAATCAAATTCAATAAAAAGACTCCATGCACATTAATGATACCGTAATTTTCCGCAATATTCCTGTACCAGCCATTGCATTTTCACAAATCTGATGTCAAAAAGCCTTTCTATCAACAGACAATAGAAAGACTTCTGTGGATTAATGACACTTATCAATGAAGGACAGAGGATTCAAAACTGACAAATTTCTTCAATTGAATCATGATCATGCAGAACAACCAAATTCTAGGTCTAAAAATAAAAAAAAATAGCTCCAATGTACATGTATTAATTCTAATCGCCACTTCTG
Source organism: Prostheceraeus crozeri (assembly GCA_907163375.1). Lineage (NCBI taxonomy): Eukaryota > Metazoa > Platyhelminthes > Polycladida > Euryleptidae > Prostheceraeus > Prostheceraeus crozeri. The sequence continues at coordinate 65,433 of CAJQUW010004121.1, read as the reverse complement.
ATTTGGTGACATGTACATCAGGATGCAGCATGATCCACTACGATATTTCATTTCGCAAAAATCTCTCGCCTCATGAAAAATATAAATTGTTGTTTTGAGCCTCATCATTTGGCTCAACGTGGGAACTTTATCCAGTGTTGCAAGAGCTCTTACGAGACATATTGAGAGTACCATCTCAGTTGACGGCCATCATCTATGACTGTAGAACATCAACAGACATTTCACTAAATAGAGGCAGAGCCAGACATTTAATTTATCAAATTTGCAGCAAGCCCGAAAACGAGAGGTGTGCGCGATTGCTATTTCATTACCAAAGCCTTTCAGGTAATAGCCTACAGGAGGCTATCTTCAGGAGAGATATCTATCGAGTCTCTCGTTTTCGGACTTTCCTCAAGTTTGATAATCAACAAATATTGCCAATATGTACAGTATGTGCATTGATGGCTTGTAACTGAAAAATCTCGGTATGTCGAAAATACTTATAATGAGTGATCATGATATGCGAATTATCAATTGGAAAAAGGTGAAAATCCTGGAGTTGGAGTGAAAGAGCTTTTACAGCCAGGTTTCAAAATGTCGCGAAGCGATGCAGTGTATTCAGTTCTGCAATTTGCCAATCAAGGTAAAAATTAATAGTTGTCAAACCTACTTGTGTTTACCAATCCATACTAAGAACTTCATCATCAAAATATGACGACCGTAAGTTTCAGGTTCGGTGCCTGTTAAATAGGAATCAGGATCATAAGAGGTTTATGTAAGTCAATACCACATTACTGACGCAGGATGTTTGGTCCATATTTGACTTGATAGGTGATATCCAACCAATTTTCCAACTTACATTTGGTGTTTTGTACACATGTGTACGTGACAATCAGTGAAATTTGTAATGGATGTACATGTACACGTATCAACGTCCACAATTATCGTCTTTTCACTTATTCCCATGTGCTGACTTATTCTGATGTACAGTATTGTGCAACTTAATGTGAACAAAAGTAAAAATACATGAATTCCAGCATGATTGAATTTTATTTTCAATGTAAAATGAAATATTGTCTTTCAATACATAATGTGGCCACCCTTGGCCTTCAGCAATGCTGAGACACGACTTGGCATTGAATCGACCGATTTTTCGCACACTGATGAGATCTTTTCATCATGGAACCATACCTTAATAAGAGCTGCTATCATCTTTTGTTTCGAAGAGCAATCAATCTTTCTCAGTTGCGCTTTGCAGATATGCCACAAATTTTCGATCGGAGACACATCAGGGGAGTTTCCCGGCCAATCGAGGACGCAAATATTGTTCTCTTCAAGACAAGCTTTGGCTTTTCGTCTTGTATGGAACGGTGCCAAATCTTGTTAGAAAATTGCGTTCGGCGTTCGTCCCAACTCAGAGACAATCCGAGTTTCAATCAAATGAACATATCGATCGGAATTCATCATCCCCTCGATTGGAATGAGACATCCGGGTCCCTTGTATGAGAAGCAGCCCCAAAACATTTGCTTTGGTGGATGTTTGAATGACTGGTTCATGTGTGCAGTCCGAATCGGCTCTCCGGTACTTCGTCGAACAAACTGAGAATGATGTCCTTTTGCTTCAAAGTGACACTCGTCTGAAAAGACAACTCGATGCCAATCTTCGACGAACTATAACGCTTGGTCCACTTCAAACGAGTTTTCCTCATTTTAACTGTTAATATGGATTTCTTCAGGTCGACGAGCTTTCCTCCCAACCGCGAGCCACCGTCGACGCACAGTTGAGCTGTCAATAGACACCCCGGCATGTTTAATTTCGACCTTAATTAAGCTCATGACTTGTCATTCTTGGGTTGAGTCTGCTCATCCTGATAATCTTTGAATCATCTCGAGGCGTTGTCTTCTTTTTTCGTCCACATCTACCAATGCGTCGCGGTTGAAGGCTGTCCGTATTTTGATGCAATTTCAAAATATTATTCACTGCACCAAGCGAAACCGAGCATTCAGATGCGATAGCGCGTTGAGTCATTTTCGTGTACTGTCTGAGTGTCACAATCTTGCTACGCGTCTCTGGTGAGATGTTCATGCTTACTGGCAGAGATAAAATGTGATTAGTGACAAAAGTAGCAAGTTCAAATTCAAAATTCAAATTCTACCCAAGGTTTTTGAGAAAGGCCAAAATTTGCTATTTTGTGGAATTTGAACTTTTGAATTCAAAATCAATTATCTGCGTCAATGTTGCATTGAACACCTACGTCTGGCAATGAAAAGGTCAAATGTTAATATCTATGCAAGTACACGAGTCATTCTATTCATGTAAGATAGAATAAAGCAAGTCAAACAACATTAAGTGATAACAACAGAAATATGTACTTTTGTTCATATTAATTTGCACAATACTGTATAAGGATTGTCATGAAAAATTTCGTTATACGCCCCATAAAAAGCATAAATTCACCAAAAAATATTTTACAAAGAGGCGTATGATGGGCGTATGTGCTATTTCGCTCAAATTCTATGCTTACAAAAGGGCGTATACAATATACTAGTTTTAAAATCGTGATTACGTGTAATTAATGATTTCGTATGCAAAAATAAAGTAAATCAATCGATTTGAAATTCCCGAAATTACTTACATATCAAAAATCAAGACAAAATGATGGATAATGGTTGAGATATTGTACAACGAAATTATCCAAACTTTAAAGCCGATTATCTCAAAACCATCTTTTTTGTTATACGCCCCTTCGTCAACAAAGCGACGATACTAACTCCAGATTTTAGATAGCTTATTTTCTACGTATTGCACAGATTTCCACCGATTTTAAATAACATCGGCTAAATACTTTCGTCACAATGAGATTTCAAAAATTTGAATGTACGACAAATTTTCGAATTTTGCACTATTTTCGCTTAGATTGTATTGAGGTGTCCTTATATGATATTAAAACTGTTCGAATTTGTAAAAGATAGTGCTCTCGAGTCACTTTGAACAGAAAATAACAATTCCTTTGTAGATTCTATTTGGACGTCGACGCTTTGAATTCAGAATTCATTGTGAAATTGGATTTGTAATTGGACCGGATTACAAACTATATTTTATCAGCACTTCTAATCTCAACGTTTTACTTCTTAAATATTTTTATCATGATAGTCTGACTCGTCATCAAAGAGCTTTCATTTATTGTATTTTGTTTTGAATTTGGTCAAATGGCTTCCGAGATAGGGTAAGAAATAACAGCCACAGTAAATAAGTCATCGTTTTGATCTTTGACCTTATATTTGACCTCCACAATGACCTTGAATATGAAAACAATGATAATATTCTGATTCTTTACGATGAGAGCTTTCATTTGGTTTGATATTATTCTGTTTTGAATTTGGACTGGTGATGTGCGGTTATAACCATGACTGCGGTTACCATCAAATGATGCAAGAAGGCTCTTTCCATTATAATGTCAATTGATGACTTTTTAAAAAGTCAAGGGGGATGGACGTCATTTTCACAAAATTTCATATCTACTTCCGCTGTGTGTTAACGCCGCTTTCGATATCGAATATGATTAATGCTATAATGTCAAAGGATGATATCTAACTTGAGCGCATGGGTATTTAAAGAATACCGAATTCCTATTCTGCGCATCGCATGGCTATCAATAAGTGGCACCGCACGCCACTGAGCACTGCAGAAATTGCGAAGTTAGACATCAGATTCGAGGCAACGCTTCTCATTCTCTTCATTAACCGTGCCCAGGTCTGTGGCAGACTACAGGAAGTTTCCTCCAACCGGTGTGTGAAACGTTGAGGAGACGTAACTCATTCTATCCGATGATTCTCTTACTAAGCAATACGTATATGAATTTCAAGTAGTAATTTCGTGTACTGCATGTAGAGATATGTATTTCAATGATGACTCAGTGCTTCATGTTTGTGAGTCTCCACCATAATGGTGGAGACTCACAAACATGAAGCACTAAGTCAGTACAAAAATACATAATAGTAATCAGTGGCGGCTCGTGCAGTTCAGCTGAAGTGGGGCGCAGGCCAAACTTCATTATTTAAGCTCATAAGCTGATATGGTCCCAGTTACAGCTAGCTCTAGCTATACATACTACAATTACTATTAGTTATACTTGAAAACCTAGACCTATATGAAAGTGTTCAATTATGACATGGCAAAATTGAATTGTTCCATTTGCGTAGTTGACCATGCGGCGAGAGAGATTCGTCATTATCGTTTGTCCAAAATGGTAGCAAAAATAGCAGTTCTCTCGAGATACTTTTTATGGTCAGAGTAAGAAAGTAATAAGTTAAAATGGCTTTGACAGGGCCTTCGGCGTCCAGCGCCTTCTCTCGGTCGATGTAATTGGTAAAGTCGGCAGCCTGTGTGAAGGTTTATAAAGAGTTGAGTGATATTAAGAAGTGTGTTGTGCGTCAAGTGTGAGGTGATTGAAGTGTGAAGACAGACTGTACTGCGGTAGTTCATGTTTTCTATTGATTTTCGGCTGAAGCTGTGTGATAGCTTTTGATTCGGTAAATGTTGTGTCGCGAGTGTTATCGAGTTTAGCAATGAAACCGACCTGAAAATCCCCGACGTCGCCTATGTCGTTGTGCTTATTTCTAATATGCTCATACAAGGCACTGCTAATTGATTTATTCTTAATGGCTCTTTTGTGTTCGTTGTGCCTAGTTATAAACTTACGAGTGGTTTTACCAATATAAAATTCATTGCAGCGTTGACAAGTGTACTTGTAAACTACAAACTTATCATTGCAGGAGTATTTAATTAATTGCAAACAAATGTCACAGTTACAATTGTTTCTATATTTTTTGTTATTAAGATACTTAGCTGACTGTTTTCCATAGTCGTTAGCAATTTTAATTGGCAAGTCATACTTCTTAATGGCTTTCTTTATTAAGTTATTGCATTTGTCGCTAATGTATGGTACTTTAAGTGTACTCTTATCAGTATTACTATTTTTGTTTTTATTTTTCTTGTTTTTCCTTTTTCTCTTACAATCACCCTCTTTGTAGCCATTTTCTTTTAGTATCTTAGAAAAGTTGTTAAACTCTCTTGAGTTGTAGAGTCATCGCTGCAGCGTTTTTCTATGCTAGATATTCTATTTGCAATGAAGTTAGTCTTAACATGCGTCGGAACGAATGAATCCTTTCTAAGAGTGATATTGGAATGACTAGACTTATGGTACCAAGAGTATTTGACTCGTTGGTCTACAATTTTTATTTTTAGATCTAGAAACGGTAGCCATTCCTCAGGCTGATGAACTTCCATAGAAAATTTTATGTTTTGATTAATGGAATTAAAGGTATCCAACACGTATTCAAATAAAGTTTCGTTGAATTCTACTGGACCAAAGATGATATCATCTATGTATCGCTGAAATATTAGTGGTGAAAAGTTTAGTTTATTTAAAGCATCGGTCTCTATATGGCTCATGAAAATATTCGAATGCAATAACTTAATAAAGAAAGCCATTAAGAAGTATGACTTGCCAATTAAAATTGCTAACGACTATGGAAAACAGTCAGCTAAGTATCTTAATAACAAACAATATAGAAACAATTGTAACTGTGACATTTGTTTGCAATTAATTAAATATTCCTGCAATGATAAGTTTGTAGTTTACAAGTACACTTGTCAACGCTGCAATGAATTTTATATTGGTAAAACCGCTCGTAAGTTTATAACTAGGCACAACGAACACAAAAGAGCCATTAAGAATAAATCAATTAGCAGTGCCTTGTATGAGCATATTAGAAATAAGCACAACGACATAGGCGACGTCGGGGATTTTCAGGTCGGTTTCATTGCTAAACTCGATAACACTCGCGACACAACAGTTACCGAATCAAAAGCTATCACACAGCTTCAGCCGAAAATCAATAGAAAACATGAACTACCGCAGTACAGTCTGTCTTCACACTTCAATCACTTCACACTTGACGCACAACACACTTCTTAATATCACTCAACTCTTTATAAACCTTCACACAGGCTGCCGACTTTACCAATTACATCGACCGAGAGAAGGCGCTGGACGCCGAAGGCCCTGTCAAAGCCATTTTAACTTATTACTTTCTTACTCTGACCATAAAAAGTATCTCGAGAGAACTGCTATTTTTGTTCCATTTGATTTAACTAACTGTGATCCCTTTATAATAAAGAATTATTTTTATAATATGGACTCTCATTCAAGTAAAAACAGAAAATATGTTTGAATTCGTAACAGGTAATTGAAATTAAAAAAAAACATTATTAAGTTCTTTCACTCAATTTAATTTCAAATTATTCACAATTTTTTAAAGCTAAATCGGCTTTCGAGGCAAAAATATGTCAAGATTACTGAGCAACTTTTTTCATTTGAAATTCGGAATGCTACAGACAAGGTTTTGTGAAACGTTAAAGTGATTCCTGATTATTCGTTACCTTGGCGAGTCATTACTTTTTAATACGAATTTTTCTTCTATGAAATGCTGAAATAAAGTCTTTCTTGAGAAAAATGATCTGATTGAATTTCTATCGAATATACGTTCACGAGAGACATCAATGAATAGTGACCGAATTCGTTTCGACTGCAGTCTGCAATGCTTGCACATGTATAATAAAATTGACGTAAGCTTGACTTCCCAACACATGCTGTAGCGTTACAACTAATAAGAATGCGCGAAACTGTACCGGAGGGACATCGTGAGAGCGCCCCATCTCAGCACAATTTACGCGTGTGATGCAGCCAGAAATATTTGATGTATGCAAATGTGTGATCAGCAAAACCTGTATGAAACGAGGCGCATTTGCTGTGCGCCCCCCATCCACGATACATAGGGACGGTGACGTCTGAGTCACTTGAAACGCGCTTTGATTGATGTGTTTGGGCATTCTTGATTAATTATTGGACAGGTTGAGCCATTGACCGTTCAGTTAGAGTTCATTTTTAACTTGATGATGATTTATTTTAATATTATTTGCTGTATTATTTAATGGAGAGCTGCGCCACTGACAGTAAAAATGATTGCTTTCAGTATTTGTCGTGACTTCCATTGATTTTGAATATACGATTACTTGACTTTCCTTTGACTCAGATAGGCTTATTTCCAGATAAATGATCAAATTATTCTTCTCATATTCGTCTTGGGACAATTCCTTTGCTAATACATGGGATGCGGTAAAATGAATAACTCACTATACTCTATTCATGTTGACGCATTGTCTGATTTACTATCAACAAGTCGATGGCGTTCCTCAGCTCGTGTTTCCTTCTTATGAATAAGCAGAGTGACACGAAGACGATATTAAGAGGATTCCTTCAAATCTAGCTATAATCCGCCTATCCCAATGCTTTTAATTGGTCACATCTTGCAAGCGTCTTATCAACTCCAACAAGAAGAGAAATTCACCCCATCTGCCGCTATCTAATCCTCTCCACACGTCCAAATCAAACGTGTATCAACGTGTTTATGACGTTGCTTACTCAAAACTTTATAAGCCGGTAAATTAAGCATTCTATCCCATTTGTGTCTCATTTTCTCATCGTCATGTCGCATGCTGCAATTCTTGCAGTTGTATGTCTCTTCTACGCTGGCGGCTCGGACGCACTGGTTCCAGCTACCAATGAAAGCTACTCCGTTACGCATGAGGCAACTTTTGAGATAGAGATCAGAAACTATTATGACCTCGGGTATGATTATCGAGGAATTATCAAAGTGGCCTTATTCGGAATGACTAGCCCTATCACAGTGACGAACTTTGTGAGTCTTACCAACGGATTTGCCTTGAAAAAGAGGAAACGTTACCTTCATTACAAAGGGAAACACATTCACCGAGTGGTACCGGACTTTCTCTTTCAAACAGGAGATGTTTGGCATAATACTGGACATGGTGCAGGCAGCATTTATGGAGATAGATTCAAAGATGAACCTTTTATCCACAGTCACAGAAGCAAAGGATGGCTTGCTATGGCCAATAATGGGAAAGACACCAACGGATCGCAGTTTTACGTTACATTGGCTCGCGCTAGATGGCTTGATGGCAAGCATGTCGTTTTTGGCAAGGTTCTCAAAGGATACGATGTCATTGATGTTATTGGTGAATTGGAACTTCACGAAGGATCAAACAAACCGTTGAAAACAGCGGTGATAATTAACTGTGCAGCGAAGAAATTGAAAAAGACATGGATTATGCGAAAGGATCAGTTAGATCAAGTCACAGATTTTGAATAAGAGTCTGATAATCTCGTGTTTTTCACTAGTTTTTTTCAATATACAAAAGAAGAAGAGAAAATGTTAGCTTTGGAAATGAATAAAAAATTCTGAAGAGAAATAATTGCGCAGCATTGTGAAGTACATTAATGATCCGTCGAGACATATCAATCATGCCTAGATTTTGAAAACATCAATGAGTAGTACAGCCGAGGCCGCAAGGCGGTTGCGGCTATAAGGATCATTGTCTACTTATATTTCTAAATCCATGGTGCAATGATATAGGAATAATGGCATTACCCTGCCGTCATTTTTCAATACTTATAACATAGAAGTTACTGCTAAGATCATAGACTTTTAAATTACAGAAGAATATTCTGTTACAGGAAGTCTATGGATAGATGTAGATGTATATAAGTAGACAATGGAAATACCACATGAGATTTCTCGGTAAGTAATGGACAAAACGTCGACCGCTAACGCAGCCTCTGATTTGTACATCACTTACCTTGAAATTTCATATGATATTCCTACATTGATTCTTGAGAAAGCTAGGCATGATTACTGTTGCAGTGAATGCGCGTGCTATGATTCATGCATATGTAGAAGTGTGGAAGTTTTTGGCGACATAAATAGATAGTGGCTTTTGTTTCAGTAGCCGGCAACAACGACGATTGTTGCCGGCTCTACGCAGGCATCACTGAAATAATACCGCATAGCATTCACTACAATATAACATTAACATGGATTTTTGAGGCCAATAATGAAGGACATTTGAAGGTGCGTAAGCGCCTGAACGAATGATACCAGTTTTGTTGTTTCAGAGATTATGAAAGTGTCTATTCAAAAGGCCGATTAAGCAAGATTTAATGAAAATTTAGAAAACTGTATAGAAATATAACAATAAATTGATGCACTAACATAAGTACAAAGCACACATTATTCAATGAGAAAATTTGATGATACACTGTATTATAGGCACTATAATTAGACATTATGTAAAACTATAAGATTTAATTATGTAAACTACTTATGTAAACTGTATAAGAATCATGAAGAATTGCTGAATAAATTCAGATGTAGTCCTACGAGTATTACAGTATGTGAATGTATGCATACTCGATTGTGTTTTTAGCATACAAATTAAATCCGATAATATATGCATCATGTAGTATTACCAGTACACTTAAGCCTACATAATATGTACAATATACATGTACAATAGGCTACATATACACATCGAAGCATCGAATAGTACCAATTCAAAATTATGTTAATTTGTCCATGATTGCAAAGTAAAAAAGGTTGTGTTATTCCATACATCATTTTTTTCTAAATGCATCAATAAATCATATGAATCTTTATTTCTAGCTATTTTTGAAAAAGTCACTTATCTTAGCTTGTTTCGCTTGACTTAGTTTGGAATAGTAGATTTCATTAGCGAAATTCACTAACGATTCGACCACGGTGTTGTTGTTTGAGACAATGCAAATTTCAACTTTCAATTCTACAATATTTTATGTAGCCTTATCGCCTCTAACAAGCTACGATTGAAGATGAAACCAGTAAGTTGAGGGTTGAGATTCATGTATCTGTCAGAGCAAAAATTGAAGGATTGAAATGTATAGCTGACAGCTGTTACGTAGTGAGACCATTGATGCTTGTCTGTTATTAGGCCCAAATCATTAAGTTATCTGGACGTATTTATCGTTCCCCCGAAATCTGCGGTCGTAATAAGCAGGGATCAGAGAACAATTTACTAAATTGCTGAGGTCGTAAGTCGCATTAGACAGGAAGTCGTTATACACAGGTTGAATTATTCAGGAGATATAGCAATTTTGAATCGCTGCCAAATGTTTTTGGTCATAATCGACAGGAAGTCGTTAAAAGCAGGGTCGTTAATGACAGGGACTACTGTAGACATGTACTTAAATTACGCGCAATGGATATTTACGCACTAGGGCATGATGCTTCTTTGTAGCATTCCTGGAGTTAAATATCCGAAATGCCCGAATCCGTAGGGTGAAGGCAAGTACGCGGGAACGATTTTTCGGTAGTGGCAGTTTCTGATATTTCAAAAAGGATTTTTAAGTGGTTAAAGGAGATATACTACTTAGTCTGGCGGAAACGGTATTCGTCTTGGATGAAGAGCTGATATTTGTTCACTAGTTTTCTACATTCAGGCTGAATCTTGCTATCATTTTTGGCTTCATTTTTGTATCATCATAGTGTCCCGTAATAATCTTGGGTTTCCGTAATCGCTGTCATAATGTAAGTTAGACAGAAAATGGGGTGTTGACTGCTGTTGACGGGAGGTAGTTTTTGTACGTTATTGCCAAAAAACAATTTTGTTCGTCTCCCCGAGCTTTTTATTGCAAGAAGTTAAGATAAAAACAATAATTCGAAGGCTTGTAGTTGCATTATTTGTAATAGCCTACCCGATAATATGAACTGTAGGATGCGCTATGTTGTTTATAGGTTTTCTTGCAGCATTTGTAGTAAAGAATATATTGGTTCGACTAACCGCCCCTTCTCTACGCGCTATCATGAGCATCGCAGAGCTATTATTAATCTCGACGGTTCGAGCGCTCTTGCTAATCATGTTCTTGTTGACCATTCTAATTCTTTGATGACCATTACTGATTTTAACATTGATTTTCTTGACAGTCAGACTGATCCTGTACGCACTAGAATTTCTGAAGCGAACTGTATTGATTTCTTAAAGCCCGAATTGAATAGGAAACACGAGCTGATGAACATCAATCGTTGTATATAAAGACTGAAATTTCTTTTTCTTGTGTTCACCAGTACCATGACTATGTCTTAGAGAGACGAAACGTCGGTTTTATTGTAAATAGCCTACTTGTTTTTATCTTAACTTCTTGCAAGAAAATGGGGACCTGACGCTCCATAATAAAACAGCGTATGCCCTTAGGTAAATATACAGTAATAATAATAATATAGTAATATAGGTAAATCATGTCAAAGAAGACGCCAATTCGAATGGCTACAATAAAATCAAAATATATTTACATATATACTGGTGCAATAAAATTTGGATTGACATTGTATAATCCTTGTGGCATTTCTGTTATAGTGTAAAGTACCAAAAGTTGGAAAATTATAAACTCTCAAAAATTACCAATGTTCTACATGTCAATGTTGCTGCAGTTGCTGTGCAGCAAAACACATTATCATAAATCTGTATTCAGTCAAAATGATTTTACAAATAAGGTAATAGCCACTAATCTTTATAAAGTAAAATGAAAACTTCTTGTATATATTATTTGATTGTCTCCTTGTCACCTTGCCTGCTCCTTTAGATGAAATTTATATTTCACAGTGTAGCAATCTCCATGTTTTTTCTTTTCACAATAAAGTTTATGATCTCCAAAGTGAGCATAAATTTCAAGGAGTGCAATCACCAGTTTTTATTTGTCTCCGTCCATGTATTGTAGATATCCCATCGCTATATTTGACCTCTAAAGCAGATATTTGCTCCAATTCACTGGAAGGAGCGCAATCTATGTCAATTATGAGTACTCTTATCCTCCTTTAGTATAGACTACATCTGTGAATAGATATTTTCACGATTGATGAAGATTCAAATATTCTTGATAATCATAGACATGTCAATCACAATCTGTCCTTGATCATCATAGCACGTCGCCAAATAAAATTCTCTACGCAACTCGTGCATGAGATTGCTTCATCATAGCACTCTATCTCGTTAGATTAAAATAGCTCTCACCCTACGAATACATCAGCACAAAGAAATCTTTTCATTCTCTAAAGTTGCAAATTATACTTGGAAATTTTAAGTTATGCCGTTGATATCTACAATTTCACTACAAATTGAGGTAGATTTCTGTCAGTTCAAATTTCTGATAGTCATATAAAATTCATTCTGAGGATCATATCAAAGCTACTCACGCACCGGCATAGCATTACAAAATATCTATCGGCTATTTTCTGATGAGCAAGTAATTAGTCTGTTTATCAGTCAAAATAGTGATTTGGCTGTTAACTTGTCTGCCAAGTGACTGTGACTGTTTGTAGTGCAGTCTACATGTATATAGTGTAGTCTACATGTAATTGCGCAGATATTCAACACCTTATGTAAATGTAGCACTTTTGGCTTGTTTATAGACAGAAGTGGTAAAATCAAAAATTTTTGTGATCATCTGAATAGACGGAAATCCATAAAAATAGACATTTGTTTATCTGATATGAATGGATTTTAATTTTTACGTCATCACTCATCAAGTTGTGACGTCATTCTTTTAGCAGATATCTACAGATATTTCCTGCGAAGCTTTTTGCATGCCAAGTTTAACGGTTAGTTTAGCTGTTTTTAGCGGTGTATAGTTTGCACTGTGCATTTATTTCCACGCAGGTATTCATAACACAGCATTACAACATTCCATGATATTCCAAAAAAATTATAAGGTTTCAGATGTTTGAAAATTAGCCTTTGCATGCGGTGCTTATTTCATACACCTACCGAATTTCAGTGAACCCGACTCGTATCATGTATCGAGACACGAGGTGTAGAAAAACCACTACATCTACACCTTATAACATCGGACTCATGAAAGAGACACTCGACTATACAGTCCAGAAATAAGACCGCATTCATTGACCGTGTCATTTTTGTTTAAAACTTATATCATTGTGTATCTATTATTAGATTATCTATCAGAACAGAAGAATTAGATTGCAGTGACGACCGGGTCGCGAACATGAAGCATCATTGTTAAATAGACTCCTTTCCAATAAACTTTTGTAGTGCCTATAAATAGATCATTTGCTACTTAAACGAAGTTGAACAAACAATAACATCATCAGAACGTCAAAATAAGTTGTGTAGGACGTGAGATCATATACGTCTCAGTTCCGGAGGAGGCCAGGACCAATATTTTGATAAATTTTGGAAAATCGTCAGTATCGCATAGAACTTTTGAAGATTTTGACTAGAACGTGACGGTTTTTAATCTTTTGAATTAGATTCACACAAGAAATAATATTGAAGAAAATGCAAAGGAGCAGAGTTGACTGAATAATGAGATGACGAGAAGCTATTCCGCGAAATCCGGCTCACTGGAGGGGCCAACAGAACAGAGGAGAAAATGACTTTCACTATGTGCGACTGGCAGTTGTCAGTCCAATGTACGTGCTATTTTTGAGAAACACGAGCGCAGAAGTCACAAGAATGCTGCAGGAAAGCCAACCAGCGTGCTTCACCTCAAGCTTGATTATAATTCAACATGTCCTGTGATCACAGAATGTCAAATCCTCAATCGAACAAATTGCATAGCAATCAACAATGAGAATCACATTTCGACGGCAGCGTTGCATCGACGATCAAACCATTACCATGGATTCCTCAACAGATGTAATCCGAAACCTTGTATAGGAGCTGAAAATGAATTCGTCACATATTGTGCGTAATTGAGGTATGGTACAATATGGAAAAAGGAAGGCAACAATGTATCCCGTAATGATGATATCTGTATCTATGCATGTGAAAGACATTTTTGAAATCTCAATCAGCGTATATTAAAATGTGTATTCATAGCATTGCTGCCCGCTTTTTCCTACATTGCTGCCCAGTTCATTTGAATTACGCGAATTTATTATAAACATAGGTTTTTTCGGGCAACAATGAAGGAAATTTTCAGGCGCTTACGCGCCCTCAAATGTCCTCCATTGTTGTCCTCAAAAATCCATGTTAATGTTATATTGTCACCTCGTGTCACGTGACAGATGAAGAAATTAAAACAAATAGATTATGATTCACTCAATAATTTTAATTGATCACATTTTCTCCATCAAACTTAGATGAATTGTATATTATGAAAAATCAACATATTTTCCAAATTATTTTGGCATAGCACCTATTCACTGGAAAATAATTCAATATCTGTCCGTAGGTGACAAGATGGAATCTGTCACATTATGATTTACAGTGTATGTGAGAAATCTTCGAATAATCTGTAGACGTCACGTCGAGTGCAAAGTACGCTGTGCATCCAACTTCAAGTTGCTTGACTCTCCTGATAAGATTATTATCAAAGTGAGCTAAACAGTAAGTTTTTCTTTTGATCATTTTCTAACAATGGCTCTGTTAATCCAGCAGTCGTTTCGAATCAGAACATTTCGATAAATGAGTTGCCCATGTATAATGCAAAACAATGCAACTCTCACTGTCACCCAACATCAATTATTACGTGAATTTCATCAACTCCACAGTTGATATTTCATCAGATAAGCTATCATGCAGATTCGCAGCCCAGTAGTTGTGAAATTCATCATCGTCATTGCATTGCTCGTGTGAGTTCTAAGTATGACTAAGTCGCTCATTTTCGTCTTCATTCTTGTCGTCTTTTCCAACGACGTGCACGGACGTACATGTGTGAAAGACCCAGACAGCACCTGTAAATGCAAAACCGACGACGGATTCACCTTCGACATGACTGGAGCTGCAAAATCAGGAGGCGGTGCTCAATATTCAGATACCATCAATGATCCAACTAGTGGCACAGTGGAAATTCAATATAATCCATGTATAGGATTCACTTGTGGATCCTCAACAAATGCAGCTGTGTGCGCAACTGTGATGGGAACAGGATTGGTGAGTGTTTCCAAACAGCTTTATGTTGTTCAACAGGTCCAATCTAGAGTTTGACCCTCACAGGCCTGAGGGGTGCTCAGTGGTGTCATGTTTTCGTATTGTGCTCTTTCGATTGAAAGCTCTGTATTACAGGCCCAAGAAAATTCATATTATTTGCAACGAATATGAATGTAATATTTCATTTAATCCTGGCCCCACTGGGGGCGTACTTCACCTGCTGATCTCCCAAACTATTGCACCAATTTTCCCAAACTACACATCAATCGACTGGGCATTGAAAAAGTTGATTCAGAAAAACAGCATCACTTTCATTTTCAAGGTCATCCCTTGGCTGAGGTGAAGGTCAAAGGTCAAAAAACGCCAATTCTTAGAAAACTCTATTAGATCACTATTCGAAATGGAAAATTACCACAAAAACTAATGAATCATACACTAATCGACGGATCTGGTTAACCAAATGAAACGATGACTATTGACGGTTATGACATTACATCATTGTACTAGATGAGATCACCACATTCGAATTCAAAATCTTATGCATATGTTACTACACTGTAAACTGCAAACAGCCATTTGTCAGACAATTTATCAGCCAAATCAGTATTTTGGCTGATGCTACGTATTATCATATACCTTTCCTGCTTATCAGACAATTTTTGTCTCATCGCACGGACCAATTTGTATTATTGCGTTTACTGCATATCATACTACTTATGACTAATATATACATGTACAAGTTTATCAAAATTGGATGGTATCCTTGATAATTTCCGATTATAAGAATATCCAATGTTTAGGTAAGTAGGGTTCTTTTGAAATACTTGAAGGCATTGGAATAACCGGTCTGAATATTTGACATATTGATGCCATCTTTTAATTTTGTTTTACTATGTTCTTTACAACTTTCAAGGTTATATATACTTCCCGAAAGATCACAGTGACAGAGCAAAAGACATCTTGGAAGATATCAGAGTAGTTCATAATCTGCATATAAGAATGCTTGTGTGAGTGAGCTGGACAGCGATAGAACAGATATGATTAGGAGTGTCCAGATATACTGTTAGTAGCTGTGTCAAATCGTTCCAGTGTCAACATTTCTAGAAAAATAGACAGGCTGATATTTTGTGTGGTGATTGTCTCATCTTGTCTGTTCTGAACAGCCTCTTTTGGCTGTTGATTGTCTGATGCTGTCTGTTGCAATTGTCTTATCATTTTAGCTGTTATTTTGTCTGATTTTTAGCTGTCTATAGTTTACAGTGTATGAGCACCGGTGAATCCTGGGTAGATACTTTCATCGAGGCAAATCTTTTTTTTCGGATTAAGGCAGCTGATAGCTAATAACTAATGTTAGCTACTTGATTACATAACAAACTGACTAATAACTAATTTCAAAATAACCAAACTCAGCCAGTGAAATTGTATTTCTTTTTTATCATTTTTTGAATATTTTCGTCTTCTAGTTTGTAAACAAGTAGTCGTGCTACGTGCTTTGAAGTTAAAACAAAAGAGCAGTTGACACTTTAATTTGCGATTCGGAAGAGAAGCTATAACAACTGTTTAAATCAATCAAAAACAACCTGCAAGAAAATGTATCGTAAGAATTATCATGAATGTATGATAAAAATAAATAGTTCATGATAATTTCTTTGTAATTTATCATGCACTAAGAATTATCATAAGACAATTCACAAGCTGAAAATTGTCACAAGACAATTAGGCCTACATGGACACTCGGCCACATATAATCATAATATGGATATGTAGTATATAATACATTATACACTGGTAGTATAGTAAAATGTAGTATCATGCTGTATTTTAGATTTATCAACTTATTATCAATTTATTAACTTTTCAAATTCTTAAATCATTCATGTGTTCTCATCCATGTGACATGCCTTCTCTAAGTCGATGAAACCCGTCAACCCGCACACGTGTACTAAATGTGTATTTTTGGTGTAAATGAATATATACTTCTTTTACACGTGTAATGCATGTGCAAATTTTGCATATTATGAGCTGCTCAAATCAGAGAAAAAAGACTGTATGTGTCTCTCGAACAGATTTATTTCAAATATCATTGATACTCGTAGAGTATATAAGCTGTATGATCCAATGTCAATCAGCGTATGAAGCAATTTATACTTGAGTCAATCTATGTCATCTTCGATTGTTTTCTAGACTATTGTTATGTGGTTCTAAATCACTCAAGAGAGTATATCTGTGGGCCAACATTTCATTCATTGATTTATATATCGACAGAAGGAGACTGTACAAATGGAAATTTGAGTAAAATTGAGTAAAAAGCACAATCCTTAAAATTCTGTCAAAAATGTTGTGCTCTTTACGTAGCTGACTCAAAGCAACCTTTACGTATTAATCTATACGAAAGATTTACAAAAAAGGTCACAATGAAAGACATCCTTAAGGAATTTCACCACTGACTTGAAACAAGATTTTGCTAGCTATGCTACAATCTCATGCGTTGACATCAGCATGCATGGTGATATAAGCAGAAGTCTGCTAACAAGCAGACTAAGCAGAAGCCTACGTACAGAGTTCCAGGAGAGACGGTTTCATTATGAAAATTTCCCATTGCGCTTCTCGTCGACTTCTGATGTATTTTTGCATGAAAGTTTCGAAAATATGGTTTAAAAATCACACGATCAGTCCTTTTCTAGATAATGACGAAAATTCAAAATGGCGGACATGGAATCGAAACTGAATTCTTGTGCTGGATTAATGTCATTCTCAATATTTTCGTCAACAGCTTTCTATGCAGTTCTATGTGTCTTGACTAGCTCTTTTCAATTATCACTGTTGGTATGCATATCATATGGCTAGCCGGTTTCGAGAAATGATGAATTCAAAATGGCGGACACAAAACCGAAGCTGCATTTTGGAGCTAGTTTAACATGCATCATGCATTAATAGGAAGTCATCCGGAGGTCCTGACAGGTTCTTAAAAAAACTTTGAATGTTCATATTCTCAATTACCTGTCAGTGTACAAACCAAAATAATGTATGAGTCAGTGGTCTACATGAGATTGATCAAATAGTCCGGCAGCGAGATCGAGTTTCTGCAGGGAACGAGGCCGAATCGGCACGTCTGCCGAGTTCTAATGAGTTCCTCTTCTTGTCAGACAGGATCAAAGAAAAGCACATGTAAATCCAATGGATCGCAGATTGCAGTTTTTCGCTAAAATGAAATTTTGTATGTTTTCTCTGATTAAACGAAAAGTACTAAGTCCAGAGTCATAATTTTTGGCATGGAATGTCTTCAGGTCATTTCCTTTCATCTCCATGCATCCCTGTCTATAAAGCTAAACACATTTAGGTTTGGCGAGCCTCTTAATGTGGGCAAACACAAACATTTTGAGCTACTTTATCCACATTCAACCACATTCTCACATACAATGCCGATCAGAACCATGATAATAGCACATGCACATCACAGGAAATGACCTGAAGACACTCCATGTCAAAAATTATGACTGCAGCCTTAGTACATTTCGTTTAATTAGAGAAAACATACAAAATTTCATTTTAGCCAAAAACTGCAATCTGCGTTCCATTGGATTTATTTACATGTGTTTTTCTTTGATCCTGTCTGACAAGAAGAGGAACACACTAGAACTCGGCAGACGTGCCTATTCGCAGTAGGCATAGGGTGTACATCATTCTCTGAAAGTCTCACTTTCGGCCTCGTTCTCTGCAGAAACTCGCTCTGGCTGCCGGACTAAAAGCTGCAACTACATAATGCATATTCCGTCTCAGTTTCATGTCCGCCATTTTGAATTTTCGTCACTTTCTCGAAAAGGGCTAATCGTGTAATTTTCGAAACTTTCATGCAAAATTACATCAGAAACCGTCAAGAAAAATAATGGGAAATTTTCATAATGAACCCATCCTCTCCTAAGACATCGTGTGCGGTCTATCGATGATACCAACACATGTACGAGTAACTCATGCAACTCATGTTAACACAGCCTACATTTTGCGGCAGTTGTGGCCATCGGCAAAGGACAATGGTCTCCTCTTCGACAGCGCTCACAATGTCACAAACGTTGCAATAAACAAGAATTTTACATTTTGAAGGAGCACGGCATCACATAATCACGGTAAAATCCTGGATAATGTTCGTCAAAGACTTGATTCATTGCAATAAGAATAAAATAAATTGACCAAGACTTTAAAAACCTTATCCCTCCCTGAGCACGGTATTCATTCATTTATCAAACTATATATATAAAAACATGTCGACACCATGCTTAGACGGTTTACCGTCAACCGCATTGTGTGGACTACTAACCGCCTTTTTAGGCCCAAACCCGGCCCGGATCTGTCCGGATGAACTTTAAATGAATACAAGGTGAGAGACTGTGTCGTTTTGCGCAATTTAACATCATTCATGACGATATCAATTATGTTAGTTGAGTGTTATGTTAGCCTACAGAATCTATTTGTTCTAAAAAAATGTTCTAATCTATTTGTTCTAAAAATCTATTTGTTGATTACATGACCAAATGCTTTAGGGCAATCTAATGCAATTGACACTTTTGACCAAAATTCCAGAAAGAAATTTGATTTCTAATCGTCTATAGATCTATCGACCTTGTCTCTGCTTGAGAAAGCTTAGTGACTATTCCGCCACATGCAGGTGTTTATTTGATATTATTGCTTAAGATCCAAATTGATAAGCCACCATGTGAAAATAATTTAGAGCATCTATTTTATATTATTTGAATGATCAAATGAGGAAGATGTTTCTAATTTTGGTCATAATAAATATCGGCCCGGCTACTAGATATTTCAAGCCCGGTACCGCTTCCAGCTCTGTGCGTTTGCGATCATGATCGATAAATCATAGATGAGACTTTCCGCTAAGAAGGTTATTTTTATTCAAGGGGGCGAAACCTGGTGAAATATCTGATTAAAGAATGTGCGCTGTTGAAGGAAATCTATTGAATGAGTGTCAAATCATTCTCACTTTCCCAGAATCGTGCAATCCCTATTCATGTTCAACTTCTTACTTTTTAGGTTGGTGTATTTAGACAAGGAGGTGTAATTAGACTTAGGACTCATAACTGTCCGTCAGAATCATTCCTGTACATGTAAGTATTAAAGCCAGACTTAGTTCTGTCCGAGCAGTAATTTCGCTTTAGCCTGACGACTCCACCTCAAGAAAAATGGATGAATAAAATGTCGCTGTTTGTACTCGGAAGCACATAAGGCACGGATCCGTTCTTGCATGTGGTCGAGTTGTGATTTATCCCACTCCCATTCTTTTTCTGTTAAATGTTTAGCAAGAATGCAGAGCGCACCTATTTTTAAAGCCCTAAGGTTTTACCCAATCAATGTATGAAACAAAGTCTCCAGGACGCAACGCGAGCGCTCTACCACAAGGTACTTGAAGAGTTGAATGTCTCAATCTTCGACGCATCTATTTTTCGTAGCTTAGTATTTTATAAACATTCGTATTTTTTCAACTCAAGCCGATATGTTGCTTTCTGAGTTCTTTGTTGATTGAGGGTCGGCGTTTTCACATCGACAGACAAGAAATTAAGAAAATGTCTGTCACATAAAGAAGGAAAACGGCCATTATCAACTGACGGATGTTTCATTGTTTCACGGTGTAAATTGGTGATTCTGATGCGAAACCGGAAATAAGAAGATCAACATTTGTTTACTTAATGAAAATTTGGATAAGATATTGACGAAATCCGAGTTTCCGATTATACGCGAATCGCAAACATGTAAACAATTTTTTAATTGAATGAAGATTCAAACCAATCTGCAATTCCGAAATGGAAAATTCTGTCTTTTGAATATTAATCTTCTTCTTCCTAGGCGTTAGTCTCGAGTTGCTGCAGGATCCGCTCTCCTGGTTCGTTGTCTCCACTTCTGTCCGGTGGCTTGGTCAGGATGGAGACCTGTCGGTATCAGGTCTTGGTATGGCGTCGATCCTTCTATGCTTCGGCCGGCCTCTTGGTCTTCTGCCAGTCTAAACGCATTCTTGGCTGCTGTCTCTTCGCTGGCACCTAGTAGATGGCCGTGCCATCTCAGTCGGCCATCTCCTAATCATCTCAGTAATTTTTTGTGATTCAGAACAGTACTTAACCCATGCCACCCTTGGTTGTGCCCTAATGGGGGGGGCTGCTTATTTCCGAAACTAAAGATCCAAATTCAAAACATAATACACCAAGAAATCTCTCATCTTGAGTAGTCAGGATATTATCATTCGTTTTGACAAACAGGGTCATTGTGGAGGTAAAATGTAAGGTTAAAGGTCAAAAAGATGATTATTTTACTACACTATAAACTCACCATTGCCTGATCGAAATCAAAAATAATTTCTCTCCCTTTTCATGTCACGAGGTTTTATCCTGACTCGTGAAATATAAAACCTCGTGACATAAAAAGGGAGAGAAATTATTTTTGATTTCGATCAAGCAATGGTGAATTTTAAAAAAACCTTCCGTTCAGTCACCTAATGAAGTACACTGTAAATTGTATGAACAACTCTGATACTTTACAAGTCCGTTGTGTCAATGTCAACTTTAGGGAAGTATATAAACCCTTAAAACTGTAAAAACATTGTAAAAATATAATTAAAAGATGGCATCGATACGTCAAACATCCAGACCTGTTATTGTCATGCCTCAAGGGGTAAGCAAAGAATCCTACTTATTTCACACAACATTGTATATTCTATAATTGAAAATTATCAGGGATACCATCCAATTTCAATAAAAGTTTATATATTAGTCATAAGTAGTATGATAGGCAGTAAACACAATAATGTAAATTAGTTCATGCGATGAGACAAAAATTGTCTGATAAGCAGGAAATTTGTGTGATAATACGCAATAATTGCCAAAATACTGATGTGGCTCACAAATTGTTCGATAAGTGGCTGTCTACAGTTTACAGTGGGTGGTTGCTATTTCTTTCCCTATTTCAGAAAACATTTGACTAAATTCAAACAAAATACACCAAATAAAAGCTCTTATGATGACGAATCAGAATGTCATCATAAAGAGATGTAATATGTAATAAGACGTTGAGACTAGCAATATCAATAATATCTAGGGGAGACGGGACTAACATGAGCAGTGGACTAATATCGGTAATTTGAGTTCTTCGGCCTCTAGCTCAGGAACCATTGCTCGTATGAACTTCAAATTCGACAGAGAACTAGTCATGGTCATCGCTTTTCCGCATGTGGCAGCACAGCTCACACACGCTCACACGTGCGCACGCGCTCACTAAGAGGATAACGGGAAAAATGCATCAATTTGATCGCTGAAGTAACAGTATTGAAATCAGACGCTTATTTGGCTAAGCCTCTCATTCTGTGTGGAGTGATTGTTCGAGGCAAACGAAAGCTGTCCCGTGATCGTAATTACATACAGGTCAACGATCTAACTTCCATTTTGGCCCACTATTGATAGTTTCCGCAAAATGCGAGTCTAAGAAAAATTTAGTATCTGAGTCTAAGAAAGGCG
Source organism: Prostheceraeus crozeri (assembly GCA_907163375.1). Classification (NCBI taxonomy): domain Eukaryota; kingdom Metazoa; phylum Platyhelminthes; order Polycladida; family Euryleptidae; genus Prostheceraeus; species Prostheceraeus crozeri. The sequence continues at coordinate 43,098 of CAJQUW010004121.1, read as the reverse complement.
ACCATATAGCCCCACTCCTAAAATATCACAGAGGTAGAATGGGCAGTTCATTTTTTTATCATCACTATTATTATTTCTGGCATACTTGGACTCCAGAGAAATGCCCAAAATCTATGTGAGATTTATAGAAAACATAATTAAACTATGAATCAATGCAAAAAGTCTGCAAGAATTTGGTGGGAAGCGAATAGATTCAAGCAAATCGCCAAGGCATGAAATTTGTCTGAAAAGACAAGCCTATTGTTCTCAAGTTTACTTTAGAAAGTTAGATAGCAAACTAAATGACATAAATTCTTCTTTTAAAGTTTTCATCATGAACACGTAACTTGCTTTTGAGATTCAGTTTAGTTTGCCCTTACAGCGCTCGACACATGTCAGTTGTATATCAAGTAGCCTGAGCAAGTAGCTATCTGCTACCCTCAAGGATGAGTCCACCAAATGTTGTTTGTAATATGCATGATGTGTAATACATGATGTCGGTGGCGATTAGCAATAAAGCACGGTGATTGACCTTTGCCCCAAATACCGTATATGAATTGGGCATATGAGTGGTGTGGCATGAATGAAAAGGCGATTCATGCAACGTTTGTTAAGTCTGAAAAACCCTTTGGGTGCCCCTCTTCTGTAATCCGGCCATGTTACGAAAACTTCGAAATTTTATATTTTGAATTCAAAATGCGTCGAGGTCTAGAATAGAATCTACAAGGGAATTATTATTTTCTGTTGAACTTGACACGAGAGCACTTTCTTTATAAATTCGAATAGTTTTAATATTATACTAATGACACCTGATAACATTTAAAGCGAAACTAGTGCAAAATTCGACAAGTCTGTCGTACATTCAAATTCTTGAAATCTCATTATGACGAAAGTATTGAGTCGAAGTAGTTCAGAATTAGCGGAAAGCTGTGCAACACGTGGAAAATGAGTTATCAAAAATTTGGAGTTCGTATCTCCATTCGTTCAGTGGATAAAATTTTCGGTAGCCGGAAGATCCCTGTTCAGTGAAGGTTGAGGAGAAGGTGGAGTATCGGCCCGTAGATAACGATGCGCTTTAGTGTTTGGTATAGATTAGGTACCAAGGAAAGTTATCTACAAGACAACGGCACGTAAAAGCGTTTTCGACCTAGCGGCTTCAAGTGCTATGCGTTTTAACAAGGCGGTAGTTGCAAAAAAGTGTCGTTTATTGAGGGCAAAGCTTGAAGATTTGTGACTTAACTTGTACATATCTGCATCAGTTTGTATCTGCAGATATAGTTGCAAGTATTATTGAACACTGAGAAATCTAAACGCTTAGAAGGGACATACCTAGGAAAACATAGCTGGTGTTGGTTAGAGCCATGTGAAAGGTAAATACAATCAGTGAGACAAAGCTGCAACGCTTCATTTTGGTTAGCTGTTGCCAATCTTTATCAACGATTTAATTGGAGTAAACGTGTTTTTTCGAAAAGACTCGTGACTTCAAGTGGAAAGGTCAGGGTGTTCCGCTATCTAGATTTTCCTAGATTTTTGATAGGTTGATAAGGGATTTTTTTCTCTACAAGATAAACCCACTCTTGAAACTATTGCAATTTGTGGCGGGTTAAAGTTGCCTGAACTACAGGGGCAAGGCGCATGGAAATATCATTTCAACCTAGTGGAAGCCAGAGGCATCGAATGAAGCAGTTCCTATTGTTATAATACATGTCATTTGGCATTGCCACCATAACACTGAATCACTAACATTGTTTCTCTCTTTGTTCTAGGCTCTTGGCACGCAAAGCTCTGTAACATTCAGCTTCAAAGATGACAAACTGCAAGCTTCTTACTCAAGTGACGTTGGAACCAATTTGGCCAACGTCAACTTCGTTTGTTCAAATGATCCTGGTTTGGGAACATTCTCTGCTGGAAGCATGCAAAGCTCGACACTTGAGGCAACCCTGAGCTCTAAGTACTCGTGTCTGACAAACGGAGCCTCCAGCGGTGGAGGCCTATCTTTCGGTAGCATCCTTCTTATCATCGCGGTGGCAGTCTTTTGCGCCTATTTTCTTGTTGGAGTGGTCATTCAAATTGGAGTTCGTAAGAAGCGTGGGGCGGAAGCAATTCCGAATGCTTCGTTCTGGTTCGGCTTCCCAGGACTTGTCAGAGATGGTTTCTTGCTCATCATGAATAAGATTGGACTGAAGAAAGATAGCAGCTATGACAGTGTTTAAGGAAATCTGTTTTATAAATTACTTTTCTGGAAATATAACTTGTGATTTTCGTTGATTATAAAATAGTGTTTCTAATTGACATTTTCAAAGGCCTCTCTACATAACCACCACGAGACATGCTATGGCCTGTTAGCACTCATCTGTCGCGGGTAGGTTTATGATTAGATGTTAGATGTAGGTTAGATGCAACCACTACAAGACATGTTTCAGTCTGTAGGCTCTCAGCAAAGGGTTTTAAGTGAATACTGGCTTTCAAACTCCCATGAAGTATGTGTTCGTAAAGTCAACTATGAGTTAATGATCAGAGTTTTTATTATATCATCGGTGATTCTACAAAAGGAACTGTCAATGTAAATCAGTTTTCAGGACAGTCGTTTAAAAATGCATACATTCCTCAATCAAAATTCATAGAGCGTGGTCAAATCACATCAACCTGGGAGACTTGTCAGTGGCGTGTTTTAAGTGATATTCAATAGATACTGATCGAAATTTTCACTAGCCTGCTAATTGCAAACCTCAATCTGCCATGATATGAAAAACGTCGCAGGGTAATATTTTTCATAGAAATATCCGCATAATCACATTAGACATTTGCCATAGACGTCATATTAGATGTCACATTGCATGTCACAATTGCCATACCCCCGGTCATGGCTGTAACTTTAATCCTCAGAGGACTGAGCTTTTTCACAACCTCTGAGACCTGTGGGATGGTCCAGTGGACCCCTTTAACATATTCTTAGTTTACCTGCTTAAATCGATATCAAAACATTAGGAAAGTTGATTTTAAGTAAAACAATGATTTGCGTGTAGCAGGTCGGTATAACGAATCCCTTGAGTGACTTTCATCCTTCTCAGTATACACGTCCGAAAATATGGTGTTTTTGTAAGTCAACCACATTTAGTACAGCATCATTTGTACTAGGAGGCGGCTTTACGATATTTTGTGTCACCATAAAGCCTCAGATAGTTGATTTTGATGAAGTTGATTTAATTCATGCAGCTAATCCTTTCCTTTATTAGGTGACTGAACGGGAGGTTTTTTAAATTCACAATCAAAAATAAGATCTCTGCCTTTTTATGTCACGAGGTTTTATTCTAAATAAAAAAAAGTGACCCAACGCGTTTCGTCTTAAAGACTCTCTCAAGGGTACACTGACACGGCTACATGATGCGGGTTATATACTCAGGTGTTGGATTTGATATCTCTAGCTCATGATCTCTAGATCTCTCTCATCATATCTCTAGATCTCTCTCACACTAGCTCATGACGTCTATTCATTAAATTTGGCATTTTCGACGCAATCCAGCGAGATTCAACCGTCTTAGTAGATATCGCCGATTTCTGTTTATCCAAAATACTGCATTTGAAATAATTAATGTCCATCATTTCAGCGGTATGGTGTTTTAGATGATGATCACTCAGGGCACTAAATTTGATCACTGTTCAGTCCGACAAATCCAATAGAGTCGTTATCACTGATAAAGACAGCATAATACAGAGGACGGAAAACCTTCTACAAGATGCTTCTACCTACAAGTTAAGAATCAAATCAAAAATTAAAGCTATTGAAAACCAGGCGAACAGCTTGATACGTTGGAAGTGTCATGGCAAGCAAGCGATAGATTATGAAAAATTGTTAACTTCCGGTAGCAGTCCAGCTAAATTTTGGGTCTCAATAAAAGATCATACAGATAAAGTTAACAGCGCTTTTCCCTTACGACCGATAGCTTCAGTAATCAACACACCAACTCAAAAAATTGATCGGCTTACGAGCGTAATTTTAAACCAATTGGTTACTTAGATAGCTCAAAATCACTGATTAAAACATTAGAATCACAACCAAGCGAAATAAAAGACGACGATCAGATTTTCATCTCATTAGACGTAAAAAACCTATCCTAGCATCCCGATATGAAGGGTTAAACGGTATAGAAGAGTTTGTTTATTTCCACTGCGATCAAATAGAAAATTATGGATTTACTGTGAGTGATTTAGTTGATATGCTGAAATTCATATCATATAATTATGAGATATCGTATAACAATAAAATTTACTTGCAAGTAAAGGGCTGCCCCATGGGCACACATTTTTCACCACCTTTTGCGATAATTTTTATGAATTATATAGAAGCAAAAGCAATAAAAATTTTAGAAAATAAGTATAAAATTTCAACCGAAAATCTTTAAAAGATACATGATGACATCATCTTGGGTCCGCTCCCAAGAGATAATGAAGCCATCTTTTCGAATATTCTTAATACATTTAATTCAATTAACAAAAATATTCAACTTACCATTGAAGTACCGGTACCAAAAGATAGCGGTATGAACTTTTTAGACATGACTATTTGTATTGAAAATAATCAAATACAGTATAAATGGTATAGTAAGCCCAACCATTCTGGCATTTGCCTTAGGAAAGATAGTTTGCTCCCACACCATATTAAAGACAATTTTGTTAGTAATAGTCGTAGATATGTTTCAGAACGCTGTTCAAATCCGAATGAAGAAGTTGCTGCTTTAGATATTATGAATAAAAGACTATCGGAAAATGGCTTTAAACCATATCAAAATAACAGAAAAATATAACCATTGGATAAGCCTCCTAATTGGATAAAGTTATCTTTAGACAGAGAGATTACAGAGATTACAAGAGATTACAGAACACAATAAAATCTAAAATAGATAATAAAGAATTTTGTCAATGTCACATTTGTAAACAGATCGGTCCTAAATATAACTGTAACGACAAATATTTAGTTTACGAATTTTCGTGTAAAATCTGTCAAATAAAGTACATTGGTCATAGTAGTCGACCTTTTCGATCACGGTATAATGAACACGAACGTAGTGTGAATAGAGACAAGAAAAGTGCCCTGAGTGATCATCATCTAAAACACCATACCGCTGAAATGATGGACATTAATTATTTCAAATGCAGTATTTTGGATAAACAGAAATCGGCGATATCTACTAAGACGGTTGAATCTCGCTGGATTGCGTCGAAAATGCCAAATTTAATGAATAGACGTCATGAGCTAGTGTGAGGAGATATCAAATCCAAGACCTGAGTATATAACCCGCATCATGTAGCCGTGTCAGTGTACCCTTGAGACAGTAACGCGTCGGGTCACTTTATTTTATTTAGAATAAAACCTCGTGACATAAAAAGGCAGAGATCTTAATTTTGATTTCGATCAAGCAATGGCGAATAATCCTTTCCCTTTGTACATTCCTTCAAATTTATCCAAAGCTATCAGAAATAGACCTAAAATGAATCAAAATTGCTGTACTTCTAGAACCAAAAACAGCTGTGGAGATCTCAAACTTATCATTACTATATTGCTGTGAAAAGTTTGTCATCAATCAGTTTTTGGTGCTCAACTATGAATATAATGATAGCTTTCATTTCGGACATCGATTTATGTCGAGTTGTTCATATAGGCCAACCAGTCACGCGAGATCATGTGCGAAAGCAAAATATTCACATTTTGCGATCTTCCAACACATTGCACATCTACGAGCATGATACAAACAATGAATAAATGACTTTCACTCTTTATACACCATCGTGCACATGTTCGAAATCATTTTTCATCTAATTACAAAAATTTTGTGATGGAATTTCTACACCCTCTAAGACTTGAGGGGGGGTCCAGTGGACCCCCTTGGCCTATCTGGCATACTTCTGCTGATTCAATTGAAATGAAATAACACATGCAAATTAACTGTCAGAAATGATGATTTTGTATGGGCTTGAGTGGTTGATATATCGTCAGCGTAGAAAATGAAATAGAAAAATGTGGATCCGGGGTCCACTGAACCCCCCTCAGGTCTCTGAGGGTTAATGATGAGTGAATTAGGACACGAGAAACCGTACACGCTAAATATATTGTGAGTAATGAGCTTCTAGAAATTATGCAGGGTATCCGGGGCTGTTATGCCAAACAATAATTGAACACAGTAAATTCAACTAGTCTATGAATGAAAAGCAAATATTTTGTGATAGGAGTGGTTTGTGGATGCCGAGTTCTTCTACAGCTTGAAATTGATTGAATCAGATTAGCATGTTCACATGTTCATCACGGTCAACAACCATTTTCTACTGCGTGTTGTATTATATTTTACAATCTCAATTTTCTTGTCGCTTTAAAAGTCAACATGCTCTGCCATTTTTCTCAAACGGTTAAGCAATGTTGTATACATTACTGCCATCTCATCAGTAATATGAGTGAATATAATGTTTTTGAATAAAGTTCTCATTTAGTCTGTTTAAATTCAGTTGTGATGCTAACAGCTCCCTATTGGCAAGAAATAGCTAGAGATGGATGGTGATTTTCTCTCCTTCTATCAACCAGCATGCAGTCCGGAATACATTGGGCGTGCACAGCAACAAAATGCAACAACATCTCTTAATGCTGCATGATGACTATACGGACAGAATTTCGTATGCCGTGCGTTAATGAAATAAGAGAAGTAATGTATATTTGTTAAATATTATTGCACGACGTTCATGTGACGTATTACTATGTCTGCATTTATCAATTGATTTATCGCTACAAGGTTGTTATAATCTCTTATCGCACTGTGGTTATATATTATGTATTCGTTATGCAAACGTTTATTTCAGGACATAGAAATAGAACAAAGACATTTTGATAAACGGCGCTGAGATAGTATTCACAGTGAAATTTTTGTAATCGTCTAGCTAGCACCTTGCTATTTCTAGGCATAGAAATCGAATTATTATTATCAATGGTACAGGTTTTCCTACACGACAACGGCAACTACCGAATCAAGAGCGGCACTTTAATTTCTAAAACGTTAAAAGATAAAATATTACGTCATTTCACAATTGAGAGCGACAACAATAAATAAACTGCAGCAAAATAGTTCAATTGTGTCTCTATCAGATTAGTGAGCGGTATTTCACGTGAAGAATAAATGATATCTATTCGGTTTGATCCAAAGCCCTATATAGATGTCTTCAGATCTGCTAAATTAACTTATCAATATGGATCGCCAGCGAATACCTTCTGATGTTAAACGCAGAATCATTATGGCTAACGAAGCCGGAGATGATTATATTGAAGCCGCTCGAGTTCTCGGTGTAAAACGGGGTACTGCGTATTCAATAGTACATCGTTATATACTTGAAGGAGTCATTGAGCGTCCCAGAGGAGGAAGACGACACCAAAAGATGGACGAAGATATGGCAAATACCGTGGTAGAGATTGTTGAATCCCAACCGGAATTCACGTTAGCCCAAATCAAAGCTGATCTACAAGCGCGGATGCCGGACAAGCCATCTGTCTCAATTCAAACTATCAGCACATGTCTGAGAAATCGTCTTATCTTCTTAAAGAAAATGGAGACTGTTCAAGTCAACCGCAATAGCCATGACGTCAAAGTGAAAGGGCCGAGTATGCGGACTGGTATCTGCACACGATCAACGCAAACCATTCGCCAACATTTACTTTTGTGGACGAATCCGTCTTTAATTTATGGATCAGTCGCACACGAGGTCGTGCCAGACGGGGAGAGCGAGCTGTCAGGATTGTTCATGGACAGCGCGGGCGGAATTTTACTCTCATCTTGGCGGTCTCTAATGAAGGTGTCGTCCATCATGAATTCTACGAAGGCGGAACCTCCTGTGAGAGATTTAACTCCTGGCTGGAAGAAGCGTCCGTTGCGGCTGGGGCTGGACCTCGTGTATTCGTCATGGATAATGCTCCGTGCCACAATAGAGCCCGTGAAGTCAGTTTGCGAGAGGGACACTCTATTAGGTACTTACCGCCCTACTCTCCATTTCTCAATATCGCAGAGAACGCGTTTTCCATGTGGAAAGCGGCTTTCAAGAGAGAAGTAGCTGAGATTCGTGAGCAGTTACACAACTACACTGGACAACAGCGGAATTTGACCTTACTGCAACTCGCCTCCCAAAACATGAGTGCCATCACTGCAAATAAGATGGGAAGGTCTTCCAGACGTATGGGCAGATTGATACCTAGACTAATTAATCGCGAGGATGTCTTACAAAGCCATCAATGAATATTACGGTACTTGTTTTGTTTCATAAAAAACTTTTTCGTATTGACTTACCTTTTCGTAAAAAAGTTTTCAATGACTTCAAACTTTTCCTTTTGACATATTTTACCTTTTCGAATTAAAAAAATTATCAAAACTTTTTGTATTGACTTACCTGTTAAATAAAATATAATTGAATATGAAAAGCCGTTTATGATTTCAGGTTGCCGCTCATTAAACTTATAAATCCATTAATAAACTCACTTATTATCACTACCGATTAAAAACAATATCATTCAATTGAAAACGCTGCTGATAACAGAAATACCGTTGTTGCATCTTAAAACATATTCTTTAATCTGATAGTCGCATTGTCGAACTGGAAAACCTGTATTTATCTACTGCCATTGTCCAGAAAAGTTTTACGGTAGGTTGACCAGTGGTTGTGCAAAAGCACATGATTCCTTCACGTCTTCAATGCCGTGGACAAACTCATCAATTGTTTCCATTGTCCATCGGTGTAGATTCAACTGAAGTGCGAAGAGTACAGCGTGGCGTCATAATGCACAGTAGACTGCAGCATTAAGTTAGTTAATGCACGCCTGACGCCTCTCGACCGCCTCGCAGTCTCGACGCTGTCATGCATTAACTAAAACTCATTGACGTTATAAGAACTTAGCAATTAATTAACCACAGAATAAGATTGTTTAACCGCATCACTTTGCTAGAAGTGCAAACTGATTCAAAACAATGGCACATGAAGGAACTTATTAAGTGGGCAAAAAGAATTTCTTAATACCTTGCAGAGATAAGAAAAATAGTCGTGCGTCGCTTGCGGATTGCTGTGAATTCCTTTAAAATGCTCCGATCGCCACGATTCCTTCAGATTCGAAGAATTCAGATCATTGCGCAAAAGTTTTCTCGAAAATGTTGGGCAGTCCGATTATTATAAAAAAAGTTATCAGGCGAACGAAAAAGCGTTCACAAACTTTTATGTACAGTCCGTTTCATAAAAAGTGGATCATCCTAAAATGTGACTAAATAAAACAAGTATGATACAGAAAGCATTTTTCATGTTATTTCATGTCCCTTATATATTTAAATGTCCTTATATAATCTGATAAGCTATGATACAGTAACGGTTCTTAAGAAGCTAATATTTTGTGGCCCTACCCTTATTGTCAATGACATTACCAATTCGTCTAGGCATTGATTCGATGACATCGTTGATTTTTGACTGATCTAACTTTCTCCACTCTCTTTTTAACAGTGACGTAAGTTGAGATACGCCATCTGTAGGTAGCAGGGAACGACGAACGTTACGTTTTAGAATACTCCATACATTTTCTATGGGATTCAGATCAGGAGAACGAGCTGGCCCTCTTTACGACAGAGTCGAAAATCATCATTATGCCATCGATGCACATTTGTGTAAGAGACATTTAGTCGCTTGCTTGTAGCTCGCAAAGAAAACCATAGTTCTAGCAAGGCTGACACTTTACCTTTTGTGAATGCGATCTCGTTATTGTTCATTTGTGCTTTGTATTGTTTTCAACCGGTAGGAGATAGATTTCTAGATGAAAGCAATCAAGAGTGCTGCCAACACCACCGCAACGAAGTCAGGAAACTATGGAACATGAAGTCCAGTTAATCACATGTAGCAGTTACATAATTGTTGATGAATAATGGTGCTATACTGACTCTGATTGACCGATTTTCTTTATTTTTGCTTTGCTTGATAGCTTTTGGCTTGAAGAACATATTACAACATATTACATAACAAAGGAAACAAATGTAATTTTATAAGAGTGAGGTATGATTTTGTGTAACATTGCTAAATGAAGATCAAATTATCTACTACTTTTTTATCTATAACAGGAAAACAACTCAATATTCATGCTTGAAATTTCCAAAAATGATATTAGTAAGCACAACTGACATATCTTCCAAATTTCAGAGAAATTCGTTCAAGTTTGGCGGATTTAGACAAAGTTGAAGTTAAGGCGATGTTTAAGGGTGATCCATTTTTTATGAAACATAATTGATTGTGGCATACGGGAGGTAATTGGTCATAGTAGCTTTGTAGTGAAAAAGTCTCTCCCACTGTTTTTATCCACTTGTAATTTTAATAAAATTTGAAGGTAAAACTATTTACAAAGGCAGACGTTTCGTGACTCTGTCACAGCCTCAGTGCCAGTAAAATCAGAATGTGACAGAAGTACAAATGTGAAGTGGATCTTAAATACTAATCCATTCGATCGCTTAGTCGCGAGCATCCGTCAACCAACCAGCTCTTGTTTCCTGTTCAGACCTGGATTCTTAGTCCTAATGTACCTAGCTTCAGTAATGCGGCTTTCAATAGGTGAATTGTGCTTGCTAAGAATCATGAGGTTGAAATCTTTAATAGTCATGTTACGCCGATGAAAATATTTCGCATGTTCAGAAAAGGCACTGTTAATATTACCAGCTTTTAAACTACTTGTATGTTCTTTTAGACGGGCAAGAAAAGGACGACTAGTTTGACCTCTTGTACGCTTGTTGACAGAATGGCAAGTAAATTGATACACTACATGACGATCATCACACGCATAGTTATCATTAAGGCCATTGCATAAGTCAATTTTTATGCTTACGAGACCTATTATCATTCAGGTATTGACTCAAAGTTTTGTTAGGTTTGCTAACTAAGGTTACCGGTAAATCATACTTATTAATAAGGGAATTAATTTTTCTATTACAGCTATCGCTTATGTATTTATCTTTTTATGAAACAATCTGTAGAACTTGACATCGACTGTGTCTCTTTGCTGTGTGATCCGGTTGATAACTGTCACTGAAACTTCAGACAATTTTGCGTGTTTGATGTTGAACTGGCTGCTCATTGTTCGATTGCTATGGTATTATGTCAGCAGATTGTGCATTTCCTTGGCTCCAATGATTCCTTTCTAGTCAAACAGAAGAAGCGACGACCGGTCTAATTCTGTGGAATTAACTGAGATGAAATCCTGCAGTTTTAATTGTTGACGATCAGTCATGAAAAGTCTAGCGAACAGAACAGAGAATTCTTCATAAACTGACAAACAACTGGCGTTCAATAACATGAACCCTAGTGTCTTCCATGAACCTGAAACATGAGTCACTCACAACGATTATCAATTTATGAAAACAATGACACAGCCTATCATAATAGGTGAAATCACAAAATCGCCTGTAGAATTGTTCAGAAGCTTGCTGGAATATCACTCTGCTCATGATCGTTTACAATGGATTATGAAGATCAATCATGCAAATAATGGAAACTAGAATCACAAGTTTGTTGTGGTCAGAAGATCAATGTTCATAATTTTCTTTCATGTCGCCTACCGGTTTTTACTAGCAGTCTAATTTCATTCATATTCAAGCAGTTGACACCTTTCATGTGCGCATAAATTACGTATCAGGAAATACGTATTTCCTACGTATTGGGAACGGAGATAGTTCCTAAAAACGCAGACACATCTGCATACACAAACCTGACAAGTGTGAGTAAATTCTTGTAGGATCAGGAGACTCTAAAAAACGGATGCATGTCTACAGTTCATTTAATCATTCGCGTGAAACAGATGTTCGATTTCAACCGGAGCATTTTGTTTATTTACTCCCGGAGAAGTCTCCGTAAAAAACGGAAGAGGCATAATCCACACTGTAAACTGTACACTCTAAAAACAGCTATAACAACCGTCAAACTTCACAGAAAAATATCCGTAAATATCTGTTAAAATGATGTCACAACATGAGTGATGACGTAACAGTTAAAATTCGTTCATATCAGTTAAAACAGCGGCGGTTTTTACGAATATTTACAGTTCAGACAGTAAAAAACCGTGAAACTAATTTTTGCTGTTAATTTGAACGGATATTTACGGTTTACAGTTTACAGTGACGGTTTTATACGGCTCTTACATCGGACGCTATCTCAAAATAACGGCAGAGAAGTCAAGAACTAGACCCACTGTCAGAATTCAGACTAGTGCGATCCTATTTATCTATTGTCCTGTCTAGGCAAAAGAGGACGATAGCATATGTAGATATCTGATCTGTATGGTCACGCCACTCTCGCTTCGCACCCGCACTCGCGTGTGGTGTAGCCTTTAATTGTATTGACAAGTGGTATCTGCAGCCGCAGATCTAAACAGGACATCCTATCGACCGGCTTTGGTGTAACTGGTTTTACGACATAGGTTGAGAATAGAAAATGATATTGTAATGTGAGAAAGTGCGGCAAGATCAAAGTTATTATTAATCTGGTGAGCAAAGTGAATAGAAAAAAACACTTAGATAAATGTTAATTATCTCTATACAGTAGCTTTTGTTCAGTAGTGACCAAAGTGAAAGTAAGCAGTGAGACATTATGTGGGTGTTGAGTCAGCGGTGCGTCGACAAACATTTATAGATACCGTACATTCTTCTCTTTTAAGCTCAAGAATTCAACAATTCTTCAAATGTAAAAGGGCTCTCACAATCAGGAAAGTACAAAAAAAGTACACATGTAAAGAGCCACAAGTACTCTCCTCAGAGTCACAATTTCATAAGAGAAGAAGAAATGAACGATATAGACATGCATCCACAATAACGAAATGAAAGTAATGATCAAATTCTTCTTTAATATCAAAATATCAAATCGTTTATTTCTTAAAAGAGACAACTCGAACATGAGATGATACATCATTAGTTTTACGAATACAGAATGATGGCAAAGGGTGAATTTCAATAAGAAGCGCCAATTAAGATATTTTCTTCTTGAAAATTAAAGTTTTCAAAACCGCGTCGGTTTTGTTATTATTTACAATATAGTATATGAAAAGGTCTTGCCTGTAATATTGTCATTCAAACTTCCTTACTTTAGTAATTATCGAGTTTTTAATAGACGACAGCGTTTCAGCAACTACCTTACGTTAAATAATTTTGATCAAATGCTTTTGGATTATTGCGGAAATTCTGAATTCATATGAATATGGAAATTACTGCTGTAAATGTGGGCATGCAGCTCATGGCCATGTTAACCTTAAGAAATTAACTCAACATTGCTTAATTCAGGCTACCATGACATCCATTTTCAAATTTATCGGTGATTTACTATTGACATTTAACACAAGTTTATTTTAGATTTTCCCTCTCTGTTACTGCAAACCCATACTAATTCACAAAAGAAAAGATCATTTTCAATAATCATGATTCAATTTCAACGAAGAAGTCATTCATCGATTTCAAAATATCAAAGAAGACCAACAGTTCTCAAAATTATAGTCAATTTTGGCGATGACAATGAGATATTCCGTGAATTCGTCCGAGTCCAATCGTCAGGAAGCCGGCAAATATGAGACGCCATTGGCACAATCGCATGCTTTTTTTCGGCAGTATAAAATTATTTGTGGCATCTGGATTCGAATAGTAATAACCTTCCATAACAAGAGTATACCGCTCATATCGTTGGCTGTAAGAGTCGGTTTCTGATTTGACCAATTTCCGTATAGAATGCACCAGAAGAAGACAGCATCCACGTGGCTTTTCGTCCTTATCTGCTCGAGGATATTTTGTCGGTCTCCTCCGGATATAGTATTCCAGGCTGGAAATCAACATTCATTTATTTAAAACAGAAAAATCAAGCACGGATGCATTACAAGCATGTAGGCCTAACAATGCCCTACATTTACATAAAGCGATGAAATGCATACACGTGAAGAAAAAATGTATGGAATGTAAAGAAATGGAAATAAGGCTCTGAAGGAGAGGATATTTGAATTTCAACATGAAGTGGTATTTGTATGAATTTAATCAAAGCACAAGTCATAAATTGTATAAACGCAATTGGAGATCTTGAACATTTATTGATATAAACGGCCTAGTATCAAAAATTTATCAATGACATCTGTGACAGTGCGCCGCTTGCCTTTTGTCGCGTTTTGGTGAACTGCTCTAGATTCTCCCTGATGAGAAATCGAAACTGCACTTTAAATTCTCCCAAAAATATTATGTACGGGATTTTGCCTCCAATAAATTTCCCTTTGGAAATTGAGTGTTTTCCCATATTATATTTTTGTAAATATGCACCTGTAAATTCTTTGTTTAACTGCATCAATGTGAGTGACTTTAACGGTCGTTCACAATCTAGTATAAAACTAGCTGCCAGACTATCTAGCAGCACAGAGAAATTGGTTTTGGAATAAATCGCTTTCTGTTACCTGCGACTTCTGCAACAACATCCCAAAACATGCTTCACGCCCCAATGCTTCATCCTAATTATTAACGAGGTCCGGGACGAGAATTTAATAAAGTGCATATTATAAACAAAAGTATGCATACATTATGCATTTATAAAACGTAGAAACCAACACTTCAAAGTTTGAGTGAGGTCCTTATTGCGATGTTTCATCATTATTGCAGTTGAGTTGCGTTTATGCAGTCATTCGTGTTGTAACAATGTCTGAGTTCTGATGTCAGTTGATGCCTGGATAAATTTCTAATATGCTTTAATAAGCTTATTTATCTGTTTATAGCTTTGTCTTACTTCAAGTATTGACATTTCATGCAAAATAATAAATTTTGGAGTTGATATTGAGTTCTGTTGGTGTGTATAGGCTGTTGTCAATTTTGTCAATCCGTAAGTTAGTCTTCATCATCTACATGTATGTGCATGTCTAGTTGTCATACAATGAATGACATTGTGCATCCTAAAAATCCATATTCTTTACAAATGCGAAATATCAAATCACGAATTTTTGCAAAATAATGTACATGTACATGTAGTTCATGATAATCCCGATATCCAAGCAATTTGTAATGCTAATATAATAGCAGGAAAGCACGGTTAATTATTGTCTTTACTTTATTTGCAATTGGAAAAAATTCCTTAACCCATATTGTACCACTGTCCCTAAAAAGGGACGCTTAATCTTTTGACTGTCAATGTCAAAATATAACATTAATGAACAAACTTAGAGATTAACGGGAAGCTATTTACCAAATATATTAATAATATACATGGATTTGTCTTGAATATTATCTGTACTACTACTCAGATGATAGAGTTCTGTATTTTTAAGATTTATTAGTAAAAAAATAAAAAAAATATTTTCTAATACTCATTTACATGACCCATTATACTTAACTTCTAGAAATGTGATAATCCTTAGTTGTTTGATGCATTGTTGTGATGCAGTCAAAATATGATTGCAAAATAATTTATCTGTTTGGAGAAATAATCGATTATATAACCGTCCCGATTAAGGGACGTTGGGTACGAATGACCCCCGTGACATTGGAAAATGAAAACATTCAGAACGTCATTTGAATAAACTTCTGACTCATTTTATATGTTGTGGTACACATGTTCCTTTCATTTTTTCTAAATTTAGTTATGTTTTGTAAAATTATTTCAGTTAGTTTTTGTTTAAATCTCATGGAATTTGAATTCATGCAGTCTAATCTATGCGAAATCAAGAAATGGCGTCCAAAAAGACAAGAACCAAAAGTCGAAAACGGTAAGTTTTAATTTCATCTAAATAATTGTTCTCAGGGTATGCTATGATAATCGCAATGAACTGTATGTAGTAGAAGGTTAGTATCTACATTAAATGTGCCAGTCAATAGCAAGATTAATATTTTACCTATAGGTAGGGGTAGGCCTATAAATGTTGTATATAAACATATTGGCTACATATTAGTAATATCTCAATGGCGGTTAACCGACGATTGAATGAATAGCTATCCATTATCAAAATAGGCTGTAGGCTTGATAGTTGGACAGTTTACATTTGGTTTAATTAATTTACTTTCCAAAGTAGGCTACTGTTAATTTCTGTATCGCTCTCATTAGTTTGAAGCTTATTAGTCTACACTAGCGCTTTAATGATATGTTACTATAATCATAATCTTTTCATTAGATATGGAATTATCTTAGTTTCTGTAAGGTAAAACGTCAATCGAATGCAAAATGATGACAAGCATCTTCATTCGTCTTCTTTACATTTCAGGAAGATGAGTTATCAATTGCGGATGCCTCAAATCAACCAAAATCACGATTTGCCAAATACCGAAATCGAGAGTGCAGCAGAATTATATCATCTCGATGGAGAAAGGAAGATATTCCGACGAATTTATCTACTCAAAGAAGTTGGACAAACGATATGCCATCACTGATTAATGAATCCGATTCCCCTAGCACGATATTTGAAAAATTTTTTGATGACGATGTTATTTCTATGATAATGGAAGAAACTACAAGGTATGCTGTTAGTAATGGAAAACATAATTTTCAAGTGGCATCAAATGAGATACGCTTAGTTTTGGCAATTCTTATCATTTCTGGATACGTTCCTCTTCCTAGAAGGAAAATGTATTGGGAGTTAAAGTCTGATGTTCACAACGAAGCTGTATCAAAGGCAATGTCCAGAAATCGTTTTGATGAAATCATTCGATATCTACATTTGGCAGACAATGACCATTTATCTTCGGACGACCGGTTTTCGAAAGTTCGTCCTCTACTTGACAAAATGAATGAGAGATGCTTGAAAATCCAGCCAAATGAACACGAATTATCAATTGACGAGTCGATGACTCCATATTTTGGACGTCATGGCAACAAACAATGTATAAGGAATAAGCCCATTCGATTTGGTTTCAAAACATGGGTGTTGGCTACCAGTGGAGGCTATGTAATACAATTCGATCCGTATCAAGGCAGTAAATCAACGTATGACAAAAATCTTGGATTAGGTTATAGCGTGGTCACCAATCTTCTTGATTCGCTTCCAAGCCACCTCCCCTTTTGTGTGACATTCGACAATTTTTTTACGTCTTTACGTCTTGTTTCTGATTTAGCCGAAGAAGGATTCGGAGCAACAGAGACAATCACAGGTAATCGGCTTCAAAAATGTTCGATTTCCTCTTCCAAAGAATTAAGTAAACAACCGAGAGGAGCATTTGATTACCGCTACGATCGACAAAATGAAATCATAACTGTAAGTTGGAATGATAACAGCGTTGTTACACTGGTATCCAACATACACGGTGTCTTCCCTTTGAGTAGCGCCAAAAGGTGGTCAATGAAAGAAAAGAAATTCATGCAGGTTGAGCAACCACGCATCGTACAAGCGTATAACAAAGCTATGGGAGGGGTCGATCGTATGGATCAAAGTGTCTCTTGCTATCGAATAAAGATCAGGACAAAGAAATGGTGGTGGCCTTTCTTTGCGCATTGCTTAGATATGGTATTGCAAAATGCCTGGCTATTACATAGAAAAAACAGTTCAGAAAAATTGGATCAACTGTCTTTCAGACGAGAGATTGTTGATGTCTACTTGCGATGGTATTCAGCTTCAAATGAAAATTCACCAGTAGCACGAAAGATTGCACGCTTGGATAATAAAGTCCCAGGTGAGATTAGACGTGATGGAAAAGGCATTTCATCATCTCAGAAAGTACATAAAGAAGATGCGCCTATTGTGGGAAGAAAACTTACAGACGTTGCATGAAGTGCCAAGTGCCTCTCCACCTTGAATGTTTGCAAACCTTCCATCAATGACTTCTGATTTAAATGTTGTAAAAGTGAACAATCGATCACTGCATCAATCCTTGACTTGATGAAGAAGTGTAAATTTAATAAAAACGAAAAGAAAAAATCATATGTTATATATGTCTTATGCGGAATACCAGTACCCATTCGTACCCAGTGTCCCTATAAAGGGACGTTTACTAAATCGTATATAATTACTTATAACCTTGATTATTTTCATAAATAATGTCGAATTGGTGATTAATCAAAGTAGAAAAATGCAATTTTCAGAAAGAAAATAAAAAAATCAATTTTGGGTTAATATGGGTTAATCAATATTGGTCGGTCTCTTTCATGTTTACAATTATGCGCCACTCCTTTAAGTATTACGGTGAAATCATCAATGCGTTGCCGATTGTTCAGAATACATCTGATCTAGATCGCAGAATTACTTATCCAGTCAATCCTGCCAATTGATACAGTCGCATAATTGTCTCGTAGCTCAGTTGGTTAGAGCACAGGTCTAGTTAATCTTGGTCCTAGGTTCGAATCCTACCAGCCGCAGATCTTTTCCATGGCAATTTGATCTATCGTTTATTTAATCTATTTGTTGCTAATTGCATTCACGACATGGTTTAAGATGCTTCGGTGGACAATCGATCCCCGCTACTTGCCTTCACCCTCAGAGACCACTGGACCCTGCAGCCATATTTTCTATTTTACTTTTTGTGCTGAGGATTTATCAACTGCTCATGCCCATGTAAAATTATCATTTTTTACAGTTTTTCTGCTTGTGTGATTTCATTTCAATTGAATCAGTAGAAGTAGGGTAGATAGGCCATGGGGGTCCACTGGATCCCCCCCTCAGGTCTCAGAGGGTGTAGAAATTCCTAAAACAAAATGTTTACTATCAGATGAAAAATGATTTTGTGCATGTCCACGTTGGTGCATAATGAGTGAAATTCATTTATTCAATCATGTATGTGCGTTATGTTGGAAGATCGGAAAATATGAATATTTTGTTTTCGCCGATGATCGTGCATGACTGGTTGGCCGATATGAACAACTCAGTGTCCGAAATGAAAGCTATCATTACATTCATAGTTCAACACTAAGAATAGAGTGTTGGCAAAGTCTTCACACAAGTAATTGATGAGTTTGAGATCTCCACAGTTGTTTTGAGGGTCTTAAAATGCAGCAATTATGGCTCAGTTTATGCCTATTTCCGATTGGTACGGATAAATTTGAAACAATGGACAAATGGAAAGGTTTTGCTGCATGAATTAAATCAATTTCATTAAAATCAACTATCTGAGGTTACATGGCGACAACAAACATCGTAAAATTGACTCCTAGCACAGCGGATACTGTGCTAAATGTGGTTGAATTACAAAAACACCATATTTTCGCATGTGTTTTCCGAGAAGGTTGAAAGACACTCAGACGATTAATTATATCGACTAACGACACGCAGACATCATTGTTATACTAGAAATCAACTTTCATAATGTTTTGATATCGATTTAAGCAAGTAAACTAAGAATTTATAAGAGGGGTCCACTGGACCTCCCCCCTGAAGTATCAGAGAGTGTGAAAAAGCTGAGGTGTCTGAGTGTTAATGTCGGCGGTCACAATTGTGACGTGTTATTTATTCATTGATTATTATTGCCTTGACAACTGATGTGTGGTGGTGAGTGAGGGTTTGATCCTGCCAATTGACAGAGTCGCGTAAGTGGCTCGTAGCTCAGTTGGTTAGAGCACAGGTCTAGTTAACCTTGGTCGTAGGTTCGAATCCTACCAGCCGCACATCTTTTGCATTGCAATTTGATCTATCGTTTATTTAACTTCATTGTTGTCAATTATTAAATTAGTTCATCCCTATCAGTAGGTCTGTATACAAAATATGTATATTGCATATTTGTCGGTTGATTTCTCTGAATTGAAGACGTGTATGTTCATGATCTTCTGTGACGATTAACATTTTACTTACATTATATACACCCAAAGTTGAATTCGAATTCTCGCTTTTGGAGCAGTCGGATGAAACTTACACATGTTTGCAATGTCTATATACATCGACAATAATTGATTGTATATAATAATACATGTTATATGTTATAATATATATTATAATAATTAATTGTACAAAATAATTATTATTTTGTACTCCCCACAATACCTTCCCTTTTGACATGTTTATTACAGCCTCGGACAAGGATAACATCAACCCACATCGAGATGTTATGTACATAACAGTTCTAAAGGTGGGCATTAATGATAGGGAAGATTGCATTGAATACCAAAGTCTGCTTTTCTGACATTTTGATGCATTTTGCTGACATCTTGTCTTGTTTTTGAATTTCAGTATCAAAAATTTGTTATGCAACACAAAGCATAAACATTTTGGCTAAACCCCGGAAATACGGTAGAAGCAGGAATGATGGAGGATCATTAATACTGTCCGAAAATTTACGCGGTGTGACTTCAATTAAGTGATATTTTGAAATAAGAAAATATTAGATGTCAATCTGGTCATAGGTCACCAGTGAACCATGATGGGCTTTCGTTGTAGTGAAACCTCCGCAAATTTTGTTATCAGAAAACCTTATTGATTCTCTTCGAAATTGCGAAAACCTTATTGATTCTCTTCGAAATTGCGAAAACCTTATTGATTCTCTTCGAAATTGCTTGTTTATGCATTGCTGCTTCAGTAAAATGATGTTTCATGTATATATTGACAAAAGAATTGCTGTTATTTCCACTTCCTGTTATTGATTTAGTATTTCGAAAATACATAAACTGCTCATAAACATTTAAAATTCTACGTATTTCACCATCATACGGTCAAACAATAATGAAAACTAAAGCAGTTACGTCCTCTCATGAAGCTATTTAATTCGTCATGAAACACACCAAACTATCATTTAATTTATTACTTGGTAACAAAATATTGAACAATTTGAATTCAAAAACTGTGACGCAATAGGCCTACCAGAACTGTGAGTGTCATGACTTTTACTTTTTGCAAATAGTGTTTACTACGTTGCTTTTGTATGAAGAAGTCACCAATACACATAGATTGCATTTTTATAACACGAATAAGCAAGACCCTCTCCGATTTAAGGATTCGGTGTAGATAAGTTCTCCTTTGGTGTTTCATGTACATACCAACTTTAGTTTTACGAAGTGGTACATAACACAAAAATCATCTTTCCTCAAAGGCAAAGAGTGAAACGAGCCAAACCAAGATGCACAAATTTTTCTTAGCGATTTAAATGAAATCAATCGACAGTTCATTCAATATTTTCTAAAGCTACCTTGACTACCAGAACGCTATAAAACGTGTTGGGCAAAAATAACACCAAACGTCCATTGTTTTTGGTGGATATTCATGACCTTGAATATAATCATTTTTATGGTTTATCAGTGACCCATTGGGCTTTCGGGGGCTAATTGAACATCTTCATCACAAGTTTCGCATTTGGTTTTTGAAAATTACATACAATTATGTCCTAGGATCTTTTAGAATGGCTGACAACTATGAATTCATAATTTATGGTTCTCATTCGGTTTCAGGCAATAGGTGTTCAAACAGGAGTCACATTCGCTTTTAAAGACACGAAGCTGCAGGCCACGTACTCCAGCGAAGACGGAAGTAATTCTGCCAGTGTGGACTTTGTCTGTTCAAATGCAGATGGTCCCGGATCGTTTGAAATAACGGAATCTGACGGCTCAACCTTCGTAACAACTGTCAGCTCCAAATACGCCTGCCTCACGAATGGTGCTGCTGGTGGAACTCTGTCAGTTGGAAGTATTCTACTTATTGCGTTGATATCAATCTTTGCTGCATATCTAATTGTTGGAGCCATTTTTCAAGCTGGAATCCGCAAGAAACGTGGAGCCGAGGCGATTCCAAATGCATCATTTTGGATGTCGTTCCCTGGGCTGGTGAAGGATGGAGTTTTGTTTGTATTAAACAAGATTGGACTTAAGAAAGCTGATGGTTATGACAGTGTTTGACTAAGGCTGCTTGAATATTTGTATTGTTAGATGAATCTTATTCTTGAATAGATAATGTATGTACTTCGTAGTTGCTTTGATGCTTTTTTAACGGAGGAGTTTCAGAAGAAGTGTTCTATAATTCTCATTACCGTAAGTATGCCTAAGTTAGTGCGCCTGTAATAATTAATAAAAGCAGCATTTATTCATTATCACTAACTTAGGCGATTTGTCAGTAGTGTGTTATATTTAATGAATGCCTGTAAGAATTTCACCAAAATTAGCAAGAGCTTTCTCTCAAGAAACCCGTCTTTGGTTTCCGGGCTTGAGCAAGTTTAATGACTATATGCCAGTAATTCCTTTAAAATACATATAATGATCTGACTTAACCCAATCAGGACCGGGAGATTTTGAGTGTCGTAGAACATTCTCCCCTCAAATTTTCCATGTTCCGCTGGATAAAACATTTTAAACACACGGTTGTCTTAAATTTGGAGTCGAGTCTCCTCTTTCGAATGGTAGTGCCTATTTTGCATGATTCGAAGACCTACATACAAAAAATTCAATTTTGAAATTTGTATTTTCAAATGTCTTCATTTTTATGAATCTATGTATCTTTTGACTCTTCAAAAATTGTTTACTACAACTAAAGTATTTCTGCAAACTTTTGCTCAAGTATATATAATGGTGTCATGAGCACAATATTCTACGTTAATTTTAGTACTATAAATAGCAATTTGAAATTTAAACGTAAATAATGTCTTTTCATTTATTGTTGCATTTTTCTATCTTTACAGATGTCTCGATCTAATGACTTATTCGCTATAAAGACAAGGTTATAATACATTTCGAATCGTGCTGCGTATTTCGCACTATTCTGTGGGTTTCATATCTAAAAATTCACATCAAAACATCACATTTTCACATTTTACATTTACATGCACATTTATACATTACATGTGCAATTGTGCATGTACTGATTTTGGGAGACAAGATGAATAAGTATGTCAAGTCAACAATCTTGAATTTCACAGGCACAAATATCATTTAAATATGATAGAGAAACATTATATCATTAATCAATGCTACTGTAAATGAAAACCAAAAATGACTTTTATATACATGTACTTTTAAAACTGGTCTTACTTCTATCTAACTTACTTTAATAGATATAATAGGAAGCTGATGAGGGGGGATGCACCTCTCCGGTCCTGATATGGTTAATATCGCATGTGAAAAGTTATCTTGAATACCTTTGATGTTACATTTGTACATTAGGACGTGATCTGATTATCTGATTTCGATTATTTGAGTGCTTTCTTTTACTTTATTATAATTCTATCTCGTATTGTCTTGTTACTTCGTATGTGTATAATTCGTATGTTCGGTTCAACCTGAACTACTGCTCACAAGTATGGTCTCCAGATGCAAAATGTGCTGTGAATAAGATTGAGCGTATTCAAAAGCTTTCGTCAAGTTCTTATGTTTTCACATTCGCATAATGTACAGTACAAAAGTGATAACTACGCTGTATTATGCCATCATTTCCGCTTAACTACGCTCGCGGAGCGCAGGGAGATTTCAGACATTTTGCTATTTCACAAGATTGTCAATAGTGCAATCAGTTGCAATTGTTTGACATCAGCTGTTTGTCTGAAAGTGCCTGGTCGTATTACCAGGAATACTGGTATTTTTACTTCAAAAAGGAAAAGTCGCTTACTCTTGCGCAAACATGCTCTCTTCCAGAGGACATTTTTGAGTGTAAGCAAATTCAAAGAAATTGACGTTTTCAGTACATCTCTTTCTACAGTAAAAGGGTTTCTGATAAAACATTTCCCATAATTTTCTCGGTTCTTTTTATAAAGTATCTTTTTTCTTATTGTCATGTATTTTAGGTAGGTACATTTACAGTATATCTGGTTTTTTAATGTCTCACCTTTATTCTGGTAATCTGTTGTATTTCATTAGTATTTGAAAAATGCTATGTGTTTTACTTCTATGTCTTTTATCAGGTATATTTGTTCATATTGTAATATGTTTCAGGTACGTGTATAATTTCAGTATCTGGTTTTCTATTGTCTCATTTTGATTCTGGTAATGTTGTAATCTTTATATCATTCGCATCTGATGACTGTAATTGGCATCCAGCTGTTGTCATCATTTTGAACAAATACAAATACTTGTTGAGACCATGCATTGTAGACTTTATTAAGCCAATAATAAGCTCATTGGTTTATAGTATGATTTTCCGGAAACGCATTTTGAAAATTCCAATATTGGTGAGTCACATTGCACCTTCTTGATGAAGCCAAGCGGTATAGAAGTTGCACAGTCATCCACCCACGCCTCTATTAGGCTATCTGAAGCAGGTACCTGCTTCCATGTCTGAACTTGTAGAAGAACAGATGTTATAGACCCTTATGTACAAATAATCTGCACTGATAACTTTGTAGGATGGTAAAATAATTACAGAAATGCAGTGAGTGATCTCAGTTCACCGGTTGATTCTTGATTGATAATGAAAAAACTAAACATGAACTTGCTTCTGTATTGTCTTCACACAACAGCGTCTGTAAAATAATAACCAGATAAGGACGAGGAAGTGTAACTTATAAAGTCAATGATTCTTGTCAATCATACGAGAACCGTGAGAAAAGATTTACTCAAACGAAGGTTAATGCCGATGTTCCTCCTCAATATAAAGAGCTCCATGCACTCTTCCTGTAAACGTGTTGACATGTATACCGGTATTTAGAGTTACTCAGGCATTAAACTCCACCGGTCATCAATTTGCTTCGAAGCTCTTGTGACGGGTGCTGAATGGCATGGAACATAGAGGTCAAGTTATTTGCATTATGGCGCCAATACTCAGTTAAGGGAAGCCATTAAACATTTTGCACAGAATGGTGACAAGTTCATTTCAAATGGAAATCATCTGAATGCATAACTCACACCCAAGCAAGTTGAAATTTCAAGCAATTGTCCGATGTAGTTCACATCCGAAAAAGTGGTTTCGGACTGTGACAATCATGACATCCCTGTCAAATGTCCAAAAAACGTTCATTGCTTCGATAAAGAGTATCCTCTGTAAGTAATAATTGCGGCAATTTTTAATGAACCAAAAATTGGAAAATATGACCTTAAAAGCTCTTAGAATACATCCGAATATTACCAAAAAATCTCAAGATGTGACAAAAATATGACCGAAAAATCTTAAAATATAGCAAAAATCATGGTTCGATTTTCATTAAGTTCAATTTATGATTAATAAAACGGTTTATTTGAAGCTTTGTCACAGTTTACCTATTTACAGCTTGTTATACAAAACAGTAATGTAACTTACTACATTTGATGCAAAAAGGTATGTGTTCGCATGGCATCTTCTTCAAAATAGAGAAGAACACTCTACCGAAGCAGCGGTTGGCTGGCAGAGAAAAACATACGGCAAACATATCTGAAGGCAATGAGACAGAAAATATGACAATATTACCTCAACCTAAAAATATTACGTCATGAAAAAATTGCCCCAGATATGATGTGCACATCATAGTGACATTAGCATGTGTGAACAGTGAAAGTAATAATTTAATTCTTACCCTGATGTGATTGAACATTTGAAAAAAAACTGGAACGTTTTACTTAAAAACCCAGAATGGAACAGCATGTTTCTTACAAAAGTCAATAGAGCCTTAAAGAACTGTCTAAACGGCTGTTATATGTAGCTGCTTCAACTATGCATGATTATAATCGCCGTGTAATTGCATTGTTGCTATTCTGAAACAAATTCAATGTTTTTTCATTCAAGATAATTTTCACAATTGCGTTGGATTTAGAGGACTAATGAATTCAGCTCCATCTCGATGATGTTTCCAATTAACTATGCAGATATAAGCAGGCTATTTACTATGAATGCTATTTTGCACATTTATGTCAAAATATTTCTTTTAACTAACTTGGTTGCTAAGAGAGAAGGAAATATGTCTGCTCTCTGCTGCAGTCTGCAGCAGTCATTAATGGGTCTCAGTTCCTCTAAGGTCACTCACAGCTAGATTTGCAAGTTTATTTTTCATGTTTTGTATGCGTGAGCGCTGGATTGTACAGCTTTAGTGGGCTGCAAGACACACCGCACTGCCCAGTACACCGCAGTACCAATCTCAGGCAAATTAATACTCAGCCACCGTTTTCCACAATGACAAAACAGTTTTCTCAATTTGGTTCTCATGAGCATAGAATAGAATAGAATAAATAGAAGGCGTTTATTCTTTCATCAAAGCCTCTCAATAATGGTAATCGTGAGGCCAATGCAAGTAACTGTCCAAGTATTTCAGTACTTCCAAACATTAACTGTAGCTTACATCAAGAGAAGCGAAACAGACAAATGCGTTGCAGCCTGCTCTCTCTCTCTCTCTCTCCATGGGTTTGCCATTGGCTGTATGAGACAGTAGATATTTAGAGCGACTGGAAAAATGCTTGTTAGCAACTTAATTGTTTAAACTTGATGTCTCTTATTTGCTGAAAGCCCATTGTCTGAATGCCATGATTGGACTTGAGGTTACCAATTATATCCCACGGTTTCCATTAGGATACACTGTTCAAGTATGAATTCCTCCTTTTTTCGAAGGGTTCGTATTTACTAATGTGTCGTGTATTTATATTTCTGATATTGCGGAGAGAGATGAGTCTGTTTGATAGCATGAAAAGAAAACCGATGATCAATGAAAAATTCTAGTGATGTAGTCGAGTAACACCGTGTGATTATTTGAAATACCTCTGAGATAATTGTCTATGCAAATCTTCTCTAACAACGCTGGGATTATGCCTTGTGTATCCAACATGATGCAAGGCTCGTTTGAATCACATGAACATTTATGCCACATATTGCTTGCAACAAGTAAGAGAACTTGTTGAAATGATTCTTAGCGAATCCTATCATCGACATCTTGCAGGAATGACAACTACCGTATACTATAAAACTGTAGACACTAAATGGTAGATGAATTCGACTATAAAGCAATGAGCTTTTATGCAAGTGAAAGACGTAGCCTTTTGTCATTATCGTTTTGAAGTTGACTTTCATAGTCACAGGCCGCAGATCATGAGTAGCATAGACAATAAGTCGGAATGCATAAGTCTTGAGGCAAAACTATAAGTATCAGCTACAAACAAAAAGGCCTTATCACACCAGATAACCCATAAGTCGTAACTGCAATCCCAAGACTTTAGTTTTAGTGACAGCTGGCATGTGGAATAATAGTCCGGCAGCCAGAGCGAGTTTCTGCAGGGAACGAGGCCGAAAGTGAGACTTTACTTACACCCTATGCCGACTTCGAATCGGCACGTCTGCCCAGTTCTAGTGTGTTCCTCTTCTTGTCAGACAGGATCAAAGAAAAACACATGTAAATCCAATGGGACGCAGATTGCAGGTTTTGGCTAAAATGAAATTTTGTATGCTTTCTCTAATTAAGCGATACGTACTAAGGCTGCAGTCATAATTTTTGACATGGAATGTCTTCAGGTCATTTCCTATGATGTGCACGTGCTATTATGAGTCTTCTGTTCGGCGATGTATGCAAGAATGTGGTTGAATGTGGATAAAGTTACTTAAAATGTTTATATTTGCCGACATTAAGAGGCTCACCAAATCTAAATATGTCTAACTTTATAGACAAGGGTGCATGAAAATGAAAGGAAATGACCTGAAGACATTCCATGCAAAAATTATCGCTTAATTAGAGTATTATTAGTACCTATAAAACTTACTTATTAATAGAGAATTATTAGTACTTATCGCTTAATTAGAGAAAACATATATCCAAAAACTGCAATCTGCGTCCCATTGGATTTACATGTGTTTTTCTTTGATCCTGTCTGACAAGAAGAGGAACACACTAGAACTCGGCAGACGTGCCGATTCGAAGTCGAAATAGGGTGTACATCATTCTGTGAAAGTCTCACTTTCGGCCTCGTTTCCTGCAGAAACTCGTTCTGGCTGTCGGACTATAAGCTATAAGCCGTTTTTGATTACTGTGGCACACAGGATAAACCCTAAGCCATGAGCCATAGCGCGTTTGCTTTCTGACTTATTAATAATTATATCAACCAATATATTTTTCATGACAGTTCACAGATCGCACAGTTCGTGCATTCAAGGAAGCAAACGTTTATCCCGTTCCAAAGTGCAACAAGCCTAATTCACTTGCTGACTTTCGTCCAATATCCATTCTGTCTACGATGTCGAAAGTGTTTGAGCGTCTGGTATCCAAGAACCTGATTATATCCTTCATCAGGGACTCGGTCAGTAAGTCTCAATTCGCCTTCATTCCTCGCTCGGGCTCGGGTACGTCTTGTGCTCTAGTCTCAGTTCAGCATGAAATTTTGAGACATCTTGATCCCTCATCAGGCCCAGTGAGGCTATTATCAGTGGACATGTCCAAGGCATTTGATAGACTTAATCATGATGTCATCATTCGAGCATGTAAAACTTTTCCCGTCCCATCGTTTGTTGTAAATTGGATTGTTGATTTTTTGAAAGAACGCCGTCAGCGTATAACCATTAATGGCGAATGCTCTAACTGGATGTCTCTTCCCAGTGGCGTTCCCCAAGGAAGCGTCATTGGACCCGTATTATTTGCCTTGTCCACTGACAGTCTAACCCCGGTGTGCTCGAATTCATCTGTCATACAATATGCTGATGATATTCTATTACTCCATTTTCTCAGAAATTCTGGTGATGATGATTTGCAGCTAGAGTGTGACAACATTATCAACTGGGCTAATTCTATTTCTCTGGAAATAAACTTTTCAAAATGTTTTGTTACGGATATCATAACTAAATCGTCTTTGGTAACAAACTCAGTTCGTCTCGGTGACACGATTGTTAGGAAAGTCAATTCTTTTTCTTACCTTGGTGTTATTTTTTCTGATGACCTGAAGTGGACTTTGCACTTTCAATACATTGTGAGGAAGGCTTCACAGCGCATTTTTATTATTCGCAATCTGCGTCGTGCTGGCTCTTCTGCAGTATTAATGATGAAATGTTACAAGGCTTTTATACGTTCCATCATGACGTATGCCTATGCATGCTTCTGCAATGCACCCCAGTACTTGTTGAATGACCTATTGCGTATTGAGCGTCGCGTATATCGCATTATTGGACTGTCCCATTCTGTGAACTCTTCGCTTATTCAATCTGCGAACTGTACCTGTGAGAAATTATTTGACACTATAAGTTCAGTTCCATCCCACCCCCTCAGAGATTTGTTTTTGATCCGCCCAGTGAGGGAGATGTCTTCACGCAGTTGCTCGGTCTTGTGTCCACCTCTCGCTAGAACAGTACGCTTCAGCAGATCTTTTATCAGATTTTGTAAATAAGCTTTCTTGTCCTTCCTTTTTATGTACCTCATTAACCATTGGCTTCTCATTCTGTGTATTAATGTATTTTGACATCGATGTTACTGTTACTGTTCTATTGTAAGTGTCCACCGAATCATTGTAGTGGAACAATAAACGATTACTTACTTACTTACACACTTCAATTATTTGCTTATTGCGTACAGTGCAAGCTCTACAATACGTCATTCTCAGTGTTTACTTCCGAACAGAGATTGATCCATATATGCTTAGTTTTGATAAGCGGAGGGACCCAGGTGCAAGTAATATTTCGTTTCTATTTTTCAAAATAATGCTCTCGAACGTTTTGGTCAAGCGTCCACCAGCCATGTTCACTACAAATTAAAAAAGACACTTGGAATCAGATATATCACAGCAATCAGCGTAGTCGACCAATCAGATACTAGCTGAGTACTGGCACACAACGATCTCGACAGGCATGAAAGCTGAACATTAGAAAATCATAATACAGGCAACCAATAATGGACAACAAGATGACGGACAGTGCTCCACACTGATGCACGCCGCCGCAAAAGATAGAAAACTTATGATATATACATGCGCATACAAAGTGATAGAAAATACATAAGATATGTGAGTCAACGCGAGAAAGAAATTTAAACAAAATATATGAATAAATAAAAGTTGAAAAAATATACTGAAAAATAAAATAAATAAGCAAAATTGCACACAGATAAAAATTTAGATAACAAAGCTAGAAAGCATAATACAAGGTTAAAAACCTATCCCAGGTACGGTCCAGAGAGTGGAAGACCGGATTCCTTCCATCTCTGTCTGGTATGCCAAGCCTCTGTAAAAATCCTTCCAAAATAATTGTTCTCCCTATCCAACTTCCTGGCCCCGTCCCAGTCCATATTGTGTCCCTGCTGATGGACATGCTGTGCAATCTCGGAGGAAGTCGAAAAATCGCTCACAGCCCGTCTGTGCTCCTTGAGATGCTCTTCGAGGGTTAGCCTTCGCCTGACTGGTGTGCTTTGACTAGAGCGCCCTGCGGCGATGAGAGAGTCAGTGCCCCTGCTCCTTTCCGAGATGACTAGAGGTCCAAATGCACCAATTGAAAGATCTTTTCATGACGAGATAGAAAGTATCATTGTTTGAAATTCAAGGTCATTGTGAAGGTCAAAATAATTGAATTTTTATTATACTTACCATTTCTTGCCTGCATCTCAGAAACCATATGACCAAATTCAAAACAAAAGACAACAAATGAAAACTATCATCTTGATTAATAAAAATGTAATCCTTTTGAAATTCAAGGTCATAACAGAGGTCAAATAGCGGCGGAAGCCTGATGACATCAGATGCAAAGTATAAGACAGAGATCAGAAAGCGAATATTTATGGCGAAGACAACGTTTCACGACATGTGCACTATCTTTTCCAGGCGAATCCTGTCTATGAAGCTCAAAACTGGCTGCTCAAGTGATACCAGAGGCGTAGCCAAGGGGAGGGAGGACAAGGGGTACATGTTCCCCCATGTCCCCCGAAATGAAATCTGAGCGGCAGACAATCTTTGTGTTTTGTACGGGGTATATCAACATCATTCCATGTCGAATTAATAACTTATTAATGTAAGAATCTGAAATCCTACAGTAGCGCTCTTGATTAGTTTTCGCATGTCCCCTGTTTCGAAACCTTAGGGGCATTACTATATTTTTCCAAACTTATTTCGCTTGTTCAAGATTTCCATGACCATGCCTGTAACTACTGGAACAAGCAGAGCGATCTATCAGTCGACTGAGACTCTTAAAGACTCATTTGCGTTCTGTGTTTATGGAAATAATGAAATAATGTTTAGGAATAATGTTTACAAAAAGATCTATAGGCCACATCTGAAAATATTATATAGGCTAATAAACGTGTACGTTCTGTATGATTTTATGTTAATCGTGTATCATGAATGATCAATAAAAGACAAAATCAGATCATAATCAAATCAGATATGAATGAATATTCGGGCTTCTTCTGATTTACGAAATTATTAACTATAGGCTTATATTAATTAAGCTACATTTATTGTCCCCCCCCCGGAAATGAAATCATGGCTGCGAGACTGATTGCTACATATGGTAGATCTTGATGTACGGGTGCGAAGCCTGGACAGTAACTACTGAACTTGAACACAATATCGAAGCAGCAGAGATGAGGTTCCTCAGGCGAATTCTTCGTATATCGCACTTGGATAGGGTGACCAACAACGACGTCTTAACAAGAGGTGTTGGAGATCACTACGAGAAGACAACTCAGTTTCTTCGGCCGCGTCATCGGAAAAGAAGGTCCGGAGTGCATTGCGCGACAAGGTCGCGTCGAGGGAGGACGAGAGAGAGGCTGACAACGTGCTACATATCTCGACAGTGATGCAATCTACCGCTACCATCTTCAGCTGTACTTGCGACTGTCTTCGTTGGAGAACCATGATCGCCTAGGCGTGCATCACGCACTTCTCTAGCGTGTTCATTGTACTTAGGCAAGTCAAGAGGTAAAGTTAGCTTTTGAAATCCGGTGCAGCTACAAACTTTCACAATTCTAGATTTTAAATTTTGAATTCAAAACGTCGAAGTCTAGATGGAATTTGCACGGCTGCTCAAATTGGTACGAGAATGCTTTCTTTCATCAATTCGAATACTTTAAGATTAATAAGAATGCTTGAAAACATTCATCTCATTAAAGAAGTATGTTATTATCAAATCTCGATAAATAGACAATCACGAAAGTTTCAAATTCACCGCCTTAGTTTTGTGAATCTAGAGAAGTGATAGAAGTAGGTACTTTTGTCTTCAGGATTGCTCTAGGAAGCTAAATGGATGAAAATGACTCTTGCAAGGCTCCCATTTCTGTAGAAGAAGGCGAAACCATTTTTTGAAAAGGGCAGTCGCCTTGTGAAGATCATATTAATGCTGCATATTTTCTGAATGAATCTTTCAGTTTCATCGATCAGTTGCAGCGTCTGTCTGATGCATCAGTCTAGACGCAAGTATTTTTGGAAGTCGACAAAAGACAATACTAGAGTTCAGTGAACGTTTTTACTGAAATTTCATCAATTGATGCGTGACAGAAAGTGACAATGACTTATAACGGTCTCTAAAGGTAATAAGTAATAATTACAGTTGCGAATAAAAGATGGCTAATTAGTCGGTGCAACAATGCATTTCAAGAAAAAATTGAAAGAAAGGTGCACAGTGACGGAAAATATGTAGCATCAGAAAAGCTTGAAGAAAGATTTATCTTGATAGCATGTAGCATGTGTTTCACTTTTGATACAGGAAAGCTGATAATGCCGTCAATCGAAAGAGAAGTAGAAAAATATGGCTCCCATTCTCAGGTCTCGAAGGGTTGAATTTTTTTGAAAAGAAGAGAACCTTGTCAAATAGACTGCCAAAGGGATGAAACCACAGAATTAGACAGGCCGTCTATTCTTCTGTTTGAGTAGAAAGGAAACATTGGAATATGTAATGCCTAATGAAATGACCCAATCTGCTGAAATAATACCATAGCAATCGAACAATTAGCGGCCAGTTGAAAACTAAACAGGGCAAATTGTGCAAAGTTTCAGTGATTATTATCAACCGAATCACACAGCAAAGAGACACAGTTGATGTCAAGTTCTGCAGAGAAGTTTGTGAACGTTTTTTCGTGCGCCTGCTGCCTTTTTTAATAATCATCGGAAGGACCAACATTATCGAGAAAACTTTTGCGCAATGACCTGAATTCTTCGAATATGAAGGAATCGTGGAGATCGGAGCATTTTGAAGGAATTCGCAGCAATCTACAAGCGGCGCAAGACTATTTTTCTACCTCTGTAAGGCATGAAAAATTTCATTTTGCCCACTTAGTGGGTTCCTGCATGTGCCATCTGTTTGAATCACTTTGCACTTCTAGAAGAGTGATACGGCTAAACAATCTAATTCTATGGTTGAAAGACTACCATGGCAGTCTATTGGAGGCTACATTTGTACGATCAGGGTGACAAATATGAGAGAGGAGGGTGTATTGTCCGCATTTTTGTTGATGCTTGTAAAATCGAGGTGGCTTGGGCTACTGTTTAGAACGAATGTGTTTTAATGGTCAGCGATAACGGTGAAAACCGTAGACCTACATTTTGGTTTGTGCAAACAGTTTTTGCACAATTGAACAAGGAGTAAAAAAGACAAACTGCATGGCCTATGAAGCTGACCGGTGAGTTGGCCGAGGGTAGGTCATTTCAACAGGATCGCATCCTTTTAATAATTATGTCTGGACGTCAAACATATTCATTAGCTAAATCCATTTAATTTATTATCTTCCGACTTGAAAAGATCTACTGTGATGCACATTTGATGCATCAATATTACACTTCCTTTAATTCAATCTACGAATTTTTATCTCGACTGATTAATTTGCTAGTATGACAAAGGTATATTACGGAATGATTAACATATGGAAACGTAGCTCTCCAATGGAGACGCTGGATTTTTCTTACGATTGAAGCGGACTGTCTCGTTGACTTACAAGGTCTGCAAATTGAAAAACTAGCCTATTCTAAATACGAAAACTAGGAATTTTTTGAAAAATTCAAAGCAATGCTGTTGCTTCAAAAGACAGTCTTGGTGGCTTCTAAAGAATGCCAAAAAAATTTTGAAGTCAGCCTTCTCTGCTAGAGATTTGTTTGATTCGCCGCAAAGGCAGGGCATGATAAAGCAGCCCAAAATTCTCCGTCTCAGCTTGTTCCGGTTTGCACGGACATCTTCCATGACAACAGTACACCTACTCCGCCAGATGGCCGATTCGCGGCTTTTCCCTGCAGACTCCTTACACTTGGTCAATCGAATCGACAGTGGATCATCCCTCCTTGTTCATAGTTTAAATATTTCAGGATGTTTTCAAAATTCAAGACAAATCAGTGTCACTTTTATATTTTTACTCATGACGACTTATGGCTTGTTTTTAACAGCACTATCAGAAGCATCATGCTATATTGTACGACTTTGTGCGGAGTGCTGAGTTTTGAAACATGTGCCGGCCATAATAGAGAAATTGTACAAACGTGCACGTAAAGTTATTTGTCGCAATAATTGTAAATGCTCGAATGATATCTCTGATTTACATAGTATGCGCTTTAATGCCTCTAAAACATTGTTTGAAAAATGTCAAGATTTGAAACGTCCCTTGAATGATATTGTTTGTCACAAGAGAAGCAACCAAGTGCTGATTCCTTACTGTAGAACAGCAAGAAGACAGAATTGTTTTGTTGTGTTGTCAACTTCCACTTTCAACGGACTGAACGATCTTACGACCAAACTTGTATAAATTCCCTGCATATATTACTTTTGATTTCCATTTTGAAAAATATGTATCTACTATACTATTCTATTCTATATTATATTATATTAGAGGCGAAGCTGAAATACATGATGCATGCACGCATGCAACTTGCTACGTTGAAGGTTGCGTATAGTCTGGATGTATGCCACTGGGTTGGTAGGAATTATTCGGATCTACTCCCCGCAAAGTTCTAAAAACTTTCTTTATCTTGATAACTCAAAACCACACAATTGTAGATGCTCTACTTGCCCGTGGCAGTGGAATTTTCTTTAAGCTTGTGATGAGACTATGGGGCTGATATAGTTTAGTATTTCTTCCTTTATTCAAACTTCTTATGAATCATGAATGTCTGACCACAGGCGGGTCAGCATCAAACCGATTGCAATAACAATTCAATCGCTGCGACTTTTCATTTTATCTTTGAGCTCCGTTGTTATCATTGAACTATTAATCGTTAAGAAAATTGGGATAATGTGAGCAGCAGTTATGTCATAAGCAGAGCGATGCCATAAATGTTTCTCTCTATACTATTCGTAATCGTTGTCGGTCAAATGTGACCATTGCTATATACCATGACCGTGGGGAAATAGCATATAAAACTTGATTGAAGAAATCTGCCCTTTTGGTAAACGGCCATTAAGAAGAATGTGCAAGCTGCAGCGGGCAATGAACTCCGCCAGCAGCCGGCAGATGAATCCGGCTCACAATTATTCAAATAAATTATTCTGCATGTCTCATAGAACAGACGAATATGCGCACGAACCTGTCGTGAAGCGGATGAAGGATTAATCCTCAGAGACCTGAGGGGGGTTCCAGTGGACCCCGGAGCCACGTTTTTCTATTTCATTTTTTACGCTGACGAGATATCAACCACTCAAGCCCATGCAAAATCGTCATTTCTGACAGTAAATCTGCATGTGTTATTTCATTTCAATTGAATCAGTAGAAGTATGCCAGATAGGCCAAGGGGGTCCACTGTAGAAATTCCATCACAAAATTTTTGTAATTAGATGAAAAATGATTTCGAACATGTCCACGATGGTGTATAAAGAGTGAAAGTCATTTATTCATTGTTTGCATCATGCTCGTAGATGTGCAATGTGTTGGAAGATCGCAAAATGTGAATATTTTGCTTTCGCACATGATCTCGCGTGACTGGTTGGCCTATATGAACAACTCGACATAAATCGATGTCCGAAATGAAAGCTATCATTATATTCATAGTTAAACACCAAAAACTGATTGATGACAAACTTTTCACAGCAGTAATGATAAGTTTGAGATCTCCACAGCTGTTTTTGGTTCTAGAAGCACAGGAATTTTGACTCATTTTAGGTCTATTTCTGATAGCTTTGGATAAATTTGAAGAAATGTACAAATGGAAAGGTTTAGCTGCATGAATTAAATCAATTTCATCAAAATCAACTATCTGAGGCTTTATGGTGACACAAAATATCGTAAAGCCGCCTCCTAGTACAAATGATGCTGTACTAAATGTGGTTGACTTACAAAAACACCATATTTTCGCACGTGTCTACTGAGAAGGCTGAAAGTCACTCAAGGGATTCGTTATACCGACCTGCTACACGCAAACATCATTGTTTTACTTAAAATCAACTTTCCTAATGTTTTGATATCGATTTAAGCAGGTAAACTAAGAATATGTTAAAGGGGTCCACTGGACCCCCCTCAGGTCTCAGAGGGTGTGAAAAAGCTCAGGTCTCTGAGGGTTAAACTGTGCCAGATAGATTGATACATGTAACTCTCGAGAAGTCGAGGCTTGATGTACCTCTCTCTTCACATGATGACTCATTTATCATAGCCCTGGGGAAATCCAAGGGGACATTATTGTTGGACGCACAGTTTTTGAGGAATTCCAGGGCAGTCAATGATCCCGCTGATATGTGACACTGAGATCCTCCATCTGCGACCATGATAAAAGGTTGCTGCTATTTTCCGACCTGCTCACTACAGCTGCAACCAAGAATTTATTAGCTTCTTACGTAATTGAAACAAAAGTTTATTATCTTGCTGCAGATTAGTCAGTTTGTTTATTCTTGACCTGTTACGTATTTTACGACACATATCAAAACAAGCAAGGTGATTAGCACAAGTCACTTCCGATACTTTAGGTTACAGCAGAAAAGGAATTCTACAGAGCTGATGATAAAAAAGCGGACTACTTAAATTACGTTGAACTTCAATCGATTCTCATGCCTTCCAATCGTGTCGCACATCATTCGAAAGCTTCCATTCTCAGCTTTGAAATGCGCTATTTTCATCAAAAATGTTCATGTTTGAAACCTTCAGAATCCTTGGAGAAAATGTAGGTCTTATCCAAGTAAGTTCAGTAGTTCGCTTTTCGAATAGCAAAATTTCTATGCTGCAAAGATCCATTGTTTCAAGTACACATTTAGAAACATTTTTTAGTGATGCATTAGTGTCATTTTAACTTCGAAAAACGCAGCTCTTAACTTACACTGTAAACTATAAACAGCCACTTATCGGACAATTTGTGAGCCACATCAGTATTTTGGCACTTATCACACTGCGTATTATCAGACAAATTTCCTGCTTATCAGACAATTACTGTCTCATTGCACAAACTAATTTACATTATTGCGCTTACTGCATATCATACTACTTATGACTAATATATACACTTTTATTGAAATTGGATGGTATCCTTGATAATTTTCAATTATAGAATATACAATGTTGTGTGAAATAAATAGGGTTCTTTGTATACACGTTAAGGCATGGCAATAACAAGTCTGGATATTTAACGCATTGATGCCATCTTTTAATTCTGTTTTTGCAATGTTTTTACAGTTTTTAGGGGTCTATATACTTCCCTAAAGTTGACATTGACACAGCGGACTTGTAAAGTATCAGAGTTGTTCATGATGCGAGTGTGAATGAGTGGAGCAGAGTTAGAATCTATGTGATTAGGAGTGACTAGTTGTCATTAGCTGATGTTGAATAGTTTGATTATATTTAAACACTTTGAGTTTGAGAGACAATACCTTTAGAAAAGTAGACAGAATTGTCTGATATTTTGGCTAATAATTGTCTCATCTTGTCTGTTCTGAACAGCCACTTTTGGTTGTTCATTGTCTCATGTTGTCTGTTGCAATTGTCTGATCATTTTGGCTGACAAATGGTCTGTTATTTGGCTGATTACAGTTTACTGTGTAGACGTGTGATTATCGAATTTGAATATTTACGCTAGTTTCGTATTTCAAATATTCGAAAAATAGCTATTTGATACCGTATTGATTTGAGAAGGATTACCAATTGATTATGTAGACCATCTTCTGTGTTATTTCGGCAGAAGATCGAAAATGCATTGAGTGCTAAATTCATTGTCGCATGCTGGGCAGAGAAGGAACTCAATCCAGAATGAATGAATCCCATACACTGTAAACTGTAGACAGCCAAAAATCAGACAAAATATCAGCCAAAATGATCAGACAATTGCAACAGCCAAAAGTGGCTGTTCAGAACAGATAAGATGAGACAATCACCACACAAAATATCAGCCTGTCTGTTTTTCTAGAAATATTGACACTGGAACGATTTGACACTAGCTACTTACAGCACAGTATATCTGGACACTCCTAATCATAGCTGTTCTATCGCTGTCCAAGTCACTCAGACAGGCATTCTTATGCAGATTATTAACTACTCTGATATCGTCCAAGATGTCTTTCGCTCTGTCGCTGTCATCTTTCGGGAAGTATATATACCCTTGAAAGTTGTAAAGAACATAGTAAAAACAGAATTAAAAGATGGCATCAATATGTCAAATATTCCAATGCCTTCAAGTATT
Organism: Prostheceraeus crozeri; assembly: GCA_907163375.1. Lineage (NCBI taxonomy): Eukaryota > Metazoa > Platyhelminthes > Polycladida > Euryleptidae > Prostheceraeus > Prostheceraeus crozeri. Next base: position 4,803 of record CAJQUW010004121.1, on the reverse strand, counting down.
TCAAAAGAACCCTACTTATCTAAACATTGGATATTCTTATAATCAAAAATTATCAAGGATACCATCCAATTTGGATAAAAGTGTATATATTAGTCATAAGTAGTATGATATGCAGTAAGCGCAATAATGTAAATTAGTCCGTGCGATGAGACAAAAATTGTCTGATAAGCAGGAAATTTATATGATAATACGTTGCATCAGCCAAAATACTGATTTGGCTGATAATTTGTCTGACAAGTGGCTGTTTACAGTTTACAGTGTAGCCCAAATTCATCCATGGGAATGTCATCCAATCATTCATTAAATGGAAGTGACATTGATATCTATTTGTAATCATATCCTATTTGTTAGGTCAACGACTCCGGCTTTTGATAGGGCTCCGACTCCGACTCCGGGTGACAAGTAGATAAGGCTATTTTATAAAAAAACTGGTAACCTACATCAGAGACTGTGACGTGAGGTAAGGACGTGCGGTTTGGTAGAACAATAATTACTTACAGCTGAAGCCACTCGTTTTATTTTATACACATCAACACATGTATGTTCAGCTTGAACTACGGAGATTGAAACTTGTCGAGACCCCATATGTATTCATCTTCTCAGTGAAGCAACAGGATATTTGCTTCACGCCGTTTTCATGCACGTCCATGCATTCACACACACGTACTTCGTATCAGACAAGTCAGCAAGTAGCAGGTACAGCGTCTGTGGTCTCTGCTGCCAGAAACTACTATCTAAGTGAAGAAAGGAAAAGTCGATCCATGCACGCTAAATCCACTGTGATGCAGGAAATTCTAGATCGCTCACCCGTGGTCGCTACTGTATGTGCATTCGCTGACTAATAGGCGCCCGTACAAATAGTGCTTACCCGTACTTTTTTCACCGCGCTTCACTGAATTCATAGATCATTACAGGCTTACCTGAACCTATTTTCAGCGATCATTGCTGTATCAATTATCAATCACTTTCGATGAATTTTATAAGATGTCGCTTTAAGTTGCGATAAATATACGAATCGGCTCCTCCATTCTTGCTGATGTGTGCTTCACACGGTTTTTCTCCAGTCTCTAGCAGACAGGAAAATCCCCATGCTTCTCCAAAATATATGAGTACAGATTCGCTTTGGAGGAGCCATTACACACGATTAACGTTTGTGTAAGAGGGAATGTTGTCAAACAAAGTACCATTTCACTTTTATCTCCGATGTGACCTAATGCGCAGAGGTGTGATCGAGGCTAGGAAGGCTTGTCTTCTCTACTAAATCATCGGGTGAAAAGACAATCCTTTTTTCACTGTCACGGTTCAGTTCCTCAACTATTGCATGCACTGCTGTCTCTGTACTTTTACTTGACGGAGAAAGTTGACATAAAGACAGTGACAGCTATGCACGAGGATGAATAATGTGTCTGTATTATATTTGGAGTCTAGTTATAGGGTGTAGTCCGGAGTCCTATCATTTGAATGACTCAGCATCCTCGCATGTAACCACCAAGAGACATGTTTCAGCCTACTGCGCCTGATCACCTGCGCCTGAAACCTGCGCCGTGGGTGGGTTTGAACCAGCGACGTTGGAGCTAGAGGACATGTAAGCATACCTTCTGACCACAAAGTCACCGAACCATCTGTTGACAGCGCGAATTAGCCAGGCACATGGAGGGCGGATTGCATTCTGCAATCATTTTATGCCCCATCCAATAATGAGGCGCTTCATGCAGGCGCTGGATCGAACCTACCCGCGACTGATGAGGCTCAATAGACCGAAACATGTCTCGTGGTGGTTACATCTATTAAGATATGATAAATTTATCCGATTTATTTGAATGAAAGTATTTGTGATCTTTGGAAAAGCAATCATTTTCCGTCAACCTCAATAAAGCATACACTGTAAACTGTAGACAGCCAAATACGAGTAACAGACAATTTATCAGCCATAATGATCAGACAACATGAGACAATGAACAACCAAAAGTGGCATTTCAGCGCAGACAAGATGAGACAATTATTCGCCAAAATATCAGACAATTCTGTCTACTTTTGTAGAAGTATTGTCTCTCAAACCTAAAGTGCTTAAATATAATCAAACTATTCAACATCAGCTAATGGCAACTAGTCACTCCTAATCACAAAGGTTCTAACTCTGCTCCACTCATTCACACTCGCATTATGAACAACTCTGATACTTTACAATTCCGCTGTGTCAATGTCAACTTTAGGGAAGTATATAGACCCCTAAAAACTGTAAAAACATTGTAAAAACAGAATTAAAAGATGGCATCAATACGTCAAATATCCAGACCTGTTATTGCCATGCCTCAACGTGTAAACAAAGAACCCTGCTTATTTACAGCATTGTATATTCTATAATTGAAAATTATCAAGGATACCATCCAATTTCAGTAAAAGTGTATATATTAGTCATAAGTAGAATTATATGCAGTAAACGCAATAATGTAAGTTATTTCGTGCGATGAGACAAAAATTGTCTGACAAGCATTGTCTGATAATACGCTGTAAGTGCCAAAATACTGATGTGGCTCACAAATTGTCCGATAAGTGGATGTTTACAGTTTACAGTGTTCATACGCATACAACCGAAGTTTCATCAGATTCTTCAACTGAAGATTGATCCTTTTCATCTGCACTTTTATGGCACCAAAATCAATTGATCAGCTTGGCACAGGAAGTTGATCAACAACATGCACCCCTCACAGATATAAGGAACTATGGCAGATTTCAACTTAATATGAACCTTCCTTACAATGACCATGCATTGTCTATCACAGGACTTAAGATATTGACAGGAGAATGACAATTGAGTATAGAATTGTTTGTCTGCTGGTGTTTACGATGATACTTTTTGATTACCTTACCATTTGCATGTTTATGTATTCCGTTCATTATCCGAAGGAGTTGAAACTATAGATAAGGAACAATACAATCCATACTTATTCACTTTATCCACCCGTATTAGAAGAGAAATAGTTCGTCTTAGGAAACGAGACGCAGTGGTCGTGCTGGCGCCTGCACTATCATATAAGACAAAATCAATAATGCAGCCTACACAAGAGACTTTTCAGACTAAATGAAATTAATGTTTATTTTCACATGACTCGCAAAATATGTGAAAGTTGAGTGTGTTTCCGCTTCTCGTACATGCAAATGAACAATGCAAAATGCTGAACACTGTATGAATATGTAATTCTTAGGATGTGTGTGGGTTGATTTAATAACTGCTGAAGCCTACGTGTGTGAGTCATAAAAATGTGGTTTCGCTGTAGTTAAATATTCATTAAAACTGCAACAAACAAACCACAAACATTCACATGCAGTACGCGGCAGCAAGTTTTAAACACTGAGAGGCAAGGCAGTCATTTAGCTTCTTCTCTGTCAGAGCTTGATCTCCATGGTCCAAAATTAAAATTGATGCATCAAACTCCAACTTCAAACTATGATTAATCACGTGCATTGAGAAATCAATAGAACGTCAATGTGAGTCTTGAATCTAGATTTGAGTCATTTATTCGTTATCTGCGGTAGAGCTTCGAAATGGACGGACGACGTGAAAAGCGTATTAAAATGATTACTTTATCAAAGAACACAGACAAGACAGTGAATGAAATCGGAAATACTGCTGATATGTACAAAGCCAGTATGAGTCTTATTTTTTGAAACAACATCGCGAAACTTGAAATGCAGATTTAAGACATCATTACTGTGGTGGTTCAAACAGAAAGCTATCAGACCGAGATCTCCGTCGTATGCGAATGGTCCGAGAATGACGGCAAAAGATACTCAAGAAGAAATGGGTGACAGAGCTGAGGATATTGAAAACTTGACTGAAATTCGGCGTCCTCCACATCGCAATGAAAGTTGCAATAATAGTCCGGCAGTTAGAACGAGTTTCTGCAGGGAAACGAGGCCGAAAGTGAGACTTTCAGAGAATGATGTACACCCTATTCCTACTTCGAATCTGTACGTCTGCCGAGTTCTAGTGAGTTCCTCTTCTTGTCAAGCAGGATAAAAGAAAAACACATGTAAATCCAATGGGTCGCACATTGCAGTTTTGGCTTAAATGATTTTTTTTGTTTTGTTTCTGATTAAACGAAAAGCACTGCGCCCAGAGTCATAATTTTTGGCATGGAATGTCTTCAGGTCATTTCCTCTCATGTTCATACAATCCCTTCTATGAATCTAGACACATTTAGATTTGGCGAGCCTCTTAATGTCGGCAAACACAAACATTTTGAGCAACTTTATCCACATTCAATCACATTCTCACATACATTGCCGATCCGAAGCATTCATGAAGACATTTCATGCCAAAAATTATGACTCTAGACTTAATTCTTTTCAGTTGATAAGAAAAAACAAAGAAAATTTCAGTTCAACCAAAAACTTCAATCTGCGTCCCATTGGATAAACATGTGTTTTTCTTTGATCCCGTCTGACAAGAAGAGGAACTCACTATAGAACTCGGCAGACGTGCAGATGCGTAGTAGGGTGCACATCATTCTGTGACTCGTGCTGGCTGTCAAACTGTAAGCATCATAATCCTTCTAACAAGTATCAGCTGCAACCGTTGCAGTCGCTTATTAAAAAAGCAGTAGGCCGACACGATCTCTTCCACATATTTCGCGTTTCGTTTCGTCGAAAGAAAGACTGTAGAACATTATTATCAGAACACTGCAGAACAGTCACTGTTCCATGCTTGCTTGCTAGTGTGGAAATTCACCAGTTTGGTCTATCATAGGGCTCACCTTGATGGAGATCCGGTCATGGACAAAAGGAGCAAGTTCAGGTAAT